>VDFB02105785.1:304162184-304607646 GCA_007258455.2 Sequoia sempervirens
TAGTAATTATAACAAATCCTGCAAGTTAGGATTTGATAAAAGAATCTTTTCTCACTTTTGAATATGATACAGGTTTTGTGATTGTAGTTAGGTTTCAATGTTTCATGCCAAAAAGATGTGCTAGTTAGGCTGTGATCTGAAAAATCCATCTTCCAAGTTTGTATGGCCTAGAAGTTTTGTGATTATAGTTGGGCTGAAAAGTATTTTCGTTCTGTTGGCAGCCAATGTAAGAACTTATACTTTATTTAATTCTTTATTTTAGCATTGAGAATGTGCAAGCATTCTGTCGGGGTTAGCCAAGTTTCTATGGAAACAAAGAATTGGGGCTAATCAAGTCATTAAAAGAAAGGTCAATGCCACTGGGTGCACAATTCTTACATACAATATGTCACAAGTTCCATTCAAATGAAGTGCTGCCTCTCGTACATTTCATACTTTCATTTTTATTTTTTTTTAACTCTGTTGCGAAATCTTCACCTTTAATCTGCACCCATTTTTGAAAAATTCCAGTTATTTGAAACTGAACAACAGCAAAATCAGAGCAAGAAATTTATTCATTGATAATGTGTGCTAATTGAGCAGCTTAGGAGGGAGCAACATTGTTCTTATAGCCACACAACCTGCTTATGCACTTATTAATGATGATTATAATTAATGAGGTTGTTATCAGTTTAGTGTGGAGACTACAACATTGAAGTTGAATACTGATGGAGTGGCATCTACTACAAGCTCAATCTCCACAGACAAATGATTTGGGTAACTAATAATTTATTTGCCCACAAATTGAGAAAATAATCTCTAACAACATCCCTTGATCCTTCTAAGTTTTAGATTCAATGCTTCATTTGGAAAGATTTTTAAGCTATACTAGTAATTGACAATTGTGGGCATATATAATGTGCATATATATATGAATGGCTCCTAATACTACAATCAAAGCATTAACTTGAAAAGTGAAGAACAAATGTGTAAAATGACAGCTAAGCTTCAAACACTTATTGTTCCTATTCCAGGTTAGTGCTCTGGTTGTAGCATCAAGTACACAATTTTCTTAGATCAATGTTGTTTTTTGCATTAGACTGTGTAACAGTTTTTAATTCAAAAACTCTCACACAGTCTAATTCGCAAACAACACTTGCTATAGATAGTGACCATCCCACTTCATGCTACAATCAGAGCACTGACCTGCAATAGCAACAATAGCTGTTTGAACCTTAGCTGTCATTTTACTCAATTATTCTTCCCTTTTTAGGTTAATGTTCTGTTTGAACCTTAGCTGTCATTGTTTGTGATACATGATATTTTTCTCTAACAAAACAACAAATGGGTGGCACTAAAACAAACAGTTGCCAGCCATTGGCATGTGATATGGAATTTCAGCATTCTCTACTGTTTTCTATATTGTAATCTCAATGATAATATCAATCAAACAAACATGGTATGGGTATGAATTTTAACTTTCATTTTTCTTTAAATGTTTGTTTTGGTTTTTAAATTTGCAACTTGAGGTAACTTTGCTACAACTTCTAAAAACATGCACTTTTTATAGCAGGAAAATCTGGATCTATGAGTACAACATACCAGTGCAGAAAGAAGAAAATATTTTCAACACATTAGAAGCAATAGCAGCCATTGTGTTTGCAAATAACTTTGGCATGCTTAGGAGTAAGAATCCATGGCATATAGTTGATGGAACAAGTCCAGCTTCAGCAACACCATGTTCTTGCTCTTGTTTACATATGTCAAAAAAGGAAAACATGTATATACAACTTTATATTTCAGTTTACAATGCCAACAAAAGAAAACATCATACTTTTTCAGGCTACAATACTTGTTTTAGTTGAGTCATTTTATAATACATGGCTTAAATTGCAGACAATATTTTTGATATTTATTGCAAGTTTATTTTTTATTTTTAAATCTTAATATTTCAATGGATATTTGTTGTGCCTACAGGCAGTACCTCAGATGGATGGTTTGCCTTCAGAAACATTATGGCTGAGATCAATAAAGCTTGCAGCTTAGTACTACCAATCCAGGTCAGAGATCTGTGAGTCTTAATGTTTCTTTTTTTTCCTTGTTGGCTAGTGCCCACAATGCCCAAATTTTGATTGATTGCTAAATTTGCTTTGGAGGGTAGAGGCTTTATGTGCATGTTGAGCTGAAGGGTGTGTCCTTTTGATGTAATTTTGATGAGGCAGCAACAACAAGCAAGTGCAACATCAGAGCAATTGCAGTTGTGAGGATTGTTAGATCCAGTAGCACCAGGATTCATATCAGTAGGGAGTTCATAGGAAAAATCTGGGGAATAAATCCATAGGTTTAGCTGGTGGAGAGAGTGGTGGAGTGGTGATGGCCAAAGTCATCAGGCCATAGCAGAAAAGGTTTTTCTTTGATCTAGGGAGCAATTCTTGTGGCCAATTCCTCAGAATTTCAGAGGTAATGCATTTAATTTTTTGAGTTTTATAAATTCCCATTTTTTTTAAGGCTTCAAGTTGTATTGGTTCAAACATTTATTGGCAATTTTTTTCAGTTCTCAATTATTCTTATTAGATAGTTCTGTATTCAATTCTTGATTTAGATTCCGTGTTTTGAGATTTTTTTATCTTTTACAGTTCAACCGCAAAGTATGTTTAAATATCTAGATATTAGATCTGTTTTTAAGGTATAATAAGTTAACTTCAGTTTTCCATTTTTCCCACTGTAAAAACACTTCTAAATGGGTTAATCCACAAAAAATACAAGTGCTTTCACATCCTTATTTTCTGGTCATTACTGGCAAAATTCTGCATTGAAACTCTATCAAATTACTATCTTGTTCACAAACAATTTGAAATTAAGATTGCTAAAGTTTCTAGTAAAGCTTCAGGGTAGCTAGTTGTTTGGCATAATCCTGTGTTCTTTTCAGCATGGATTATCTAACTGGTATGATAAGTCCATCATCAAAAGTTGAGAGGCACTGATACAAGTGTCATCTACAAACTGCTTGCTGCATGTTTGAACCTACCATTAACTAGTACCTTACCTTTGCAGGTTAGTAGTCATTCAACATTTTTTGGTTAATTTTTTTATCAAATTGGACTTTAGCATCTGCAGTACAACATTCTGCAGTTTTCTTTTTCTTCAAGGAGCAACAAATTTAGATTTAATGATACAGTGCTCACTTTTTTGGGTCATCATGGCTTCTTTGTCTGCATTGAAATAAGGATGTTCATCATCATTCAGTACCCATTTTTGTAATACCCCTCATTAGCATTAAGTTTTATATTTTGGCAGTGTTTTATAGTGTTTGGTTGCAGGTGACAGGATCAGACCGTTCAGTTATTATACTTCCTGTATCTGTATTAGACCAATTCCACAGTGTGGCAAACTTGTATTTATGCTACTGTTACACATTGCACCTCAGGAACTAATAAGGTTTCAACCTTAACTGAGTTTTATATGATATTACTATTCACAGGAGCCTAATCAGCCTTGCAATTTTAACCTTCAAGTCACACACTATCACATCTTGAACCAATAGCTTTCTGGAAACACTCTGAGATACTTACTAGGTTTGAAGTTCGAGCCCTGGCTAGCCCATTGGTTTCCTGAGTTACTTACTACCCTCTGCTCAAGATCGTGGAGACTCGTTTGAGTCTCCAGGAATGTGCCACAATTTTCCTTGGTACTATTACCATTCTTACATTAACTTTCCAAGATGTTGGTTATCTTGACTCAATTTCAGAAAGGCGAAGAGTGCGGGTTATCTTTTAGTAAATGACTAACTAGAAATAGAACAATGTGTTACCTCACAATTACGTCATCAGCTGAAGCAAAGTGACTGATTTACGACATATAACAAAGAAGGAAAAGTTGAAGTGAGGAAACTACTTAACACTATGACATGTAAAAAGAAGAAATTAAATATTACAGGGGTTGTTGTGGGTAATGAGATTCTTACTTCATTACACAATGCTACGACTGTTCTTGTGCTGGCTATGAAGTTCTTGCATTCTGCATTGGTTGCAGCAAATCTAGATGGACAAGTAAAAGTTTCGAGCTCCCATTGTTTTGATATTATAAGGGAGACATTCCCTCCTTCCCAAGCATATTTTAATCAGAGTTTTAATAATGTAATTGGGTCTATGCTTGAATCTCTTCAGGAGATATTCTTATCTTATGATGAATCTATATGCCTATTACACTTATATGCAAGGCAATGGCAAAGTACCAATGGATTATGCTTTGTTCTGACTAACTAGAAATAAGTCATGTTCATTAAGCATTTTACCAAGTTCTTGGAAGATAAGAGGTGCTTGTCTGTTGGTTCATATGACACTGCAATTAACTGAATTAAGGTTCCTGCCAAATCATAGGTATGATAACAGGTATCTAATCATATAACTATGTATAAAAAGCAACACAAGTTAGTGAAATTTGAACATATACCTTGTGTTTATACTCTGCACCAGCGTACAAGTCGGTGTCCACTGAGGCACATTGGAAAATTAGCAAGAAACAATGAGTTATCTCACAATTAAGTTATTAGCATAAACATAAATGCTGAAGGCTGTTTAGAGGTTGACAGTAACATACCTGTTTGAGAATAACTATCTACTCATCTGCAACAGTACAATCATGACACAAATTTACAGGAGAATCACTAGTACCACTTGCAACCATCAACAGCAAAAGCTGAGATCTGCATAAGTGGACGACTAGAAATATAAGTAATGTAGTTAGAAGCATCATCAACATCAAGAGCAATTAATATAACAATTGTTTTATACTTACACAAATTCAACATCGATTTGGTGCAGCAAGGAGAAGCAATGATAATAGCATGTTGCAGAGAGAAATTATTGCAATAAACAGCTACACTTGGGCAAATGTATACTAGGTTTTGTAAATGATTGTATAATAGCATGTTGCAGAAAGAATTATTGCAATAAACAGCTGCACTTGGGCAAATGTATACTAGGTTTTGTAAATGATTGTATAGTAGCATTACAGTAAGTGTCAAAGGCATCAAGCAACATGTAGCAGTAAATTAAAATTGTATTGACTACAACTGGAAGTGAAGAGATATTGCAAAGTGGTCTGTCCAATATGTATCTAGTATAGTGAAATTCACAAGAGCAGTATCGATGTTGGTTTTGTAAATAACTTAAAGAGTCTGTACTTGGGCAAATGTATGCTAGGTTTTGTAAATGACTGTATAATAGCATGTTGCAGAAAGAATTATTGCAATAAACAGCCTCACTTGGGAAAATGTATACAAGGTTTTGTAAATGATTCCATAGTAGCATTATAGTAGGTGTCAAAGGCATCAAGCAACATGTAGCAGTAAATTAAAATTGAATTGACTACAACTGGAAGTGAAGAGATAATGTAAAGTGGTCTGTCCAATATGTATCTAGTAAAGTGAAATTCACAAGAGTAGTATCGATGTTGGTTTTGTAAATAACTGAAAGAGTCTATACTTTTGAATTGATTCTGATTTTTTCATAAGCAGCTGCACCAAGACTGTTACTTCCTACACTGGAGCTAACAGTTAATGCACAACATCTTGCAAAGTGGTCTGTCCAATATGTATCTAGTATAGTGAAATTCACAAGAGCAGTATCGATGTTGGTTTTGTAAATAACTGAAAGAGTTTATACTTTTGACTACAATTGGAAGTGAAGAGATATTGCAAAGTGGTCTGTCCAATATGTATCTAGTATAGTGAAATTCACAAGAGCAGTATCGATGTTGTGTATCCAAAAGTGGTCCAACAAACTGCTTGTTGTTGGCTTGTCGACAAGCAATGATAGTTTGTGTTGCATAAATTCGAGAAGGAGTGCCTGTGTTTTTGTAGATTGTAACATGTCAATGTTGAAGTCTCCAACAATAATCAATTTGGAATTTGATGGCAATGAGCTTATAGTGTTTTGTATTAGATTCTATATGTCATGAATGGGTGCATTTGGTGTCAAATACATATTTGTAATGCGTAGAGCAATGCCCAGATGCAATAGGTCAATGGTTATTGATTCTAGATATATTGTTGCAAAAGTGTCAATGTTTTGCAATGAAATTGTTTTTTTGCAGCATGTTAATAGACCATGAATACTTAGTGTAGGATAGCAATTGAATGTTTCATTAGGGAACTTAACATGGTCGAGCACATTGTGTTTGGTTTCTTGGAAGCAAAGGACAGTTGCTTGAAGCAAATCATGGTCATGGGCTATTTCTTGTGCGTGTTATGCAAAGCTATGTGTATTCAAAGAGCATATGCTAGAATGACTTGAAGAGACAGACGCAAGGCTGTGTTGTAGTTTCCATTGTGCTAAGGTCGTGAGGCGTTGAATCTCGTTATTGACTTTTTCTGAAACTTTGAAATTTTGTTGTTGCAGTTTTTGCATCAGATACAATGATTCAATGTTTCTTACACGTGATAGAGCAGTGTAAACAAGACCATGTTGATAGACTTTGCAAGTGTCAAAAGCAAGTGCATCCATTGTGAGACCTTGTGCTCTATGAATAGTTCATGCACATGCCAATTGCAAAGGGAATTGAGCTCGAGTGACTATTTTTGTAGTTGTTTTGACTTTTTTGATGATTCTTATTATAGGTGTCCAAGAAGGAAAAATACAATTTGTGTATAGACTTTGCATTCTTTGTCGACGTGATTTGCCAATAGTGGGGTCATTGAATTGAATCCAAACAATGTCTTCTTGGTCAGTTGTATGCAATTTGAAAATGCCGTCTACACCATTGACTAGTCCATCTTGTGTATCAAGGTTGCTAGCAATCAATTCAACCAAAATGTCTTGTTTGAGCAAAATGTACTAGGAAGGGATGACTTGTCAGGTTGAAATTGGATGTTATCAATGGGTGTCTTCTTTATCTACTGCCTCTAATATACAAAGCTCTGTAGCTAAGTAGTCTAGCATTTTTTTGTTGTGCTCGTCAATTGTTGAATTTTTGTGAAACAAGTATGGGAATCTTGGATCATTGGGAGGAGGCTTGCAACACATTGCATTCAAGTAGCAAATGTCTTGATTAGTTTGTTGGCAAGTCCTGGCATGATTAAGTATGGAAATGAAATGTTGATTTATTTGTCTAACCACAGTGTGTAATTCAAAGCATTTCACGTTGTCAATACAAAAGGTATATGGCATTTTCTCTTTGTCTATTATTGGTTCTTTGAATATTCAAGCATCATACAGGTTGTGCTTGGTAGAGGTCACCACAAAATATGATATCTATATTGCCAAAGGGTTTTGTCGGTGTGTGTTTGATTTGACGAAGTCTTTTGTCAATGTTGTAAAGTATTTTGGAGCCAATCAATGAGACTTCATCAATAAACAAAATTTGAAATTGGTCAAATTTTTTGCTTAAGGTATCAAGTTTGTTTGAATCCAAGGGTAATCTTTTTGAAGAATTGCATGGTAGATGGAAGATCGAATGTGCAGTGGTGCCACCTGCGTTGAATGCAGCTTTTCCTGTTGAAGCAACAATAATGCCTTTAGGCTTGAGTGGGTCACTATCTAGTTGCTTATCATAGTATCAAGTCATTGCTTCAAAAATTGTTTTAGCTGTGAATGTTTTGCCTATGCCAACTCCACTAGTCAAGAACAAGTACAATGGCTTTTTGGGCGTAAGTTTTTTTGTCATCAGTACATCCTTTAGTATTGATTGTTGTTCTTTGTTCAATCGTCTTCGTAAATTGAAGTATTCTTGATTGCTAAGTAGGAATGGATGAGCTATTTCTAAAAATAGTGTGCTGGAAATAGAATTTGTGAGCTTTGTATGATGATGCGTTTGCATTTTGGCATGGTTTGTATCAAGTAGCGAAGAGTTATATGAAATATACTTGTCCACAAAGCTTTCTATTTTAGGATTTGAACAGTTCCCATACACAGGTGCATCCTTTATCCATAGCAGGAAATGAACATGTTAATTGCCTCGGTTTTGGAATTCTGTGACAAGAGAGTAGTCCATTACTTGGCCAAAGAGCTCATGGTTTTTTAGCATCATTTTCCAAAATGCATTGATTCTATGGTTGAAGTAGCGACTACAAAGTATTGGATTCTTTTTTATTTCAAAGTCCAAATCCCTATCTTCTATAGTTTCATTACACTTGTGTTGTTGCTGAATGGATATTTGTTGTAAAGCTTTGCACAATGGCTCCCAAAAGTGCTTAGCACTTGTCAATGTCACAAAGAAAGTTGGAGGTTCCAATTGTCTTATCATTGCAAATATGTTTTTTTTAGTGTTCTCTAAATAGTTTGGTGAGGTTCGAATGCTTTTTAATGTTCTATAGCCCAATGGAGATCTTAATATTTTTTCGAGGCTTGTTGGATTGCGTACATCTTTTGCAAGCAACTTTCTACATTTTAATTCAGTTTTCCTTATGCAAATCCATGCTAGTGAAGATACTTGTTGAATAATAATTTTAATGGCTTTAAAGAAAATATTTGTTATGTGTCTTGCAAAATCATTGCCTTTATGCATAAGCTCCCATTTTGCTATTTTTTGGAATGAAAAGTTTTTAGTAACGTCAAGTGGTCGAGGTGAGCCATAAAATAGAGTTGGGAAGTTCATATCCTCTGTGTACGTGTCTTGGAAAATACCAAGAGGTTTAAAACCTTCTGATGGTGCAATCTCAATGATGGTTGTGTCAAGGTCTTTGATTGATTGAGGTTCATTAAACCAATGTACAACTGATTCAGTGATGTGTTCTTCATCATCCTTGGACATTTCATCGTGCATATTTGGTTCCGCTTCAGAATCTACATGCATTTGTGTTGCTTTTCTTCTCAATAGCTCTTCCCAATCTTTATTTATAAAGATGTTCTCTTCTGTATATAGTGGTGTTTTTGACAATGATGTTAAATCATTCATGACAATAGCAGGTCTAATATTGCCCTGTGCATATGCATTTTCGTATTGTAGCTTCCGTTTCAATCTAACTGCCACTGTTGTAATTTCATCTTGTTGTCTAGGCAATGCTTGTTGCACCTTATCAAAATCTATAGGAACATTGATGATTGTGCCAAGCAAGCCATATTGTGCCTGCCTATATCCTAATTGTCTTATTTGTGCAAAAGCAACGCGCAAAGAGATGAGTCTTTCTTCTAGGGAAGTCAAGGAATGAACAACATCTATTGGTGCATTGCGTCTTATGTTCCAAGGCGTAGCAAAACGAGAGACCTTACCATTTAAAGTAGTTTTTATACATTGTTTGCAAATGGGCTGTCCTATTGCTATTGTTTTTTTGTTGATTTGAATGGGAAGCAAAGAGAGAGCATTGACAAGTGCATTGTCAACTTTACAAATATTTTGATGAAAATGAAGCATCTTGCAAAGAGAGCATGGTTGAGCAGGTGTGTCATTTATGCTTTTTTGCAAATATGAGTTAATAGATTTTTGGACTATGTTGTTTTTCATAGATGTGTATATTTTTGTTGTTTGATGGCTAGATATTGTCTTGCGAAGTAGAGAAGATGTATATAGCCTATGTTTCAGCTTTGGCATATGTGAAGCATAATGTTTTTGTGCGCTTCACATTTGCTTTTTAAAGAATGCAATGATTGTTGATGCTTCCGGTTTGCACTAACCTTGCAGAATTGATTTTTACTTGCGACATTTCTAGTAGTTAGAATGGAAGTAGACACTGTAACTAGTGGAATATTTGCATCAAACACTTTTGCAGCATGGATTTTGGCTTTTAGAGAGTGCAGTGTCTTATGCGGTGTTAATTTTATCTTTGTATTTGGTATAAAAGTCTTAGGTTCTAAACATTTGCTTGTACCATTTGATATGTGTGTTGTTGTAGCTATTTGTTTTTCTTTTAAACAATGCAATGGTTGTTGATGGCCAAAGCTTGAGCCAGATCTGCATTTGTTATTTCTACTTGTGACACGGTCAATTGCTACAATTGAAGGAGATACTTTACTTGGTGTAATGTTTGCATGGCAAATTTCTGCACAACAGATATTTGCTTTTGGAGAGTGCAATGTCTGACAAGGTGTCAGTTTTGTGCTTGTATTTGATGTAAAAATGTTAGGTTCCAAAGATCTGCATGTTTGGTTTGGAGCGTCTCTTGTAGTTATTTGTTCATTCGCTATGCCTATTTGTTGCTTACCTATATCACGTATTGCTACTTTTAAACATCGCAATGAGTTCCAAACATTTAGCTTTGAGGTGGGCAAAGTTGCAATTGTTTGATGGTGAAAACTTGTTAAATGTGAACTAATTGTATTGTTTGTTGCAAGATTTTGTACAAGGATGTTGTGATGCGCTACAAATTTCTGGTTGGAAAGTGCATAACGCTTCTGAAAGTTTTGAGCTATCTTGAATTGTAGGATTTGATGCAAATGTGATAGCATTTGTCATAGGTTGCACAAAAAGGGGATGCTTGATATGCATGTTATGGGCCAGTTGTTTTTGTTGAAGTGGTTCATAATGACAATGCCCTAAGCTAGTTGCAAAACAAATTAAGTTAATTTTTTTTTTTTTTGGTTTTATGCAATTTGAGTATGTTTTGGCTTTGGGGTATGCACCTGCTTACCATATGTGTATTGTTGCATCAAATATGTGTGACAACCATAATAAACAAAATTCAAACCCCTTAAGGCCACTTTGTACATATGGTATTCCAATGCTGGAAACTATTGATTGCAATTGCAGTAGACGATTGTTGTTTGTTATGGTAGATTGCTCAGAAGTGCTAAAACATGCCAATGCATATTTGTTTTGTACTATCAATGCATTGGCTAGTGACTGGGCCATAAATAATTGCAAAGCAATTGCATCAAATTGTTCATTAGCAAGAAAAGCTATAGCAGCAAACATGCTTCCGCCACATGTAGCAGCAAATTTAGTAGGTCTACAAAGTCTAAGTGTATCAAATGCATTTGCAATTGTGTTCCAGATGATGTCCAAATTGCAGTATGTGATTGGCAAGTCTAGTTGAATGTTTTGAATGTAATTGTATGTGTCTAGCTGTGAAAACACTGGCTCATAGTGTCCAGCAGTTGGATTTGTATCATTGAAAAGAATTGATATTGTAGGATTGCATGCGTCTTTGTTGAAATGTAAGTACATATTTTTGTGTGTTGCAGACCAAATGCATATTGGTATGTTCAACCAATGTGCTAGCCATTTTAAACAGAATGTGTCACCCCAAAGTCCAGTTTCACCATTGCCATTGATCTCTGTGGCTGAAAGCCTCATTCTACGCAAACGTGTTTTTGTCATGTATATTATGCAATTACTTAAGCAATGTTGGATGTAAGTCATGTTCAAATGAGCTTTTAGCTGTAGTACATCCATTGTGAAGACAATCTAGGAAATGATCCACAAGACCATTGCGTAGCTGATTTGGTGTATAGTGGCAATGAAGCAAAACATGCATTGTGTCAAATGGGCAGTCGACAACTTTGTAGTTGAATGAATCAATTCGGAAACAATGTGCATGGTGGAGAGCTTCATCAATTGACATGACTTGTGCTCTGGCATCTGGTTTATAGGTCTCCACTATAATTGGCTCTTGTGAGAGCCTTTGTTTTTTTAGAGGGATGTTTGTTAGCATATTGCTGAACTAGGTGTTCGATCAAACAAAGCTTTTATTGAGACTAATTAGCAATGCACGAAGCTTAAAATGTTGAATACAGACAAAAAAGATGTTGCATTTTGTGAGAAGGTTAAAGAGAAACAACTTTAATCGTCCATTACTCACCTTGATCAGCACCGGTGCAAAAGTTGTAAGAGTATCCTTTAATAAAAACTCAAAGTAGACCAAACCCTAAAAAACAAAAGCAAAATTTTATTGTCAATGAATGTGACTAAAACAGAGCTTGTATTGAGACTATTCAGTATTGCAGTGAGTCAGTGACTATTTAGCAATGCACCAAGCTTTAAATGTTGAATATAGACAAAAAAGATAGTGCATTTTTGTGAGGAGGTGAAAAAGAAACAACATTAATACTCCATTACTCACCTTGATCAGCAATGGTGAAAAACCCTTAAGAGTATCCTTTAACCTAAAATTCAATGCAGTCCAAACCCTATAGAACAAAAGCAAAATTTTATTGTCAATGCATGTGAGTAAAAGAAAACTTGTATTGAGACTATTTAGCAATGCAGTGAATATTTGTGAGGTGAAAGAGAAACAGCTATAATAATCCATTACTCACCTTGGTGAACAATGATGCAAAAGCTGTAAGATTTATCCTTTAATTTAAAATTCTATGTAGTCCAGACCCTATAGAAAAAAAAAGGAAAATTTTATTGTCAATGGATGTGACTATATTTCTGGAAAAAGAAAGACAATAACTTTAAAGTGACTAATAAATGAAATGGAAAGGCTAATAAATGGGAAAATATGTAGTAGTGAAATTTCGATTTCTTGAAGATTATTTGCAATTCTTTCTGTTTTTTGGGAAAATGATATTATGTCAAGAAGCTTGAGTAGGCAGCATACTTTATTCAACATGCCAAGTATTTACATGACCCTAGTGTGCAAATAACCACTTGGCAGATTGAGCAAAATAAATTGATAAGCTTTGATAAGCTTATTATAACATTGAATTTCACAAAAAAATCATGCAACCTTGAGATATGTCAAGGAAATTGAAGACTAATCCCATGTGAATAGAAGATGGATAAACAAGGAAAATGAAAAAGATGATCAATGCTTTGCTAATTTAACACACTCTTGCCAATGTCGAAAACAAGTTTACAAATTTTCATAATATGATAATAACAATACCGTGCTGCATCTAATTGCTTATAGGAATTAAAAGGAACTCAGTGATTTTGTTTTCAATATGCCAGTATGTAGAAATATTCCTTAAGCATAAATGACTATATCAGTAGGCTCAATTAACATGATCTCTCTCAGGAGTAAAATATCATCATTTCATAGTATAATTTTGATCTCCAAACTTGAAATTATATTCTGCAAAGTTGCATATCTAGAGTTTACTTATCCAACAGGTGATTTTCCAAAAATGGCCACACTCAAATGAACTTAAGTAGCATTGTCACAAACAAGTTAACATATCCTTCAGAAAGCTTCAGCACAGTAATAAGCAGGAACAATAATGAGCAAGAGGTTTTCACAGTCCATAAGATAAAGTAAAAAGCTTCTGCTATAAAACTATGCACACTGGATAACATTGCCATATAGTGTTACCAAAGTTCAGTTTTAATTTTTAATACATCCAATCCTTGGAAATCTATCCTTAACTGATGATGATGCATTTACTGTCAAAAGTAATCATCTAGAATGCAGACCTTTAAGCTAGAAAACAAATTTGAGTTTCCAAGGGACCACCCCAGAAGAAAAAGTGATTGTCTCATATGACTTGAATTTAATAAGGGGTTTGAAATTTTTTTGCTTTCATTGCTGGGGCAGGCATGTTAGTTTGCATATCTTATTGTAAAATCTCAAAATTGAATAATCTACAGACGTTGTATTTGTATGTTCCATCTCTACTCTGGCTCTAATGTTGGCTATACTTTTCCAGTAAATCAGATACTTAGATTTGTGAGTCCTTATTATGTAGTGTAAATATTTCCGATATTCTTATTATGTAGTGTAAAAGTTTCTCACAACCATCAACAAAACAACCCGAGCTAACTTTGAAATGCCAATAAGGATAAACCAACATAACCAAATGTTGTGAACATCCAAAGTGAGTGAAACACATAAAAACTAGCTTCATAGAAAGATGAGATATGTGAACTTAGAAATAATCCTCTACTATTAGCAATCACAGATTAAGAAGCTTTGGAAGAATGCATCCCGTCACCTACAACATCATTGACACCTCCTTGATGCCAAATACAATCATAACAAATGTTTTTCCACAGCACTGATTCAATTGAGAGGCAAAGATATGGGTTGACTCATATTACACGACCAAAAGACAACACAAAATTAACAAATCTTCAAAATACTATAAATTGCCAAATCTTTTTTTTAATTATTGGTTTACAAACTTATGCGTTGCAGGGCAAGGGCAAATTGGATCCCAAACAAAAGGGCCTCTCCAATATTATTCGCCAAATTAAGCGAGCCAACACCGAGGGGTATGTTTTCGTGAATAAACATTTGGACCCCTCACTGGATTGGCTGTAACAGGATTTAGGGCAGGTGTGAGCTCTATGGGCAATTGAAATGCGGTCATTGCAGGAAATTCAAATCCATCATTCATTCGGAAGGGTACAAGCTCACTCCAAGATAAAATCAAATCATAGAATTTCAAACCATAGGATTTCAAACCCTAACAAAACCAAACCCTAAAAACAGAGGACAGTACATGTCGCTGCGCCCAAGTTTTGTACGCACAATAAAGTATATGAAAATATCAGGGTTTTAGCGCTACGTTGAATTCAAAAAATTGCAGGCTTTTAAACAAAAATACTGGTTGCGAGCTAAAGTTTGTTTTCAGGCATGGGGTGAGGAATGTTACAACTTGCTGCTCTAAGCTGATACCAATTTGCATTCTCTTGAATAAAATATTTTATTTATTTGTACTGGTTTATGATGATTTTCCAGCTAGTAAGCAATGGTAACTGTATTGTTCCGAATGGCACACTGATGCTATTTGCATTGAAATAAATTGCTTCGTGTGTAAGGTAAGTTACATGCAAGCAATAGTATGGGTCCGTTGGCATTGTTTTGGTTTGTTTTAGTTAAGTACAGTCTAGAAGATAGAGGTTGGAAGATACAGCTACAATATAGAAAGGCAAAAGGAAGCGGTACAGGGTAGGTATCGATTAGGCATTTAGAGGAGCAGTCTCATATTGGAGACCTACAAGAACATTTGAAATATCAAATAAGTAATAACTATCTGGGGCCATCTGGATTTTCTCAAAGAAATTCTTGGGGTTGAAAGGCTGTCTTATTGGTGATATGCTACAGAGACATGTATCCTTTGTCCATGACTTCGTAGCAAAATTGGAAGGTAGGGTTGCAGATATCGCTGTGCATTCATGGATCCTGCATACTTTCCTGCCAGGTTATGAGGAAAGCCATGAGGCGTCTCAAAATGCGAAGGATATCGCAGAGAATGACAACATGGTGATTGATTTATCGACAGCTGTTTGTGTGCCCGTCCTCAGTGCGAGTTCTCCTGCAAGAGCAGAAGACAGTGCAAGTTTTTGCAGGAATTTAGCATAGTGTATTGAGCATTTGAGAATAGCACTTCGAGAAAAGCTAGAGATCCCCATCATATATTTAAGAAAGGTTTAAAATGGACCACTTTTTTCCTTCTATTTTTGGTACTAGATATAAATGTTTGGGGGTATCTAGTTTGGTCTCTTTGCTGGTGCTGTCTGGTAATGGTGTGCAACTAGCTATGCAGAATCCTCTCTTGGAAGGTGAGAATGGATCTTATGTTGTACCTGGCTTGCAGCCATCTTAGGGTGGTGGTGTTAATTTTTGCATGGTGGATGTTATCACTGTATATGCTATGGGATCGCTACATTTTATTTTTAAATTATTGACTGCCTAGTCTCTATGTATGCTTTCTTTCTCTTTGGAGTGGACCCTGTGGAACCCACAGCTCATTAATTGAAAAAAATAGCCATCCACAAAACCTTTAAAAAAAATTGCCATTCCTAAATCCCATCATTGAAACTCAGAGAGAAACACAGGATAAAAATAAGCATCCTTCCATTGTGGCAGATATTTAATGGTTTCCAAAGACCAGCAGGAGCAGGAAGGAAAGAATTTTCAAATACAAATAAGCATTAAAAAATAATTGAAAACCAGTAAAACAATAATAAAAGAGAACATGGCTGCATTTTATATCTAGATATCAGATTTTGACACGGTAGTCATGTATGATATTGACAGTCTCAAAACATTCTATAAAAGTGGGGATGCATTTTGTACTACAGATTGGACTTTGGCACCTTTAACTTTTTTAATAATATGTCTGTATGGCCACAAAACCTTTTACAAATTTATTGTTTTGGATTTGTTATGGTCTAGTCATTTTGACTATCACACATTTAATTTATAAAAACAAAAGAAAAGCCAAATATAATGAAAAAGCAAGCCTAATGACAAAGACATCATACTATTCTCAAGCTCTTACAGCTCAACCTAGTCTAATTTAAAATATTGTAGATCTACAGTCACATGCAAAGTAGGGCGGGAAATATCTTCCAGCTATGATTCTGGATTCCATATAGATTTCTTTATGACAGTCAAAGTTATGTTGGGTAAGTGGCATAAAACTTTTGGTTGAAATTTTTCCAATTTAAAAGCTGATCACAATCCATAGGATAAAAAAATTCCAAAATAAGGTGTAATCAGAGGGCAATAGAAGTTTTAAATACTAAACTGTCTTAGTCTCATAACAACATTACATATGTGGGAAAAAAAATATACTAGATAAGTAATTTGGCTTGTAGTGATCTCATTCACTCCTTTCAAGGACATAACTTGTGGATAATGGCAGGAAAATGATGAGGTAGCCCTCGTGTATAAGAAATGCATAGAACAGTACACAATGAGGCATTTGGGTAGAATCAATTCCCCACTGAAAGAACTCTCATTTCCACAAAAATCGAAGATTTGTTGTATGCACAGGACACTTTTCTTCATGATGACTCAAAAGTTTCAGCACCTAAACATTAATGTTGGGTTTGGAATTAGCATACTTATTGCTGACTTTTAACACTGTTGTTTGTCTCCAAGAGCCCATACAGTTATTCTATATTTGTCTGCAACATGTCCCATCATAGTTCTTGCCTGTCTGCATTCTTCATTTGTCTATCTACAATCTCCATTTAATTAGAGTTCTTTGATTTCCAAATAATTAATATTACAGAATTCTTTTAGCACATAGTCATAGAAGCAGCTATTGAAAACAAGTTTGTGCTGAATCTAGAACCACTGCACAACGGATCTTGTTATTCAATAGTAGAACAATAGCATGGATGCTTTCAACAAGATAAATTGCATAAAACTGCAGAAATTTACAACAGCCTTCCCAGTACCAAAATTTCTCTGAAGCAAAAATGACGTATTCTCTGTCTTCTAGTCAGTATTTAGAGTCAGGGTTTGTCTATCGGACATAAGCTTTCTAGAGAAAACAAGGCATGCTTTCTGCATCTCCTGGTCATTTAAAACCTCTTGAGATAAGTTTATGATTTTCGAAAAAATAACACACACAAAATCAATCAAATAATCAGATACTCGCCCAGTCAATTTTAAAATTTTCTGAGGCAATTCAGCTGCAAACACACTAGTCTATCCAATTTTCACACAATAGTCTGAATGGTTTTAATAAGATGATTTGCATATTTTTACAGGATTTCAGATATAAAAGAATATCTCTTAAAAAATAGCATATTCACACAAACCTTCATACATCTTTTTAAGGGTTTATACTTTATAGTTAGGGTCGGACAAAATTTCTGAGAATTTGTTTCTTGAAAAACAAGATAAATTAACTAGCTTTCATCTGTACATTTAAAATGTTTAGTTATAGTTTATCGTTTTTGAAATCACTTGAAACCCTAAACCGTTAATTATTATTGTTCAGGGGAAGAGATCTCCAAATCCCATTTTTCACTAAATTGGTGAGCCTGCTTCATTCTCACAATCTGCACTCATAAAAACAAACAAAAAAGTTCCAATTAAGGGTCAGTTGAAAAAGGGAAAAAAAAGTTTACTTGCATAGTATAATAAAAGACTGCCCATCCGGGCGGGGGCCCTAGCTCGGTTGGCTAAGTAATTCCGTTGCGGCTCTGCTGGTCACGAGTTCTAGTCTCCCCCGTCGGTAAGGGCGTGTCGCGCCAGCCGCGTCGCGTTAAAAAGTTTACGAGCGCTGCGGTTTATAGAATTAGTGCTACCCGATTCCTGCAGTCTAAAAAAAAAAAGACTGCCCATCCGGTGCACTGACAGTTCCTGTTTACGTTATTGAAATTCAAACAGAATTAGTGGTAATCAAGTCTTTTACTTACAATAGCTGGTCAAGCCTCGTCATCTCGATCGGCGACAAAGGCTACTCCTTGTGCAAGTTCTGTAGAGAACTCATCTGCTATCAAATGCTCTGCATTTTATCAAAATATTGGTGAAAAATGCAGTACATAGAATCACGTCTAAGCATTTAAACGATATTAAACCTTTAAAAAAAATTAAACAAAAAACATGTTACAAAAAGCTCTAATGGAGCCCTAAATTGGGTTCTGAAACATCAATCTGTATTGGAGATTCTCCTGAGGTTCTTCGTTAGATTTAAGTTTGACGTAGGGTTTTCTAGGCAAATGTATCAAAGACTTTACTGGCGCAGGGCAAACAGGGGAGTACATGTCGATGAGCCCAAGTTTTGTACACACAATTAAGCATATGAAAATCTCAGGGTTTTAGCGCTATTCGATTCTTGATTTCAAGACAAGAAATTTGCAGGCTTTTAAATGAAAATATTTGTTGCGAGTTAAAGTTTCAACAGCCTGAAAGTCGTTTTTCCCAGCATGAGACAACTTTCTGGAGAACCAATCCCTTCATTTAACAGATAGCAACATAATTGTGTTCAAATGAAATAAAACACAACAAAAATGATCTGGGAGCGTAAAGATTCCAAAAATAAAATTGACTGAAACCATGGCAAGCAACTTACCTAAAAATTCTGCACAAATTGTGTCGTGCTGTCGTTGATGCTGCTGTAAAATGCGAAACCCTAACACAGCAAAAATTTATTACGCTGAAGGTGTTCCCTCATTGAGATTTCCCAAACTACTTTTGCCTATCAAGGGTGTAAAATGTGCGAGAGACCGTGCACCACGATCAAAGAGATCGTCACCGTTGGTCTCAACTCCTCGTCACCGTTGGTCTTCACTGATGCTATCTCCACTGCTCATTCATCACCGTTTGTCTAAATTGCTGCCTTAAATCAGGAAACCAGTGTCAACTGTCTGTCACCGCCTAAGTTTGCATCGGATATTTTCTTCTTACTTTCATCGCCAGATTTCCTTCATACTAAACTTTCCTTTGTCATGCGCTTTTAAGTCATTTTACATTTAGGGATTTATCTCCATTTACTTTGGTGTTATCTCTCTGTGTTTTGAATGTGCAACACTTTATCTGTGAAATTCTTATAGGCCAGAAAACAAATGTGCAACGCTTATCTGTGAAATTCTTACAGGTCAGAGCCCTTATTCACTTGTTTTCTTTCACAATACTATATAAATCTAGGGTTTGCAAATTTAATACTACTAACAGATGCAAGGTCATTTGTAAAAAGGGGGCCTTTCTGTCTGTGAGGCTGAAGATAAATACACCAGACTCACGCTTATTGACATTTTTAAATCCATGAAAAGTTACTTTTTATAGGCCTGTCCATGAATTCTTTTATATTCACCTTGCTTATAATGGTAACTGCTATTTTTCACTAAAAGTTTTTCTGTAAAAGCCTTATTGCTTTGACTTTTACTGAGGATATTTTGAACCGGAAAGTCTTCAGATATCAAGGAATGATTTTGCCATAGTAGATATTGAGTCCGTTTTTCTGGATTTGGCTTAATATCAACGGAGTATAGTTTATCCAAGGGATGGTAAATTAGACAGAGCTCATAGATTTATTTGCACCTTTACCCTTACATTCTGTTTTTAACTATTAAATTGAGCCTACTTAGAATCTGTGTTTTCTATTAAGTGTTAGTGGACCAACGATATATTATCGTACATAATTTGTAAGAAAGTAATCTCTTATGTTTCTTATTCCTGCAGTTGTTTAGAACTTTAGAAAATCACTTTTGACTAGATAAACCTTTTATAAGGTGAATCTATTAATTAGAATGACTAAGAATCGATTGTTACTTATATAGCCAAATAGTCAATGCTAAATAATTATTGTAGTCTCGAATTTGACACTTATGGATTTCACATATTTCTTATTTTTTTGTATGTGTTGTATTGCAGGATTAAGTTTGTCCTTGCAACAGAAGACTATAACTTTAGACTGGCTTTGTTGCCCCTTATATGTCTTAATGGTGTGCTTGTCCGAGCCTCTATGCCCTTCCTTATAATGCTGAATTGGGTGAAACACTGTTCTCAGTAGCGGATTAACATATTAAAGCTGTATTGCTTAAAATCATTGTGCCACATTTTTGTTCCATTAAGCCTAATTTACAATCCTCTGTATTATTTCTATTTTTTTATTAGCTATTCCTCGTTTACCAACATTCTAGCATTCATACCTCAAAATGACTTCTGGGGATGTTAGAACTGAGGAAGCTTGATTATGTCCTTAGAAGAAAAGAATGAGCAGTGAAGATAGCATTAGTGAAATTTTCCTACCTATCTTTCTCGAGCTTCCATGTTTTGGAATTTAATATGCTTTTTGGAATTGTGTGCTCAGAAACCTCACTTTATTTTTTAAAGTTTGAACCTTACCATGATGTGGATACGCTGTGTATGCTCATGCTCGCTTAATTCCTTTGTGAATCCTTTTGTTTTGAGTAGTAGTATGAACACAGTTTGGAGGTAAACTTGAAAAATACTTCAATTGGGCTGGTCTTTTACTGGTCTCAGTAACTGAAAGCCTTATACAAGTTTTCTGAGATACACTTGTAATGTATTTATGGTTTATGTGAATTTATTAAATTTCTCTTTTGTGAATGCTGCACCTGCACATATGTTCAGTGCATACAAAATTTTTAATGCATGTATAAATGTGATTTGCAACCTTTTGTATAGTAACTAGTTATATATAAGTTTTTGATTAACTACGCCTTTAGCAATATCTTAACTCTCTTACCCCAGTATGGTTCATGGGGATGTCAGAACTTAGGAAGTTTAATTATCTCCTTATATATAGCATTTTTCAGAACTACAAAACAACTATATACAACTACACCATGGCCCGAAAAGGATAAGGCAGCAATTTAAATTGACTTGAGGATAAAGAACTGCCTTAGCAGATTATTATTATTTTTCAGAAATCGGCAATTACTGCTCTTCAAAAGTATACTACCAAAAGCTTGAAGAGGCTTTCTTATAATGGACGACAATATGTTCTTATCACGGATTCTGCTTAAATGCCATGGACAAATTGTAATAAATTTCAATTGACCTTGTAACAGCTTTACTTCAATTCTATAGTAATTTATGAGAAATTCCATTTAGTAGTATATACCATGCAAGAACAACACCACAATGCACACGAGACTCAGACTCGGCGAGGGCGACTTAGCGACTTGGGACTCAGACTCGGCAAAATGAAAAAAAGTTGAAAAAACCCTAGAAATTTAGAAATTTTTAAGGATTTAAAACTTGTTTCAAGCACCCTTTATTGAATACAACACAAATAAAAGCAAATTTGATCACATACACAAGTATACAACGATCACATAAGTATAAAGTACACAAATTGTAGTTGCGCTGCTGAAGGAAATAGCATACTTAGATATATAAAATTAGTCAAATGTATACAAACTCATGGAATATGAAATCCATGACATCAAATGTTCCATACAAATATGAAATATCAAAAGTAAAACAATAGCTATAAGTCTATGACTCTATGGCATAGTGGAGCCAACATCCTTCCTACGAAGGCGTCTAAGGGTCCTGGATGATGTTGCAGCTACAACCATAGTCTCTGCCTGTGTCTGACTCTCCATGCCACTCTCACCAACAACAGCTATGTCTCCTCGTGCTCTAGCCTCCTCCTCAGCCATGGCTACAACCTCGGCCTCTCTCTCTGCCTGGTCCACCCAATCAAGGTCCTCGTCACTAAAGACTGCATCTGTAGCTTCAGTGATCCACTCAGACGGTGGATCAACCTCCTCTAGACTGATCGGGGTTTTGTCGTGATCAAAAAGCTTCTTGTATTTGAGCCGAAGGTTGTAATGAACATATACCAAGTCATTCATCCTCTCCACTGTCAATCTATTGCGCTTCTTGAAGTGTATGTGCTCAAACATACTCCAATTGCGCTCACAACCAGATGAATTGCATGGTTGGCTCAATATACGAATGGCAATATTTTGTAGGATCGGTGTATCAGAACCAAACATATGCCACCATCTATCTGAGATGAGAAAAATAAACAAAATCAATCTCATTTCAAGTTTCAAGTTTAGGTTCAACATTTAATAATAAATTATAATATAAAAAGATGAAAATTATGCCCTTAAATATATTTTTACCTGGCAGTAATGTTGTCATATTATCTTTGCACATTTGACGTGCAAAGAAGTCTCCTTGTGCCTTAGTGAAGGCATCTATCTCCTGCACCATCTGTGTAGTAACAGCGGGCAACATCCGCTCTATCGTCGTGTAGAGCCCACTAAGAATTTCTCTATCTGCACGGAAATCACGATGGAATTGGAAGGCCGGATTTAGGAAACAAGCGGTTGCATGGATGGGCCTATGAAGTTGGTTTTGCCATCTCCTATCAATGATATCCCAAATGGGACGATACTTCTCAACTCCACCATAAACTGATCTAATGGCCTCTTTGGCCCTATCCATGCCCTCATATATGTAGCCCATTGTGGGCTTCTCCCCATCTGCAACTCGTAGGAGAACTAGCAAGGGCTCAATAAACTGCAAAGTGCAAACATGTTTCACAAATAAGTGTGAACGAAAATAAACAAATAAAAGTAAGATATGATTAAAAATTAAAACATAATAAATAATTAAATTTTACCTTCACAATCTCGTCCATTGGTGTCCAAAACCCTTGCTCATAAAAAATACAATCAGCCACAACAATCCCTGCAGTGCTTGTAGAAAAGGATGATGAAGACCACTCCTCACTAGTAAACATGCGCCTTAAAGCTGCCTTTGACTGAATCAAGGATTGCATCGTGATAAAATTTGTTGCAAACCTAGTGATGCCAGGACAAGACAACTCCCTCAATCCCGTGTATTGCCTCATAAGGTTAAGCACCCATGTGTGATTGTATACAAATTTGCATACGTTTTTTGCTGCATCCACACATGTTTTGATCCATGGGAGTTTGCCAAGATCCTCCAACATGAGGTCAATGCAATGGGTGGCACATGGAGTCCAAAATATAGTAGGGTGCCTCTCCATCAATAATCTACCAGCAACAACATAATTTGCTGCATTATCTGTCACCACTTGCACTACATTCTCTTCCCCCACATCAGCGATCACCTCCTCTATAGCTTCACACAGGTATGTGGCATTTTTGAATTGGGTAGAAGCATCAATGGACTTCATGAAGACGGTGTCACCTGAAAAAATAAGCAAAACCAATTATTCAATAAATTAAAAAACATAAATCAACCATATTAAATTATTAATCACTATATTAAATTCAAATTTCAATGCATTGAGGGAAATACAATTACCTCCGGAGGAAACTAGGAAATTAAGTAGCGTCCTATTTCTCCTATCGGTCCAACCATCAGTCATGATGGTGCAACCAATCATCCTCCACTGCTTGCACTGCTCCTCTAATTGTGCTTTCACATCTGCCACCTTTTGAGTCAAAAGTGGGCCCTTTAATTCATCTTCACTAGGGGCTTTGAACCCCGCCCCACATATGGTTATGGCATCAACCATGTTTTGCCAAAAAGGTGACCTAAAACATGTCATAAATAAATTAATAAGTTACATAAGTATTGTAAAATGAAAAGTTTTAAGTTTTTAACTTTAAATTTGAATTCGATAATGAGATACATCTAGATTCTAAAATTTAAATATAAATTTTAAAACAATTAAATGAAAAAGAATTACCTGGCTACATGGAAGGGAATGGTGCAGTAGTACCAAAAGTCTGCAATTGTCTTTTTTGCTGCATCATGTGTGTCCTTGTTCCAACCCATGCTTTCAAGCAACGGTTGAGAACCAGGAGTAGTGCGTGGTACAAAATATGAGTCCACCCTAGATTTACGAACTCTAGGGCTAAGCTAATATTGCCACTACCACTAGCAGTAGCAGCGCCACCAGCACTAGGAGTACGCATAGGCATAGCTGATGCAGAAACAAAAGCATTAGCACAAGCACTATCACTAGGACGGTATGGAGGCATGGAAGAAGCATCTCCAACAGCACCAAGTCCTTGTCCAACTCCAACACTCACCAACTCCTGCTTCTGTTTCTTTTTCATTTCTTTTTGCATTTCAAAAGATTCTAATTGCACCTGTACTTCACGAACAACCTCAAGAGGTGCTTTAGTGCAACCCACTGCATCATGGGCGGGTATGCGTGCAAGATGGTATTTTAATCTATTTATGCCTCCATGATATATTGTTTTGCAGTAGTTACATTTTGCATCTCCTCTTTTCATTCCGGGAAAGATTTCAGCATATTTCCAAGCAGGGTTTTCTCTGACTGGGGTTTGAGACATTGTGAAAATAATAATATGGTTTGATTTGCAAATGAATGTGGCTACAAAAATAGGGTTTCTAAAATTAAAGTTGCAAGTAGGGTTTGTAAAAAATAAATGCAAACTCAAAAAAACAAGGATTTTACAAATTACAATAAATTATTTGTTAAAAAAACACAAAAAAAGTCAATTAAAATCAAACTTACCTCTTAGATTTGGCTTGGAATGCAATGCAAACTCCTCCCAATCACTAGTAATGAGCTCTCAATGCACCTCCTTGCTGGTATGAAGCTCCCCAAATGATATATGACCCTGGATTTGTCTTCAACAACTTGCTGGTTTCCCTCTCTTCTCCTATTTTTCCAAATGAATGAAATGAGGTTGCTTTTAGGGCTAAGGAGATAATATAAGTTTAAAAAAAAATATAAAAAAACTTTAACTTATGTTTTTTTTTGGCCTTTTTGGCCTTGGCTGCGTCGGCCGCGTCCAGGGCTCGGGGCTCTCCTGGATGCGGCGCGTCCAATGCATCTGGCGAGTCCGGCCTGGACGCGGCCGCATTTGCGCCAGCGCTCCCAGGACGCGGCCAGGGGTGCGTAGAGCGCGACTCATCGCGTCCGGGCGAGTCCCATTACTATGGTGTGTGCATTGATCCTTTCATGTCAAACTATAGAGCTTATTGGCTGAGATGTCAAAATTGTACCCCAACAAATTGTCACAGTAGTTGTAGGTATAGCTTGATAATTTTCATCATCTCACTTCCTTGAAAACGACCTAAGTACCCCCTAGCTGCAACTATCTCATCAAATTTAACAACAAAATCACCGGCAAGAGGTTTACTGCAAATTAGTATTATCATCTTCACAGTTAAAAAGTCTGCTTTTCACCCTCATTATGGTCACCAACAGAAGATTGAATGAATCAAGTGGGATCTCCATGATAACTGACTTGCCACCTCTTGAATTGACAAACTCCTTCAGATGACATATGGTAAAAGGTACGGGTTCATATCTGTGATCGCCATATTCAATAGGAGTTGAATGATCTCCTGTAATACACAGAGAATAGCAAGCAGCCCCACTGCATTCTGCCTGCCAAAGTAGCTGGACCAACTAACCAACTTCTTTATCTACACCTTCAAAAGCTTTTACTTTCAGTATAGTTGCCTTGTCATGCCCAACATCATCAATAGCCTACATGGTTTTTGATTGTTGATTATTTATCTCGTCTCTTTTCCTAGGATGCCTTGAAAAGGAGGAATGCTGGTTCTGTGGCGGCAGCTGAGGCATTCGTAGAAGCATCAGCCTCTGAATCTGTCATCCAATGTATGAGGTTATATAAGAAAATCTTGATTTGTTCAATTTTTCTTTTCGTAATATTTTTTATGGTTTATTTAGATGGGCTGTAATTGTGAAGAGGGCAACCCAAATAGAAGCACCAAGTTTGATTACAACTTCTTGAGCACATAAGAAACCACCCTGCTCTGTTGGGTTACACTAAGACACAATGAAGCTTTGGTTGAGAAGAATCTGTGGAATTCTCATGATTAAATTTTATGTTCCTTTCTCTGACAGTCAGATTTTTAAGTTATCTGTAAGTTAATATTTTATAGTTTGCACCCTCAAAAATATATAACTTTTTCATTAGCATTTTCTTTTTTTTCCTTAGCCCTTAGCTATGTTCAAGGTTTCAATTGAGTTGGTTTATCATGTTTTCATAGAAACCCACAAATGGCTCATGGAATTTACTCTTATTAACGAGAACTTACATGGGAAAAATATTATTTAAAGATGGAACAACCAAGAAGATTGTAAAATGTTCCAAAGCAATCACGGAGAGTC
Organism: Sequoia sempervirens; assembly: GCA_007258455.2. Lineage (NCBI taxonomy): Eukaryota > Viridiplantae > Streptophyta > Pinopsida > Cupressales > Cupressaceae > Sequoia > Sequoia sempervirens. The sequence continues at coordinate 304,188,326 of VDFB02105785.1, forward strand.
CTACAATGGACTTTCTGCCATGTTCTTTTTAACCACGACAATCTCACATTTGAATCAAATCACAAGTTTTTGAATAAATTAAAACTTGGTAATTGTATGAAGAACAAACTTTTTGTCTTTATCGTATTGAATCCCATATTGTTGAATATGCAATGTATGAACATCCAATATTTTACATGACATTTGATAGGGCATGAAAAGTTGACTTATTTTGATCTTTTATTCTTTGATGATTGTTTCTTACATCATATTGTTTCAGTATGTTTTCAGCTACTTTCTTCAGCAAAGACAGAGGATCCTCATCCTTCAACTGATCAGTTATTTTCCCTCCATGAGATGATTGTGCAATCAACAAATATATCTAAAGCTCTTGCAAAATGCAGGGCTGCTAATAAGCAAGAGGATCAGGACAATTCATATAACTTGGACAACAACAAATGTTTGATTTGGTAATAAGATACTGCCCGATTCTTAAAAAGGAAAAACATAACAGTATTTCTATAGTGCCCACATAGTGCTAAGGAATAAGATGAAGAAATCCATTTACATGTGATTTTGGTTACATAACAGGTTGTAGCTGAAAATGTTAGGAATTTCCAAGTTCTAACTGCTTAATATTCACTTTTATTAGTGCTATGAATCTCATTTGTTTCATATGGTTTTAACTATACCATAAATAAGGGTTGTATTTCCAATCACATTATTTATTAATTATTTTTGTAGTAGAAGAGCAATTTAATCTCTCAAGGATCGCATGCAATTTTGTTTTGTTAGTTTTCTCAATTGAAAAAGATGTTTATCATGCTTTTAACATTAATATTTTTCACGCTGCCCAACATTAATAATCTCTCAACGGTCGCATGCAATTTTGTTTTGTTACCTTATTGAGATTATGTGAGCTTTGATAACTTTATAGCATATCATAATTGTGTTCACTTGGCTTTGAGATTTTAATTTGTGAAAGTTGTCACAATGAGCTCTTTTAGACTAAACTAATTAAAGGATGTGATTCCAATCAATGTATTTCTATGTAAAAGTTCATATAACTCAAAAAATGTGATGTATATCAGCATTTGTATCTTTTGTTCCATACTTCTATCTGCAGTCTTGTACTTGGATAAACTATGAGAAAATTAGATTTCTGATGTACAGAAAATATAAAGAACTCGTCATAAATATATGTTTTTGAGTTTAATTTAGTTAATTTACAAACTGATTCTGATTTTCCTCTTGAGATGTATTGAAGTGGGTATGGAGAAATGATTCTTTTAGTTGAGATGTATATGACGTTACCATTTAACATCAATTATGTCTTCCTAGCTGATGAATTCACTTCCTAGGAAATACAAATATAACTATACATTGCAACAAATTCTAACATGACTATTCAAAAGAAAAAAAAAGATAATGGATTTTGGTTTTATCTTTTCATAACCTAGGTTGGGTTTGGACATTTGATTAGGTTGAAGTAATTGCATCTAGAAGACTGGTTTTATAATTTGTAAGTGCAATAATGAAAATGTTATTCTTTGAGCTCTAAGTCATTGTAGCATTACTATGATGGTGTGATGGAACTATTGTTAATCTTAGTGAAATATCTAAAAACAGTGGATTACAATATCATATATTTATAGTCTTCTCTATATCTAATGTAGGTAGTTAGAAGAGCCTCATGCCAGGAGTTTTTTGCCAAAATAAATGAGAAATATGCATAATGTTCTCACTACTATAACACACTTATCACTCTTCTACCTTCCACATGTCTTTGGCGCACCCATTGCACACAAAGGTGCGAATGCTAGTTTAAATGACGTGAACCTAAACTGATTTTCCTACAGCTTTTGCTTCAATCTATTCACATGAAATGAAATATGAAAGTATCGAGGTTTTTGGGCTTACTTAGACTCTTGAGCTCGAGACAAGATACGTGAGTCGGGTGAGATTTAATGGCGAGACTTTTGCAAGCCTTCAAATGAAAATATCAAATATAGTAGTCTCTGCCCCCACGGTGAAACTTTAGAAACACACCAAAAAATTTCCCTTGCTTATTGTTCATTGGTTAAAAATTTTTTTTCCTCAATTTGTTAATTGAAAAATCTCAAGCCCCTGGGGAAAATACACAAGCAAATAAGAAAAAAAGCAAAAAAAGAAAAAAAAAATCCATTTAAAAAATAAACTGGCTCCAGACCATAGAAAAATCTTATTCTCATGAATTGACGTGATATCCAAGAAACAAATATCATGATCTTAGTCTATCTGAGGGCTTCACCCTTGTATTCATAACAATAGTTTCTTCATTATGTATTGTACTAGTTTTTCATAAAAAAATTATTCTTTATTGTACTAGTTTTTCATTATGTTTGCAAGTGATTCTTAGGCTATTGTGGGGCTAATCAACAACTCCTACATGGTATCATAGCAACATATTTGTAATTGTATTCTTTCTTTTTTGAGAGTTTCAACCAAGATCTTTCATATGGTGTGTCTTGGTATAAAACGAACCTCATGATTGAGAAAAAAGATCCAAAAACATATAAATCTATATAAGGTATTCCTTATGGTTTGGAGCCAAAAAATTTGGAAAGGTTTTTTTTTGGGTTTACCAAAATCATTTATCATTGAAACTTGTACATCATTGTATTGTATTGGTCACCATTCCTATATTTTGCTTGCATCATGTTTGCATTGTCTTGGTATAGTTTTTTTAAAAAAATATTTAGTATTATTGTTAGTGTAGGGTTGACGTCATCATCTACCAACCCCCAATTCCCAATTGTTTTTGAAATTGGGGAAAACAGATTTTGATGGGATCCAGAACCCATTACAACCAAAATCCACATAGCTTAAACAAGCCAAAAAAACCGGACTGCAGAAAAGACAGCCTGCAGTCAACAAAAAACCAGCTCACAAACAAACACCATTAAGTTTTACAATTAGAGTTTTGTTTGTTGGAGCGAAGATTCATATCAAAAGAAGGCCCAGAGGGTTTAGATTTTTTTCCAGTAACAATAGTCCAACCTTCTTCAACTTGAGTTGCCTTAGCCTGCCAAGCCAGCCCATTAATTTCCTGAGGATGAAAATCCGCAACTCGGGAGGTAACATCAGAGTTCGCCTGAATAGGTGTGGAAATAACCGGAGAGCAAACAGAGGTGGGAAACAAAGCACCATCAGTAGAGAGAAACCGGTCTAGTAGTATTCTCAATATGATTTATTATGGTAGCTTCCCCAGCGGAGGAAGGAGAAACCCCAGCAGACGAAACCCCAGCAACCTGTGAATCAAAAGCCCCAGCAGCAAGTGAGTCATAAACCCCAGCAACCTGTGAGTCAGAAGCCCCAGCAGCATGTGAATCAGAAGCCACCACCTCAGAGAAGCTCCGAAGCGGATCAGATTTCTTCTCCACCATGTAATGTTGTTGTGAAGCGCCATTCCACCAAGTAGCTGTCTTAGACTTCTTCTCAAATCCACATTGAGCAGCAGCATGTCCTGTTTTGAAGCATCTTCTACAGTGGAAAGGGACCCCCTCATAATCCAACGATTGGATCCAAGACCCCCTTGAAGATTTTAAGAGAACCTCAGCAGGCAGTCCTTTTGAGACATCAATTTCAACAAGTATTCGGGCAAAGGTAGAGTGATAAAGATTATAAAATTCATTGTCCACAGTTAAAAAATCACCTAGGGCTTCCCCAACCTCCTCCAAGAGAGAGTCACTCCAAAGGTGAAGAGGGAGATTAGGCAACCGGACCCAAATCGGGAATTTATTGAAGGTTTCAGAAGCTGGGTTAAAGTTGGTGTGCCAAGGTTTAACCATCAGATGGTATTTGTCCTCCCAGCTAAAGAAATTTTCATACAAGATTTTGTCTCTATCTAAAGTGTTTTCGAACTTAGCAACAAAAAAACCTTTGGCCATAGGGAAGATTTGAACTTTACCAGTGATGAGGGGCTCCCATTTATTGGTGATTCAAGAGTGCAGCTGAGGAAGGCTTGGCCAAAAGCCCCTAAACCGACAGATCACCCCTTGAGCAGAAAGCTCTGCTACACTATCATTTATTTCTTCTGCTAACTCATCCTTAATCTTCACTGTGATGGGGTTTTTCACAGGGATGAAACCAACAAAACTCTGCCTAAAATTCATATATGATCTAGGTGCACGCACAGATGAGCCAGCACCCTTGATACCCTTACCAGATCCAGCCCCGACGCCAACACCAGAGCCAACCCCAGGGCCAGCACCAAAACCAACCCCGACGCCAACACCAGCCCCAGCCCCGACGCCAGCACTCGCTCCAGCACCCCTGAGAGTCTCACCAGATCCAGCCCCGACGCCAGCACCAGAGCCAACCCCAGCGCCAGCACCAGAACCAACCCCGACGCCAGCACCAGCCCCAGCCCCGACACCAGCACCCACTCCAGCACCCCTGAGAGCCTCACCTGAAACAGAAAAATCCCCTGTCAGCCCAGTATTCCGGCCCAGAACAGAGGACTCCCCAACCGGCATAGTTTTCCCGCTCGTAGTCATTTTTGAAATTTCCTTTGAGACTCCCCCAATTCCCAATTGTTAGCATTTAATCATGTGGGCGATCGGTGCCCAAGCTGTGCACCTTGGTTTTCTTAACCCCTAAACAAGCAATTTTATGGAAAATGCCATATCTTGGGCATACAATATAAAATTATTGTAAACAAATAGGTGTTAGAAAGCTACTTCCAAGAACTATGTAACCATACATTTGATTTTTTTAATTTTTATTTAGGTACCTATTATTTTAGTTTGAAGTCAATCTTTCTATTTTGAGTTGCACTTTCGATATTTTGTAAAATATGAGAACATTTTTTATGTTTTGTGGATTACAACTTCACATGTTTTGATCTATAATTTATATATGAGGAGTCTATTATTGTTAAATTATAAATTTTCAATTCATCCATATATAATCACCTTGAACAAAGGGAACTATAAGTTTTGGCATCATGGCATCCTGAAACATATTAGTGGCTTCATCTCTTGCCAAAATTAGGTACACCTAATTGAAAGCAAGCATGATATATCAATAATGACCATGTCCTTGAATTGATAGTAGTTGTGTTGATTTTAAAACTACATGTTCTAACTCACAAATTGAGTACCCACACACTTTTTGGATGAATTTTGGAGACATGTGGATACCCACATCTCTCTCCATTACTAGATGATCAGAGTATGGATAGTCTTCTATAGTTTGATGATTTTGATAACCTACGATATGATAATGATACAAGAGAGTGACTTGACTATTTGGTAGGTTTTTATAGTTGTGATGATATTGAGGCTTCACTTTATGATTCTTCTCATCCTACAAAGATATTCATTGATTATTTCTCTTATATGTCTCATAATCCAGATTTAGAGGCTTCATCGTCTTTATCAACGAGTCACTATTGTACATGAGAGGATTCTTGCATTCCAACATTGACATGTTTATTTCTAGGTTTTTATTTTTAGGCATACTATGTGATATCATCATCATGGGATGAATAGTTTAATTGGATGACATACATTGAGATCCCATCTCCATCTCTTGTTGCTTCAAGTCATTCTAACATATAAATCATAGTCTTCCAAATTTGATATTTTGGGATGAATATTTGACATATATTGTAGGTTTGTATTGTGAGTCCCATCTTATAGATTTGATAGACACTCGAGGACATCCATCTCCTATTCGATGAAAACCCCATCATAGCTATTGTCGCACCATTTTCATCTTTAGACCTTGTTTTTCATTCATTTGCACATGGCCTTGGTCTGATACCTTCTTCATTTATTGGGAATGTATTGGATTTCATTGTGGTATGCTTTTATATAGACATGGCAACACCTAGCCAAAGTTTAGAGACAACGATATCATCCATCATCGCATTTCTTTTTCATGGAAAGACATCACATCTCTATTTGATATGGTTTCTTTACGAGGGGAGGGATGTTGCTAAACATTATTAGATTTTCATCATCATCTTTTTTTGAGCATTTACCATCACTATAGAAAATATCATACATTATGAGGGGTTACATAGTCTCTCTTGTTCTCTCCTATATGGGGGACATATATTGGATATTGCTAATATAAGTAGTCCTTGGGGGTCAAGTTGAGTCCTCCTTCCTTCCATCAATTGTGCATGTAATTTTGCATCTTTTATCTTTTGAAGAGGGGTTTTTTTGTCATAGATTTTTTCTTTACTTCACTTTTGATATATATTTTTTTGTGCATAGGTAGCTAACATGGCCTTGTATTTAGGGCCCATCTCTTTTTTACCTTTGCACTTTATCATACTCCCTAAGTTGCACTTAAAGTAGGTGTTGGTGTGGACATAGTATATAACCTAGCTAGTTTCTTTTAGGACCTATTCACATTTGCATAATTAGCTTAGTCATCTTTTTGTGTGTCTTATGTCAGAGAATTCAAACACTTGTCATAATCTTAGTCTATCCTAGAGTTTTATCCTTGTCTTTATAACAATAGTTTCTTGATTATACATGGTACTAGTTTTATTTTGCATCGTATGAATTCTTTGGCTTCATATCAATTCCATTGCTTCTCTCTTGTGTGGAAGGTTGTTTTGATTATAGGTGATCCTTGGACTACAATGGGGTTGATCAACAACTCTTGCATCTTGCACTTAACAATGATTAGATCGATATAACATGATCAAAATGGTGCACACATTTGAATTAAATTATATATGTTTTTGAATTAAATTATATATGTTTTTTGCAATCTAGAAGCGTGCACTATTCTAATTGATGGAATGTGGAAAACTAATACCAACTATAATGTGACCAATTGGAATGATCTTAATAAGTATAATAAAATACACATTAATTTATAAAGGAAAGCACTTAACCATTAGGGCTAATGTCATAAATTTTTACACATGTAATATACAATCTCAATTCTCTATAAACTTAGATAAAATATACAATCTCAATTCTCTATAAACTTAGATAAAATATTCCAATATAGAAAGAAACTATCATAATATTTAGGTTTTATTATTTTTTAAATAAATTCGATGAATGTCTTTAAAAGATAAGTATTTAAAAAGAAACTATCATAATATTTAGGTTTTATTATTTTTTAAATAACTTCGATGAATGTCTTTAAAAGATAAGTATTTAATTTGAGTTGTTTATTGAATAAATCCAATTTTGAAAATGATTTCATTAGATAAGGTAATTTTAAAATAAGAGGACTTCATGAATAAGTAGCTTAAAATTTAAGTCACTTATTTTTAATAATCTGACCTGATAATTAAAGAGTCATTTAATCTATAAATAAACATGCCATAAAGTTACTTTGATAATATATGATAACATAGTTGAAGGGTGACCCAAAAACTATATTATCAGTATTAGCAAGAGGGAAATGCAAGATTGTAATCTCTCTACATTGCATGGCTTATTTGATATTAAAATATTCCTTATCTAAAATTCCACCATACAAATAAACAATCATGCCAAAATAAATGATATAATCCATGATATAAGAAATATCACCAAAATACCATTATCATATTTTAATATCTATATAATTACACTCTGAACTAAATACCTAAAGGATTAATCATATGAATGCCTTTAATCATATTAATCTAATCAAAATACAGGATAATATCAAATTATCTCCATATTACATTAAAACATATGAATAATAGATAAAAATTACATATGTATCAAAGTAAAATTTTAGAAGTATTAATCAAATTTTCAAGGTATTATGTTATGTTTCCGAAAAGATTTAAAGCTTAAAGAGATGGGCTATCATTCAAATCTAAATCTCCTAGACAAATACACACTGAATCGTGCAAACACACAGGCTACTTCGACTGAATATGAGTTGCTTGAAGAGACCGGACCTGTGAAGTATAATTCCCACTCCCGGCTTCACATACATAGTTCCGTTCTGAAATCTTCTTAAACATTGGCAGACTTACTTTATCAAATTACTCTTCGTTTTGTTCATTGGCCCATGGTAGTATTGTCTGTCCTTGAACTCGCTGTGGCACGATCATGAACCCATTATTCCATTGCGAATGGGAATGAGCCATGTTTATGCCCATGTTCATGAACATCTGGGGCATCTGAAAGCAAGGGATTCCCACTGGTACGCAGGTATGTGATGGGTTCATCTTGTTTGGAGAAGAAAGAATCTACAATAAATTCAAGTGAAATGAAATTTGGGAAGGTTATAACATGTTTCGAAAACTTGAACAAGAATAATCAAACATGCAGCAACTTACTTGTACTTGAAGTTGAAGCTGTTTGACGTACTGAATTGCTTCCTCGAGAATGGAAGCTTTGTCTGTCTGTTAAAAATAGTGGAAACAAACAGTAACATACATATTAGTTCGAAGATTTTGCCTCCGTGTTTAAACTCCTATTGTGGAAATGAAAGCCATGCAAATAAGCCAACCTTCTGCGAATTAGGAATCAGAAGTTGAAGAGCTTTCAGTTTCTCATTGAATCTGTTCCTTCGCCTCTGGTTTTCAGAAAAATCCTCCAACTTAGATCTCTTTTTTCCAAGCCATTGAGTAAATATTCATAACAAAATCACTCAAAGTCATGATAACTCTATAAACGATGAAAGGCATAAGAGTTTTAAGAAAAAAACCTTTTCAGACAAATTGTGAACGTGAGTAGCTCTGTGTCGTTTGGATGAAGTATTGGTCCTGGGAGAAACAAGTCTGCATTCGTTGGCACGCTCATCTTCAGAGTCCTACATGCAAGACGGTGAGCTACATGTTAATTTGTTTTACAATGCTAGTCTAGTTTGCAACAGCTGCTGTATTGTGGTCAATGAATCTGTTATTTACGTGGGAAACAATAAGAGGTGTACGTGGTCAATAAATCAGTTATTTACGTGGGGAGTAATCAGTCGATACTTGATTGGCTATTCTATTATTTGGAGGCATCTGTACGCACAGGCATGCTGCGTTGAGATGTTAAAGCCTGGTGTATACACGTTGTATACTTTGTGCCATTAGTCATTTCCAAATTTGGGAAATACCTACAGCCCTCCTAAACGTATCCTTCAAATTAAATAAAGACACAACTAGATGGTTTCTAGAAAAATCAAGGGAAATCATACATACGAAAGAATGTAAATTGGACTGAACAATCTACCGTATAACGAGAGTCGATGTCGACAGAGAGCTGCTTGTTGGTCGATTGATTTTCCTTCTCACTGCGGTTACTCAAATCTTCAGTTCGACTGGTTCTACTCAGATAAGGAGGAGAAGCAGCAGCAGCAGTGGCCTACCAGTAAAAATAAAAGAATTATGTACTATTTTTGAGCATAGATAAGGTGTAGATAATTGTTGATAGTTTCATCGTTAAACCGTGTGATCTTTAAGTAGAGCGGCGCAGTCATTGTCCTCTTCTCCCTGGATCAGATCGAACGAAGAGGATGGTATAGAGGGAAAGCTGGTATTCCTCTCCAACAAATAATCTTGTTCGATGGAGTCGCTGTCTAAGAAAGCCAAGGCCGCCATAATGTCGGCTTCAAGTCCTCCTCCTCCTGGGGTAGACGGAGGGGCAGCCATTGCCTATCCAACACAGGACATTCCATATAGATATATTGCAGTCACTTATATTGTCACGGCTTAACCGCTTCCAGAACAAAAGCCGTAATGATACGTGTCTCCCTGGATTCTGAGTTTTCAGTGGGTTTTGTGTGGAAAGGACAAGTAACGTTGGGGACTATCCAAGAAAGAAGAAAGAAACGCCACCCGTTAGCCCAACAGACTCCTTTGCATCGACTACGTTCCCACTGTCTCCAGAAATGATAACTGAGCTTCTTACAGTATTTTAAACGTTTAAATAAAATCCAACGTTTTCCTTTCCTAAAACGTATTTGACACATGGAATGTTGATAAGTAGGAGGTATTTTTCCACAGCGTGTCAAATTATGATATTGCTATCAGGATTCAACCGTGTAGTTTCGAGTCAAACTCATTGACCCATGTTTCATATGTTGTTTTTATATGTAAGTTTTAGCGGTGTTGATATCTTCTCGCAGCCTGTTGCGGTGCGATATTTTGCGTGATATTTTAGCGTTCTCCAATTCTCTTCTGTTGACCAGATTTCTTAAGATATTTTGGTAGATATTTTAACCTGTTACGATTACGATATTTTGGTAGATATTTTAATCTGTTAGGGTTACAATATTTTGGTAGATATTTTAAAGCTTTGTACAAAAGCGGTGATGATCTTTAAATTGTATTAACCAATTAAATATTGATATTAGTCATTTAAAAAAAAGCTACAACTTATCTTTTATGTAAGATGGAGTTAATTAACATATTAGAAAAATTGAATTAAATTGTATATTTTTTTTTTTATCAAGATTCATGAATTTGAGTTAGTGAAACTGACTATAAAAACTATGCAATTATAGATAATTAATATTTTATAAGCTATTATTTTGTGTACATTTTCAAAAGAATTATTTTCTTTTGAACTACTATTGAATATTAAAACATTTTTTAATGATCTTAAAGAAGTGTGATTTATTTTAGATTCTATGTTTATAAATTAAATCTTAAAATATAATTAATGAGATGACAATGACCAATAAAATCATATTATAAGCGATGACACTCTGAATGAGGTCCTAGTTGTTTCATAGTCCTTACAATGAGACGAATAATATAGCAATATGTAAACACTTAAAATCAACTTTTGCATCATTAATCATACATCACATCTTCACTAATTTAGTAACTAAAATTATTTAATTAATTAGGTGATTTTCCTCTAATATTTAATTAAATAAATCATATTTATTTTACTTTTTAAATAACCCATTTTTATCAATTATTTACATCATATTTAATTAGTTCCTATCAATAGTTAACTAAATAAATTCAATTCGTTTAATTAATCTAGTTTAACCTTATTCTATTTAATTGAATTTTTTTTTTTTTGAGGGGTAAATGTTTTTGATAGGAGCTATGTTCAAGGTCACAAGCATGAGACCTCACTCCACTATAAATTCTCAACAATTACACCACAATGTGCACCACAATGTGGTTTGAACCTTGATGGCAAGAATTACAACACAACAACTTAACCATCGCACTATGCCACCATTGGCATTCTAACTAATTGATTAAATAAGATATTCTTATTTAATTAGTTGGGATAATTCACTCCTCTAATTTCCTCTTAATTTTGTAAATCACTTGTTGGAGTCAATCACCTTTCAGGAGCACAACCTGTAAGTAGATCTTCATAGACAAGAGAAGCAACACAAGGCTATTTCACCATAGATGAAAATATTGAGATGAGATATTTTACATAATGTACAATAGTGCCTTATAAAGGCAAGATGCAAGTCAATAAAATAAATAACCGACAAAATTATATGCACCTAACTATGCACTTAAATAATCACTATCTAATAATATTTTCCTAAGTAAAACTTAAGCATGGTAAATCCTATTTACCCTAACACCCCCCTTTAAGTGCAACTTAGGGAGATTATTATGCAATGTGAAGAATGCAAGATGCAATATGGGTCCCGAATACACAACCATGTTAGGTACCCATTTGCAATGCAAAATGCAATGCCATCTCTCACAACTAGAGAAAAGGAGAAAAACCCTATGGGAAAAAACCCCTCTCCAAAAGAAAGAAAAGAAAAACAAGATGCATGGATAGAGGACTCAATAACACCCCCAAGGACTACATACATCACGTATATACAATTAATGATCCCCCCATAAGAGGGAAAGAGAGAGACTATGTAGCCCCCCCACAATGTGTAATCACCTGCAAATAAAACATAATCCAATATCAACAAACAACTTGTCTCCCTTTTGGAAGAAATAAAACCAAGTACAAATGTAGGTATGCTTCCCATTCTGGATAGGAATTAGCAAGTGAAATCCAAATGTAGGATGAAAATATCTCTGAAATCTGCTCATGTGTCGCTAAGACCTTAGAAGATGATGCCACAAACCAATCAGGAACATGCCCAATCATAATAGAAGGTGACAAACAAGGTACCATTGGAAACTAATTTTGAACATTCTCTAGAGACTGAGATGGAGTGATAACAGTCTAGATACTATCATAAAAAAGAAGGGATATACCCTCAAATGTGTCTTCCAAGTCTGAAATGTGAGATTCCACAAACAATGAACCAATGTCTGACAAATACGAATTCCAATCAGGAAGACAATGATAATCCTGTTAATTAGGAATGATGGAAGTACCTAATGAAGGTGGATCAACTATCCCTAGCAAAGAATCAACAACCTCTAAAGCAACTGCAACCTCATTTGAAGTCTCAAAAACCTCCAAAGGATCACAAGCATGGTTTATCTTCTTTGAAGAATAAAGAGACATGCTGGTATTGGAAAGAGGATCGTCGAGAGATGGCGGAGTATTAGGATCTCCATATGAATCTTGAATGTAAGTCCAAAGAGCATAAGAGAACTCAAAATGAACAAGTGAATCCAAAAGGTCCTCATCATTTATATGCTCAAAAATAACTCCAGACTCTAGCCCTATATCCTTTCCAAATCATATACCTACCACATGTGTTTGGAATAAGAACTTCATTATACAAATATGGCAATAGATTCAACTCACTAAGATGGGTGAGAATAAAATCACTCCATTTCCTAAAGTTCCCTTTCTCCAAAGAAACAATTATAACTGAATTCTTCAAAAAAATTCAAAGATAGTGCTTTCAAAAACTTCCAAAAAATAATTAAACTTGATTTGGTGAAAAAATGGTAAAACCCATTGCCTAATCTCCATGCTAACACCAAGAAGACTCCATTGAGCACACAAGCAAGATAACCTCTTGTGAGACTTGCTCACAACATCCAAAGGCAAAGTATTGTATATGAACACAAAAGGACTCTACGACCTGGAGAATGTGGGATAAATATTCCCAAAAACAACTTCAAAAACTTGGGGCCCACATCACTTTGGCTGCATAGAAACTTGAACCCTAAATATTTAGGGAAAATTTTATAAAATATAAAGTTTGAAAAAACCAAAATATCAAGAATTGATGCTTGTGTGAAGATTCCACACACTACAGATGTAAATCGTGGCCAGGTTGAATTGGTCTGCAAAAAGAATCACGCTTGCAACATGAGCTCGTGCCCTCTGGATTATTGACTCACCTAGAGTGAATTCCCTTAATGGAATCTCGCCCCAACTGTAGCCAATCAAAATATGAATGCAGACGAACTCCAATGGAATTATGTAGATAGCGAGATTATGTGTAGTAAATTCTACGTGGCTTGTTGTGTATTGCATGCACGTGCCCTCATGCCCACTATAATAAAATGTAGTGGGGTTTCAACCACCCCTTGAAAAAATAGAGTTTGACCTTTCAATGACCTTTCAAACACTACACGCGCCCTCAAATTTATGATTTCATCCTCACAAAATTGCTGCCTCTGGAAAAAAACACCATTGCCAATAAGAGAGTTATCATGAAAATCACCGGCCAGAGGGTTTTGACTAGCCTGCAAACAATAGTTCAAATTAATGAGGTGCCAAAGGAAGATCACGCCTCTACAATAGAAAACCGAGCCTCTTTTGATAAAATTGCACAAATGATATTCAAATGCATTCGCCAACAACAGGAAAATGAAGATAATTAGAAATAAATATGGAAAATTTGAAATTTAACAAATTTCAAATGCCAAAAAAACTTTAGCAAATAAATGATCTCAAACAACTCAGATGAAAACTCTCAATGGTGGAAGAAGGTGCAGGTTGAAGGCTTTGATACCATGTTGGTGTCAACCACCTCCCAGGAGCACAAACTACAAATAGATCTTCGCAGACAAGAGAAGCAACACAAGGCTATTTCACCAGAGATGAAAATGTTGAGATGAGATATTTTACATAATGTACAATAGTGCTTTATAAAGGTAAGATGCAAGTCGGTAAAAGAAATAACCGAAAAAACTATATGCACCTAACTATGCACTGAAATAATCACTATCTAATAAGATTTTCCTAAGTAAAACTTAAGCATGGTAAATCCTATTTGCCCTAACATCACTTTCTTTTTCACTAAAATCCAAAAAAATCACCTTTTCATCCTCATCATCCATTCATATTCTAAAAGAATCTTCAATCTTTATTTTCATATATGTCTCCACACTTTCCTATGTTTTAATCTTCCACAAAATTAAATCTTCACCCTCCAATCTAAGATTCAATCCTCTTCATCCCACTTTCCTATCTCTTACACCTCTACATGCTTGAATCTCTAAGCTCCAATTATTTTAACGAATTCTTCACCCTCTGTTACCTCCACTTCATCTTCTCCTTCCACTTTTCATCAACCTATCTTTTACATTCATGCAAGATAATCCTACCCCTCCATTGTCATGGCTATAAGTCTATTTAAGAGACCTCCTCCAAAGAAAAATTGTTGGAAATATGAGCAATAACCCAGATGAAGTTGTACACACTTCAAAGGATCAACCAAGAAGAATACCATCCACATGAATGAACAAGTGTTGCAACATGAGGAAGAAGAGAACTTGATCAAATGATGATCTATATTGGATTGATCTAAAATGATTTACAAATGTACAAGAGCCTTCCTTATAGAGGCAAGGTGAGAGGAGGTTGGATAACCACCTTAGTTGCAATCATTAAATGATTTAGAATGCATGAGAGAAATATTAAATGCGTAGATAACTACATGCCTATTAATGAGATATGGTCCCATTAAATACTAGTTTCTAGAATGCCACCTAGGAAACTAACTCCTAAGTAAACTTATTAATGATGTGAATAGATCCTCACCAATATTTAGTTAGGAAATATCCCATTCACACTAACACCCCCCCATAAGTGTAACTTGGGAGTGTAGTTATGATGCAAATAATGCAATGATGGGTCTTGACTACGAGGCCATGTTAGGTACCCATGTACAAATGAAAATGAAATTTCTTACAAATAGAGAAAAGGAGAAAACCTCATGGGACAAAAGTCCTCCCTAAAAAAGAGATGTAATGCAAAATCTAATGCTAATCATGTACACGTAATGGAAGTGATGTATGGAGGTCTCAACATCAATACCCCCAAGAGCTACATTCATCACAAGAGTATAATAATCAATAGCCCCCCCATAAGAGGGAAATAGAGAGACCATGCAGCCCCCCCACAATATGTAATCACTTGCAAAAATGGTAAGTGTTTGTAGACAAAACATGATCCAATGTTGACAAACAACTTGTCTCCCTTTCATAAGAAACAAAACCAAGTACAAATTCAATGATGCTTCCCATTTCGTATAGGAATTTAAGGAAGGTAGAATGAATGATTATGATGTCTCTGAAAACTACTCATGTGTCTCCTTGCCCAAGGAAGATGAAGATGTCACAATCAAATCAGGTACATGCCCAATCAATGAAGAAGGTGACAAACCAAGACTATGCGAAAACTGATGTTGAACAAGATCCAAAGACAATACAATGATCCCTCCATTGAAGGAATAGATGGAGACTAGATTTCCCCCCAGAATGAAGTGTCTTCAAAACCACTAAAAGAAGTCTAAAGCCAAACAAATGTCCATTGACAACAAACCACATGTCTCCCACTAGGAAGAAACAAATCCAATGGTAGATATTGAAGAAACTCCAACTCCATAATGAAATGGGAGGGAAGAAGCCTCATATATAAAATCTATGAAGAGGAATCAAGTGCCTCCAAGGATATCTCGCCAAGATCAGGATCCCTAATCAAGGTCAAAACAATGGAATGTGGAGACTCAAGAAAACCCTCCAAAGTAGAATCTACATAGAGGAGAGATATCCCCTAAAGAATGTCCTCCAAACCTATAGAAGTAGCCAAGTCTTCAATACCTGAAACAAAGCCATCCTGTGATCCCAAGTCTAGAAAATTAAATATGTCCTGATGAATAGGAATGATGGAAGCCTCAATCAATGACTCTGGAAAAGGAACCACTGAAGGTGAAGGTACATCATCTATCTCTGATGGAGAAGAAGCATCTATAGAACTCTTGACATCCTCATTTGAAGAATGAAGGCATTCCAAATCTGTAAGCTCCTGCATAGCAATATCATCATAGGGTATCCTATTTGAGGAATGAAGAGGCATATGACATTCTGAATCATGATCATTGGGGAATGGTGGAGTATCAGGATCTCCATATATCTCCCAAATCTTAGTCCAAAGAATATGAGGACAATCACAATGATCAATAGCTTTTATAACATCATCAATAACACGCATTGCAATGACCCCTAAAATATTATATCTGCTACAATTCCAAGAATTTTTTTGAATACCTTGACCTGGATGGGGAACTATACCATAAAAATGTGGCAACAATTCAAGTGATTGGAGATGGTTGATGATGCCATCTCTCCATTGTTTATAGTTTCCCTTTTGCAACACAATCATAGAAGGATGATATGCAAACCCCATAACAAACTATGATATATCTCCAATATTACAAAGACATGACCTTCAACATCAAATAGAAACTTCCAAAAATGACGTGCTAGTGAAAATAAAGCCTCCAATGCAAACAAACCTTTCCCAAATTGCAGTATGTCTAGGTTATCAAGCAAATGCCACAAATTGCAAAAAAATGATAGAATATGTACTTGGGGTTGAATCTAAAAAAAGTGGATGGACATAATGATAGAGCTTTGAATCACCTTCACAATGCTGCTAGAATCTCTAAAATCCAACAAAATAGTGAAAATATATGGCTTCGAGAGTCCAAATGGAAGCATCAACTTCAAATAGTTATAATTCGTACCCACAACAAAATATGGAAAAATACTTTGTACGAATGCGAAGTACATGAAACTAGCTTTTCGATGATACCTTGTTTGTGAAAATTTGATATCCCAGAGAAAAGTTATGCTCCATTGAAAAAAACTGCTCAATTTGGGGGTGCAGGCTAACTAGGCGCAAAAATGAAGCGCTTTAGGGAAAAAAAATGGCCCCTGTGGCCTCAATATGACTGCAGGGCTAAGGTTTGCAAAAAAAATTGTGCCACCCTTATAGGCGGCGTCGGGGCTATGAGTCGACTGACTTGGGGCGGTGCCGCTCCAAAGATTAGCGGAGCCTTGGTTCACAATATAACCATGTTGACGCCTTACGGAAGAGGGCTAGTGAAATAAACACAATAGTCAGCGGTGGAAGATTTAGGCAACAATGGATGGTGGGTGTAAAATGGTAGTATTTCATGGCACAGACAAAAGACCGTTGGTAACCTCCAATATATGATGCCAAAAATATGACCCGACCATCAATAAATGCAAACAATTGGCAGACATAGATGTTTGGAGAAGTCAACAACGGTAGACGAAAAATGTAGGAACAATGGGAGATAAAAATCACATGGGCCTGACAAGGATATTAATGCCTTGTATAGATCGTGCAAATTGACCAAAAAATCTACGCCATCGATATACGATCCAATGAAAATTGAAAAACACAGATTTTAATGTTGTCGTTATGGCAATTAAAATCTATAAATTATATATGTCGTTCAAAATTTAAAGATCGCTTTTGAAAATATGTTTTTCGACAATGAAATATGTTAAATCGACCACTATTAATAAAATAAGCCCACATAAATTAAATATTTTCCACCGAAAATTATAATTTATGCTGGCCACAATAAATATTGTCTACGAGGATTTAAAAATTAATCCCAAACTATATGAAGCGGACAAGAATTAAATCAACCCTTGAATTATTTTTCTGCAAACTATGAAAAAAACCCGAATAAGTTTTGTTTTTAAACTTGCAATAAGAATAATGCCGACAGAGGGGGATAATTTTTTTTTCCGCAAGTGGGGGGGAGATTTTTTTTCTCCAACACTTGCACAATTCATACTTTTCCCACAATAATTGCAAAAAAACCTCTGATGGCCTCCAGATGACGAAGTCAAATCTCAACGAATGGGTAGGCAATCCTTAGGTTTTCAGACCTTTTGAACACAAAGGCAGAGTCAAATTTGACCCAAGGTGCCTTAGAAATTAGTTGTCTCCCATATGAGAACAACTAGCCCTTCAAGAAAAACCTTTCAGCCTTTGATAGTCTCCTTAGCTCAACTTCCCAATATGAGATGAATCTTCTATGGCCTTAGCTCTTGAAACAATGGAAATAGGGGGGCCCTTACCTTTGAGGAGATAGGGTTCCTACTTCACACTCTTGTTTCACTCAAGGAAACCCTAGAGATCTCAATCCAAGGATAGAATGAGAGAAAGAGATCTGCAATAGGGTGTCCTAGGGTATGATTAATGACTAAAGAGGGGTTCACCACCAAGCTAGAGCTTGGAAAGACAAGTAACATGCAAGATATAATGAAAAAACCTAATGATGTGCAATACGTCACTAAATGACCGAGAAATGAATGGGTGATCCCACAATAATGGGTTACAGTTTTTGGCCAAACTTGACATTAAAATCAGGATTTTTCACCAGACATTCACTTTCTTACACCTATAGCAGCTAAACCATTAAGGTTTTGAAGATGAATCAAACTAGTTATTTGTTAGATATTTTGTGTAGATTCTAATTATATTTTAAAAAAAAAATTAAAAAATAAATTGTGAATCATTTTATGTAATTTTTAATAACTTATTTTTTCTATCAATCAGCATTTTTAAAAAGTGATGTTTACTTCGACACACGTAACTTTTTTTGTAGATAGGATACAATTCTAATTTTTAAAATATAAATTTTTCACACCAATATCTAGGGGATGGATATTTTTCATAATTTTTTGTTACATATTTTTTTTTTAATTAATTTTCCAAGTCAGTAATTATAATTTGGACAGAGGTGTACTTGACACACATAACTTTTTGTATTCATTTGAATTAACTTATTCTTTTTTTTGGAATAAGGACATCAATACCTAGGGGACATGTATTTTTTAGATTTTTTTTTTCTCTATTTTTTTCTATTTTTTCGTATGTGTGAAATAAAGAACTTGATGTTCATTGAAAACCTACATTCACAAGAAATAAAAAATAAATATAATAATCAAATTAAACATATTTAAAATTATACTTTTAGGAAGCTTATAATAAGGGCTACAGGCTTACAAAACATAAATTTTAAATGAATTCATTTGATCACCCAAAAGGTAAATCAAAAGGGTTTTTTATCAACATTTTGATAGGTGTAGAGGAGACTCAATTATAGGTATGGTTTAAATCTAACAAGGTTCTATCCAAGGGGGTTTGATCTAAGGGGGTTTGATCAATCCCTCTTGAATTAAAATAATTTAAATGGAACCTTTAAAGTCATAAATCATTGTATTTTCTAAAAATATGTGATTTCAGGCAAAAATCAGGATGTCCCAAAAAGTGTAACCCATTATTGTGGCAGCACCCGAATGTAAAACAAAATAGAAAATTGGAGAAGCAAAGAGGGGCACCTGGAAACCTATAGCAACCTGAATGAAGACTTGAACTGCTGAAAAAGCTAAATTTAATGCACACTAAGACTCATACGCTAGGCTGGGCTATTTAGTCCTAGATTAGGGTTTCTGGATAGGAATATAAATTTGGCAGAGATAAGTCTAGAACACCTAAAAACTGGAAAATCCACTAGACTGGGACTCATACGCCAGAAGTGGCGTATTAGTCGTACTTGGATTTTTTGGAGGATCAAGATCTGAATCTGCTCTTCAATCTCTGCTCTATCTTCTCAACCTAATTTTCGGATTTGAATTGCTAAATTCTGCTTTGTAGATGCCTTTTAATGATCTCCTAAACAAGGGGACAACTTGGATAACTTCACGACTTTGACAACTCCTTTCCAATCTTTCTCTTCGATGTGTCTTCAACCTATCTACAAATCACACACTAGAGAGAGAGAGGAAAATGTTGTTTTGTTAGTAGAAAGGGGTTTGCCTTGGTCAAACCCCATTTTGGTAGTCAAACCTTGTAATAAAATCAAATGTAAAGGATGAACGATGAATGAACAAAATGTAATGTTGCAACTCACCAAACCCTAGGAATAAAGTGCTGCAAACATGTATGAAATGGCTCCAATGGATGTAGATCTTGATTTTTGCTTGAATGTTATGGATCTTGACTTGAATGCTTGCTTGAATTATGAAACCCTACATCACAAATGTTAGCTAAAAAACAAACATGTTACAGATGACTTTGACATGATGCTTGATACTTGAATAATGCTCTAAAATGCTTGATAATCAACTCTTGAATGCTCTTGTGATCCTCAATTTGCTAAAATGCATGAATACTTGAAAACTTAGGGGAAAATGTGTGAAAAGACCTTGTATTTATACTTGTTTATGCCAAATTTCTTGAAATTACAACACTACTAGCCGACATTAGATCTAGGAGAATAAAATCCCGCCAAAAATTTGAATTTAATTTAGGTTTAAGCCACATGAGACTCATACGCTAGAAGTGGTGTATGAGTCCCATTAGGCTAGGCTTTGGGACACATTTTTCAAGAAATGCTTAGATTGATGTGAAATCCAGATTGGGGCCCCCAAACTTAGGTGGGACCCATATGCCCAAGGTGGTGTATTAGTCCCAGATCACTAAATTTTGATCCATACAATCCAAAAACACATGAATTATGATTGGATGTTGGTTTACGTCAGAATTATCCTCAGAAAGATGCATTAATTAAGGCTTGTGGATGCAAAATAAGGCCAAATAAGACATAAAGAAGCCCAATTAATTAATGAAACCCTAGATTAGTGTGAAAGTGTGGTACAACATGACTTTACAACACCTTAAATAAGACACAACTAAGTCCATTTAGTTTACATGGGCCCAAGACCTAATGTGAATGTGTTAAACATATTACAACACTAAATCAAGGCAACATTAAGCTCAGTTTAACAAGGAGGTCCTAAACAAGCATGATAATGTATAGGGATACTTTTTTGTTTGTCACATTTAGCCCCCACTTTAGTGAGAGGAGGAATTTGCTTCAAACTCACACTAAAGTAGAAAAATTTGCATCAAGAGAGGTCCATACTAATGCCGGTAAGAGAGGATGACAATGATCAAGAGGGGTGATCAAGCCCCCAGGATCAAAATCCTATGGAAAACCAACATAAGCACAAAAGAACACACAAGTAAATTATGATAAAGAGCATCGAAAAGGCACAATCATACACTGCTAAAGACAAAGAGAAAACAAAAGAGGTGGATCAGATCTAAGTTGTTTGTCCGAGAAAAATACATGCTCACTTTGAGGTAATGGAACTTCAGGTTGTCTACTGTGTGAGTATCCAAGAAGGTGAGACACATACACATGCGATTGGTATGTGCTCACACAAGCAAGTGGCTATGGGAAAGTCATGCCTAAGTTCGGCTTCTTGTTCAACTAGACCAAAGCTATACCTCTTGATAACTTTCATAAGGCACCACACAACAATGATCTTTGAGCTTCATGGGGCAAGTGAAACTTCGAATGCTTGATACTCATGAAAAAACAAGATGGCACCATAGGCAAGCAAAGGATGTTATGCAAGGTGACCATATAACCGAAATTATAAATGCAAAAATAGTGTAAGGAACATTCAAAGAAGTCTTGCTTAGTTCATGTAAGGTCTTAACTTAGGGAACATTGTGCCTAATTTCTCCAAGAGAGGACCAATTAAAGAATAGAAGATTCACAACTTAGGGGATGTAGTTTGTCACATCAAGCCACTAAAAGAAATATAATATGCTAAGAGAGATCACACTCTTGAGGGACATCCTACCCAATGTAACCACAAAGTGAATGACGCATCGCATGAAGTAAGAAGACTACACAATGAAACATGAATTGAAAAAAAGAGTAATGCCAATGTATACCCTCGCTTTAAAGGAATTGCTAAACACCATGCTGTGAGCAATTACTTTAAAGTAACAAATGATAAATGCTAACAATAAAAAGGACATGAGAGCTTATTTGGAAAGCCCTATTCCAAGTCATATGTTTCCAAATAAAGCTACATCATGGAAAGGAAGGGGTTGCCCCCAAAATGAAATCCCAAAATCACATAAGGGATCCATGGATTCGAGGTCAGTATGTTCTTGCTACAATGTTTTTAGAGAGCTCAAAATTGTCATTATTCCCCAAATACTCATGGAACAGGAAGAATGACACAAAAGATAGCGAACACAAAGAAATTTTTTTGAGTCAACATGCAAGAGACCTAAATGTTTCGACGCCTTGCGTCATCCCCAAAAGGAAAACACAAGAAAAAGAAAAGATAAAGGAAAAGCTTTACGAAATAGAGAAGAATGTAGGTACAAATAGAGGAATGTCACGAAGAGAGAGATACATCAAACAAAACAACATGGGGGATCACATTACGCACATGCAATCACGTAAATGAACATGAAAAAGAAAATAATGCAAAAGACTAGTAAGGCAGATGGGAGTCAACCTATTAATAGGTTGTCTACATCCCAATCTCGGTTGGTGTAAATGAAAGGCAGACAACTAGCCAAAGGGACAACAACATGTACCAAAACTAGGACAAGGCTAACTAACCCATGCCCCCATTGAGTGTAGGACAAGGATGAGGTGAGATAGGTGATGAGGGAGAGCTCCTTGCATCATGAAATGACTTGTAATGAATTTAAAGCATGTAATAGTGAGAATGTTAAGATTCCACAACCATTACATGGCAAGGAAATAAAGGGTCCCGCTTTAAGGGACTATTTTTTTAAATTAAAAGAAATAATTCTAAACCCTATATAGGATACATTGATACTTCAAAAGCATCTGAAGGAATTTGAGATTATGCAAATATATGTCAATTAAATACCTGGATTACAAACAGTAGCGTGAACAATGTAACCCTTGTTGAGTAAAGTAGGAATGAGATAAGCAGCAATGAATCCTATGCCTCCTGTCACACACATCTCCTTACCGTTCTCTGTCATTCTTTACTGAAACACTTCTCCATTTTGGCGGGCTACGCCTAAAAATAATGTTTCGACAAAGGTTTTAGAGTATGTTTATTAAAATGAAAACTCCATTCTGGTGGGCTACACCTGAAAATAAGATTTCAATAAAAGTTTTAAGGGTATGTTTATTAAAGTTTTAGAGTATTTTGGTGGGCTATATTCTTGATTCCTTAAATGATTTATTCAAATGGATTGTGACTAAATAAATGACTAACTATTTAGTCATTTTTATGTGACTAAATAATTTTTAGTCAACGACCAAATTAGTCATTTATTTACTCATTTATAGCTGAGTTGCAAAAAATGAGTAGAATTTAGTCATTTTTAGTTGTTGTGACTGAAAGTTTTAGTCACATAGTCATTTATTTGCCAAATTCTACTAGTGTTAGGACAATTAAATACTTCAAGATTATTTAATTATGGAGGATTAGGATATTCTTTAGTAAAAAGAAATATTCCAAATGAGTGGGATGTGAATTAGATAATTAAATAATAGATTATTTAATCATAGGACATTAGAGGAAAGTTAGATTTATGGCTAATTAAATAATTAAAATTATCTAATTGGGGAAGATAAAAGGAAAATTAGTGAAATAAGATGAATTAATTAAATAATTAAAAATTACTTAATTAATAGAGGACATAAGGTGAAAATGATAGAAAATAATGTTAAAAGGGGAATTAGTAATGCAAGTGATGAAAATGATGAAATATGCATGATGAAGGATGAATATGATGATGTGTGTCTACAATAGTTAAACTAGAAATGGATGTGTACTTGAAACTTTTAGCAAAGTTAGGAAATTTCATTAAAAGAATCAAGGAGTGAGAGACACGTTAGTATAATAGGTTTAGGATAAGAAAAAGATGCCTTGAGAATAATGGTGGCACAAAAGTAGGACATTAAAAACTTGTCCATTAGAGTAATTGGGAAATAAAGGAGAAATTCTTTGTGCATTGGACAAGTGAGAGGAGACAACAATGCAAAGTTAAACATTGTTAGGTGCTACTCAAAATAACAACTAGTTGAGTCACTTAGTAAGGTAGTTGAGGACTCTTGGAAATAGTTGTGGGCTAGAGAGTATGCTCACAACAATTAGTAAAATAGAAGGGTAGAATGAGGACTAAAATCAAGGTAGACTCCTTAAAGAGACTACTTTTTGGAAATTTTGCATCAACTGGAAATTTTCACTTTCTTTTGTATGTTTCCTCTTTTTCACATATGTTTGTTTCCTATTTTTCACATATGATATTGGATGTATTTATCACTACACTTCACATACGAATCTTTCAATTCTTCTCCTTGAGTTGACAATTCAATGTGGTAGTGATTTGGTAGTGCCTCACCTTCTATGACCTATTAAAACCTCACTAATCTACTTTACATTTTATTATCTTATCAATTCCTTGGAATGTATGGAGGCTTGTCAATTGGGAATGCATCCTATTGTCTATTATTAGTTTAATTATTGAATTCAACATGCAAAGGTTAACTTTGTACCTTTTTGGGTCTAGTAATAATATAATTTCCTTGGATATTGGTTAAGGTTTAAGGGTGTCACAAAGAATATAGGGCTTTTTTTTTATCCATTGAGTACAGATAGTTAAAAATATTAAGGATGTGCCAATTTAAAGAGGGGTCAATCATATTCATTTTTTGAGAATAAATAAATGTTTGTGTTATTCTAGAATCTTGTGTCTATATTATTGCATTTTTTGTGTTTTTCAATGTGCTTGGTTTGAAAATCCTTAATTGGAGTCTTGGGTCTTTCCTTGCATCATCTTTTCATTCCCTAGTGTTCATATGGTTGATATTATTTACAATCATATTGGAATAAAAGTTGTTTAGGGTATACCTAATTCTCCTCGACTTCATCTTACATTCCACATGACAAATCTACATCATAAATTTACTATGAAATGGGTCATACTTATCAAAAGTTGTCTTGAGGTAAAAAATTATATATATTCAACTACTTAAATGCCACCTAATTGTTGGAAGCTTTGCAACATGAGCATGAAGTATGGATGGTTGTGCTGGTTGTTCCTATGTTGTCATTGATGTCAACATGGTAATAACTACATGGTGATAACTATATGAGAAGTTTCTTGGTTTACTGGAAGTTGTTCTCTGTCAGTAATACTCCTTTGTGATGGATCAGTGTGTTGGTATTTGAGTTCAAAACTCACCGCAAGATTTGATATGACTCTAATCTCTTAACCATATTTTATTTACCCATTCAAACTACTATTTCCTGGATCTTGAGATGTCTTTTTCTATGAACAAAAAGTTATCTTTGATAGATTTTAACTTTGTATCCTACTATTGTTCTATGTGGGAGACTCCACATTCTATTAAAGTGAACATTCTTATACTACAGTTTTGCTGATAGTCTCTTGATTGGTAGTATGATGGGAAACTAATGTGTTCTCAGATCTAGAAGGTTTCTGCTTTGAAGATTATCTATTGGTTTGGAGAATTGTGTTTTAGTGTTGGCCGACTCAATGAATGCAATATATTATGAAGACTAATAGCCAACTTGGCATAATGCACTACTTGGATAAAATGTTCAAATCTTATATGGTGCCGACAAAGAAAGGTTTTGATTATTTTGTGTTCATCCAATTGGGCCGACCTAATTGATGAATAAGATATACTTGTATATATATAAGATAGAAGTAAGATGAAAGTGTGTGTGTGTCTGTGTGTGAAGGTATGAGCGAGAAGGAGAAGTGAATGCAAATAGAGGAGAAGATCAGAGCCTAAATGCTTTATCAGTTGTGATCAGTACAATATTTTTGAGCGACTACCGTGTGAGGCAGTACTTCTTATTCTGAGCTTCAGTGGAACTGAACCTTGCACATTGAAGGTGTATCCTATCAGTTCAATCTTTTGGCAGTGAGCCACTATCATTGTATCTTGGTGGTTAGCCATCTTTTGTACTCAGGTAGTGAGCCTTTTTAAGGATAGTGAGTCCTGGAAGTGAGCCCCGTAATATTTTGTATCCAGATATAATATATTGTGAGTTAACCCTCACCGTGGTTTTTCCCATTCTGGGTTTTCCGCGTAAAAATCATGGTGTTCATGTGTATGATTTCATTGACTTGTTTTTATGTTCTCTCTTGTTGATTTAATCAAAATTGTAATAATGGTTAAGTGGATTTTATTATGGGTTTGTGGAATACTGATTCACCCACTCTCTCAGTATTTCAAATGTTCAACAATTGGTATTAGAGCTTGGTTCCTTAGAAGAAGCCTAACAACTTGAGGAAGGTCCCAAAATTTTAACATCATAAATTTTTTCCTTCAAAAAGTTGTCTCTCCTGAATTTTTAGAAGAAATAGAAGCCTTGAAGGACAAGTTGATAAAAGAAAATGAGCATATTGAAAAGCTACAAAGTACAAGTATGGATGCATGCAATTTGTTGAATAAAGGAGAAGAAATCATCACTAGCCTGATGGAACAGTTGGATGAGAAGAAAAGAATTGAAGAATGTAAGGAAATTGAAATTCAAAAGAAGATGGATGAATGCACAAAGCTTGAATTAGAAGTAGAAATCTTGAGATCTAATCTAGAAAGGGCAAAGAGTTTTGAAGACAAAATTAAGATAAGCTCAATGATGGTTGATGAATTGATTACCTCTGAAAGACTGGAAATGGATAAGAGTGGTTTAGGGTTTGAAAAAGGTTAGAGTTCTAAAGTGAAACAATTCACTAGTAAGAAGACATGGTACAAAAATACACAAATCAAGGAGTGAAGAAGCGATTTCAAAAAAATTCCTGTCGAACGACATGATGCAAAAATGTATTTATACTTCAATGGTGTTTGTAATTCCTACAATAAATTTGGTCATAAGGCAAAGGAATGCAAAAGTAGTGTGAATGATTCTAAGGGAAAGAAGAATGGATATAAAGATAGTCTGTTGGATAAAAGGGAAAATGGAAAGAAGAATGTTACTTGTTGTAAGTGTAGAAAACCATAACATATTGGTAGTAACAACAAAATAAAGAAGAACATCTATTTGGAAAAGAAGAATGATCAAACCTTTGATCCATAAAAAGAAAGAAAAGAAATGGAAAGGATTTGGAGAAAGGAATCATCAGTCTTATCTGTGCTGACCTCCAGTACAAATACTCTCGTCAATTTCTAAATAAAAGCAATGGCTAAGGGGGAGCAATCATCAGAAAATCTAATAAACCCCCTCATTGGTACTTGTGTCATATCATGGCATAAGTTATTTAATGTGGTAGCAAGATTAAGGTATTTTATTAGTCACATGTGTGAAGAATGAGGTTTGCAAAATTTGAAAGAATGGAGGCATACATAGTTTTCAAGGCAATCTACTTGCAAGTTGAAACATTTATCGCAAAATCATTCATAATGAAAGGAATAAGTTCAGATAAAATTAAAGGGCTATGTATTTTCAGAGAAGCATTCAAAGGAAGTTTAGAAGGGAATTCAGAGTTTCATAATTTGAAGAAAATAACAGACAAATTCAAAGTGAGCTCCGGAAATAGGACGTCTATACATTTCTTGGTTGACATTTTCAAAGGTATTCCTGTTTGCACAATCTTTCACTTTTATTGATGGATAATTCAAAGATTGTGAATTGTGCGGATAAAGCTAGGTTGAAGAGATATATGAGGAATGTGTCAGAAGAGTCTATTGGTGCATTTTGTTGCGTCCCTTCGAGAGTGTTTCCTACAGAAGATATCTAAGCATTTGTTTACAGTAAGATTGAAGAAATGTCATCAGTTCAGTTGAATGTGCTTTGAGAAAACAAATTGAAAGAGAGCCATGATGCCTACAAAGTATTAGTTGAGAAAAAGTTGGACGTTTGGAGGAAAGTTCCTTTGTTTGAATTTGAGAAGAAGTATATTCGAATGGTATTGAGCAGAATTCATGATGAATCTTTGTGGATTGATAAGGCACATCTGGTCACCAGAGAAGCAATTAGAGATGTAACTAGTTTATGTTCCTTCGGATCGGTTCCTAAATTGAATACTATGAATGAGGAAGAAATACTTGAGGTTACAAGTGCGAGTTCAAAAGGAAAAGAGATTGGTTTGAGATCGATTGTTGATCTGGTAATAAGGTATGTTGCTATGGTCATCGGTCATAAAGTCTATATCCCTAACAATGAATCTATAGTTTCTACTGCTGCGATGAATATTGTTGATGATATGGTAATAAGAGGCATGTAATATGACTTGTGTGAACTACTTCACATACATATTTTGAAGAATTTAAAGGAGATCAAGAAGAGAAAAAATAATACTTTTCGCTATGGAAATTTGGTTGTTTTTCCACTCTTTTACTTTTTGAAAAAGTTACCAGTAATAGGAAGGTTAGAATGGTCAAATTTAGAGCCTATTGCCTATCAAATCAGGAACTTCATGATAAATCTTGGTAGTTTGGATGAACAAGAGTCTGCCCTTGCTGCATTCTTTGGAACATTTCAAATGAGGATGAACAAAAGTTCTAGGATTCCAGTAAGTGTTGTGGAAAGATACTCCGGAAGCATAAATTCTCTTGTGTCTACAGATTTCTGTCACATGGAAGCAGTTGAATCAAGGTTAGTTTGGATATCTGAATTGGATTATAAAGTGTCATAAGCTAAAATTGATAAATATGCTAAAATTCTCTTGGAAATCCCTAAGCATCTCAATGAAGAAAGCACCTCCGGTAGCGTGACTAGAACATGGAAGAAAAGGAAGAGTGTAGTGAAGCTAGAAGATGCAAAAGAAAGTAAGCTTGAACATGAGAATGAAAGAATAGATATTCAGAGAGCTTTGGAAGATTTTCAAAAGGTTATTCTTGATGCTAATTTTGATTCATCTATTTCTATTGTGGAGAATCTCTGTGGCATGATTAATTCTTTGAAAGTCTATGGTCCTACATTGTGCAGCTTTAGGAAAAAATCATCTCTGTAGGATTGAAGGACAAATGTTATCAAGAAGTTTGTGGCACTCAAAGACATGATTAAACTCAGACATACTTTTGTTTCTAGTGCTCTTGGCTATATTGGTGAATTATCAGAGATCAATCTTAGTCCCAATACTTTAACAGATGGTATATAGTCTCTAACTAAACTTGAGCTATTTTATAAGACTCTCGTCAGTGCAAAAGGTTAATGGGAAGAAGGTAAAGCATCATGGAAGGCTATCTTGGAGAGTCTCAGTGGTTCTTCTTCAGGTTAATTTAGTGTTTATATCTTTTTGATTACTTTTGATGCATATGTACATTTATACTAGACCCCTTCCTTTGTCATTGATGTGAAAGGGGGAGAGATGGAGAGATAGAGAGATAAAGAGTTAGAGGATTTTTTTGTTTGTGAAGAACAGCTTTGATATGGGGAGTTGTTAGAACATTCAGTTGCAGTATACTTGAAAAGTTTTTGTCATGCATGTTGCCATCAATGCTAAAGGGGGAGATTGTTGGAAGCTTTGCAACATGAGCATGAAGTATGGATGGTTGTATTGGTTGTTCCTATGTTGTCAAATTGATGTCAACATGGTAATAACTACATGGTGATAACTATATGGGAAGTTTGCTTGGTTTACTGGAAGTTGTTCTCTGTCGGTAATACTCCTTTGTGATGGATCAATGTGTTGATATTTGAGTCTGGAACTCACCACAAGATCTGATATGACTCTAATCTCTTAACCATGTTTTATTGACTCATTCAAACTGCTATTTCCTGGATCTTGAGATGTCTTTTGCTATGAAAAAAAAGTTATCTCTGATAGAGTTTAACTCTGTATCCTACTATTGTTTTGTGTGAGGTATACTGTGTGGGAGACTCCGCATTCTACTAAAGTGAACATTCTTATATTGCGGTTTTGCTGATAGTCTCTTGACTGGTAGTATGACGGGAAACTAACGTGTTCTCAGATCCAGAAGGTGTTTGCTTTGAGGATTATTTTTTGGTTTGGAGAATTGTGTTTTAGTCTTGGCCGACTCAGTGAATGCAATATATTATGAAGACTAATAGCCAACTTGGCATAATGCACTACTTGGACTAAATGTTCAAATCTTATATGGTGCTGACGAAGAAGGGTTTTGATTATTTTGTGTTCATCCAATTAGGCCGACCTAATTGACGAATAAGATATACTTGTATATATATAAGATAGAAGTAAGATGAAAGTGTGTGTGTGTGTGAAGGTATGAGCGGGAAGGAGAAGTGAATGTGAACATAGGAGAAGATCATAGCCTAAATGCTTTATTAGTTGTGATCAGTACAGTTTCATTGAGCAACTGTTGTGTGAGGTAGTACTTCTTATTTTGAGCTTCAGTGGAACTAAACCCTTCACATTGAAGGTGTATCCTATCAGTTCAATCTTTTGGCAATGAGCCACTATCATTGTATCTTGGCAGTTAGCCATCTTTTGTACTTAGATAGTGAGCCTTTTTAAGGATAGTGAGTCTTGGTAGTGAGCCCTGAAATATTTTGTATCCAAATATAATATATTGTGAGTTAACCCTCACTGTGGTTTTTCCCATTTAGGGTTTTCCACGTTTAAAAATCCTAGTGTTCATGTGTATGATTTCATTGACTTGTTTCTATGTTCTCTCTTGCTAATTCAGTCAGAATTGTGATAATGGTTAAGTGGATTTTATTATGGGTTTGTGGAATACTGATTCACCCCCCCTCTCAATATTCTAGATGTTCAACACTAATAACCTAATCTTCCTCCTCTACCTAAGATTAAAAAAACAAGGAAAACAAGGAATTGTTATTTTAATCAACTTCAAAATAACATGTTGATTCATCACTTTAAGATTTAGTGTGAGTGCATCATGTAGAAATATTTACAATAGATCCAAATGTATTATGATAGTTCACCACATATAATGAATTCTTTGATTACATCTATTGATGAATTCTAAAGAAAAACATGATATTTCATTTGATAATATTAATATTCAATGAGTTAATATTGATTCTTAAAAAACCATGATACTTCACCATCAAGAACTATGGTGTAATATGGGAATATATGTTAAGTGTGACTTATTTAATAATGGATCTACT
This sequence comes from Sequoia sempervirens, assembly GCA_007258455.2. Classification (NCBI taxonomy): domain Eukaryota; kingdom Viridiplantae; phylum Streptophyta; class Pinopsida; order Cupressales; family Cupressaceae; genus Sequoia; species Sequoia sempervirens. The sequence continues at coordinate 304,219,329 of VDFB02105785.1, forward strand.
TTAAATATATGCAGTGATGATTGTTTGAAAAAGTTAAATGTGGATATGTCAAAATTAGAAAAATAGGATGTTACTATCAAAGGTTTTGACCATATTAGTAATTACTCTATAGGTCTTATTCACTTTTCTATTATAGTTGGACCACTTACTATTCATTCACTATTTTATGCGATGCTTAAAAAAATAGCATATAATGTGAGATTGGGCCATCCATAAATTCCTTCCATGAGGGTTTGTGTTATCTATTCTTTGTAGGGTTGTCAATTTTAATTGTAATAAGTGATATTGAATAAATGCATATCCTCGTCCATTTAGTCATTGCTAACTAAGTGATTGACCTAAATTTGTTATTAAAGAGATGCCAAAATAAGACAAACCTAAAGATCACAATCCTTCAACTACTAATGTTCTATTTGATGACAATTATTGTACATTAGATTCCATAAATTTCATTGTTGGTGAATATAAATTTGAACCTAAAGCTTATAACATGTCTTCATTTTATATGGACCTATGGGTGAAAGTTTAATATCATGTCACACTTTTACAAAAGAAATGAACAATATTAATCAAATTTTTTAATTTGAATAGTTTGAAAGTGACATATATTTAGAATTGTGAGATGATGAAAACTAATGGAATAAATATTTTTAGTGTGTATAATTTTATTTAAAGATAATTTTTTGTAAAATTGACACTACAATTTAACTATTGATGAAATGTCAAAAAATGAAGTTAATGAGGCCACCACATTTATAATAGTAATTTTTCCCTTAACTTTTCTTATTGATAAATTCAAACTTTAGTGCATATATTAATTTTTAAAATTAATATTTATAATTTTGTTTACTAAAAACATAATTCTTTTGAAAGGCCTCCGCATCTTGTTTTAGCTATTTATATACGATAAACAAGAATTATATCGTCTCCACATGAAATCTTTCCTTTGGTGCATAATATTTTTTCAAAAATTTAAATAAAATTTAGTGGTTTTTCTTGTAAAAATAATCAACCTTATATTGAGGTGTTGATAATCTCCTTTTAGTGAAAATAAAGAAAGAAATACAAGAACTACTTAAAGTATTAAAAATTTATATGCTTGAAAGTTGTAATTTAGATTTATAAAAGGGTTTTGGATTTTTTTTAATGTTATTTACACAAGTAGTAATGACAAAACTATTTTGTTTAGACTATAAGAATCGAGTAACCTCCCTATAAAATGCAGTGTGCCTGGTAAACAAATTCACATGATTGGTGATGTTGGCGTGACACGCCTTCCAGTACCACAGGGATGAGGAGAGATTAGACCTCATGACCTCTTTCTTGTAACAAGATGCTTTAGTTGATCGAGCCAAGGCCCCCACCATCTACTAATTTTTTCAAATAATTTCAAAATAAAATAAATTGGCACCAAAGTGATATTGCACATAGACAATCTTGACTAGAAAATTTATGACCCATGTCTATTTTAACACATTTTTTATTGAGAATGACTTTTAGTTAGAAATACTTAAATTCAAGTGTGCTAACTTTTTTTTTCCTAAAGTGTCACAATTTTGAACTTTCACCGTTTATATAAAGTTAGTCACCACTTCCTAAAGCTAGTGATATTATGGAACAATATTGGATATAAGATTATTGAAAGATTGGGATACAAGGTAAATGACTTGGTTGATATGAGAAGGGTATTAAATAGAACCACTAGAATTATAGGAAACCAAAGACAATAGAGGAATTTAATGTATTCCTAATGATATAAAGAAATGATTAGTAGAGCATAAGAAAAAGGAAAGGTTCTTGTAGTGGCTATGATCCATACATATCTAAACTTTTAGTGGTTCATCTTTAGTTATAGTTAGTGATTTAATTGATCTAGATACACAATCATGCTATTGCTCTTAGGATTTTGATTGCTTCACCTTATAGTGGTTCCATTATGATTTACTATTTAAATTACTAATTCATATAGATCTAAACTTTTAGTGGTGCATCTTTAGTTATAGTTAGTGATTTAATTGATCTAGATACACAATCATGCTATTGCTCTTAGTGTTATGATTGCTTCACCTTATAGTGGTTCCATTATTATTTACTACATAAATTAATACATTATATTCATAGGGGCACCTCACGATCGTATTTCTTATTATGAGCACAAATTTCATAGAATAATTACAACCTATGATGCTTACATAAATTTTGAGATTACACATTATTTATCCAACCATGATTATTGGAAACAACTATTACAGTATCATTGATTATAACTATCAATAGGGTGAAGTCTTTTATTTTATTGCAACTACGTGATTATAGGGGTTTAGAGAATATATTCCTATTGATTTCTTGCTTAGGTGCCCTTCCCATTAGGAACAACATTGGAACCATTTTATTGCTCTTTGATATATATGCTCACATTTCTTATATGCTTAAATGTTTACTATCACATGTTTTTATCTTATAGTGATTATAAGTACCAACCTTATAAGTTACGACTCCCATGGTTATGCTAACCATGATTATATCTTACTAATATGGTTATGATGATTACACTACTAATTCTAATCATGATAGCATCTTATACTTCTCTATGCATACATCATCCTCATCTATCATTCATAGTTATCATTCCTTTGTGGCCCTAAATGGGGGGCAACATATGAGGCACCTTGCCTCCTATCATTATACATGGTTGTCATGTGATAATATGTTTATATTCTTATACATTGGGTTATATAAGATCAAATAATTTCATTGATTTCTTTTCATTCCCTCCAAATTTCTTGCAATGTTTGTATAATTATAATCAATTGAAAGGGGCATACATTCTCACTAGCACTCTTTAATGACTATGTTTGTAGTGATTAGCTCATGATCATTATGTTTATAATTGCTCCACATGGTACATTATTATTGTTGTCCCATGGTGGTGCCTTGTTTGCTACCTCCAAGTAGAATCCTACTTTCATCGAGGTAAAATTTTATGGCTACTTCAAGCAATATCCTATGGTTTCCCATGGTAGTACCTTATTTCCTACCCCCAAGTAGTATCTTGTTTATGTTTTAGGTAGAATTTTACCTTACTTTTTGTTAGTGGATAGTTTAGTGGTCATACTTATGCTTATTTTAAAATGTTTGACACATGTGAACTTTTTATTTTTCTATTTGCGAGTTTCTTGGGGGAGTATCTATTGTGAGGAAGTGTGCAAAATCACCATCCTTTTCTATATATCCTGTGTATGAACTTTTTTTTTCAAGTTGGCTACTTATTTTATTTTGATATATATTTTACTAATAGTTCTCATGTAACACAAATTGGGGACAAAATGTAATGATGAAAATTGCATACTCAACAATTTTTCCTCATTTTGGACTCACTTTGACCTAATTGTCACTAATGCAATGACTAGTGTGCAAAACAAAGTATTTTATGTAGAAGTTGGCAATAACCTAATTCAACCTTGATTCCATCTCTTAATCATCCCTAGGGGCCAACCTTGCCCCTTTGTTTATCCATCCACCACCTAGGTTTAGAGATATATTAGTTGTTTATCCATCTATTACTTTGGCTTAGATTTGTTGTTATATAGCTAACCCTAACTATTTCAAAATTCAAATTTAAATTTTACAAGTCTTGGACAATTAACTCCAACCAACCTTATGAGCTAGCTCAAGTGTGAAAACATTTGAACTACAGTGTTATATAAGCCCATTTCAATTGAATATCAAGATTTTTTTTAATACCTAATGAGTATAGGTCTTGCACACACCAAGGAACATGAAACCATTATCTTATGGCATCAACATTGTATTGACATTCTAAGCATATTTGAATGACTTCCTATTATCTATGATCATTATGTTAGGTCATTAAATTAGTATCCAAGGGTTTGACCAAAGGAGAATCATCCTTGCCTATCAAACTCCTCAAAGGTGTTTGTTGACACACTCATTTATTATTATACGTCTAAACACCCACACAAATCTCTATTTAAAGATGCAAAATAATCAAAATCATCAAGTTCAAATCTGCAATCATGAATGTGAAAAAATAAATAAATCAACATCCCGATTCTTAATATATAAACAAGTTAACTAACAACATCCATCACGATAAAAACAACATCAACCAAAAACTAAATACCATTATTTTATTATTTAAAATTCTATAACATTTGTTTTAAATAATTTCAATCCAAACTGGCAAAACTTGTTATTTATTTCTTTACAATACCAAATACATATGCGTAGACTTTGTGAAGCCCACAAATGCTTCCCATGTCATCACAACCGTGGGGAAGCTTAATGTTGTTTGGCAACTAGATCCTTAAAAAGTAGTGTAATTAGCACAGGAAACCTCTTCCATTTTCCCATTTTAATGGCCTTTGTTCTGTATATCTTGTATTGCTCCATCCCTCGATTGTTAGAAACATTTCCATACAGAAAAACTGTATCTGCCTTTTTTGTAGAGTTAAATTATATTCTTTCACATTGACCGCCTTGAAGCGCTTTCTCCTCTCTCAATTGAAAAGGGCTAAGAGAAAGAAGAGCTTGGTTAAGTATGGTCCTGTAACAAGTGAGATTCTATCAGATGAGCCAACTAAAGATTGCTTTCTCATCTCATCTGTTCCTCAGAGGAGTAACAGGGGGCCTGTTAGGAATCAAGCTGCCCTTGTTAGGGGACGTAGAATTGCACTTGTGGGGCTTCTTTGCACTGCATCGGGATGAGTGCTGGGGTGGGTAAGACTGGCAATTGAGAAGACCACCATAACTATGGGAACTCTTCTTCTTTTTGTAGGGATTTTCGGGCTTCGCTAGATCATTCAAACATTTCACGCCTGATAAAGATGTAAACGACTGAGATTTGCCTGCGAAAAACTTGGACAGCCCCCTCCTGTGAAAACAAATCAATATTCCAACAGACTTAGATTCCATAAGCAAATTTTCTCTCTTAATAATGTACATGTAGATAACCCCAATTGATAATATTGTGGCTCACCAAAGGCAACACCTCAACTACCCACTCGCCCGTCGGCCAACAACCCAACAGGAATTTGCAGCTGACAGGAAAAACCAAAGAACAAGTTTTTCCAAATCAAACAAAACGGTCCCAAGATACCAATAACAGCTTTAAAATTTTAAATTCAAAACCCATTAGCCCGCAGTGGGTTACATGCAAAACCCAAATCCGAATCATAGATCAAACAAAAACCCAAGAAAATTGCAGATTACAGAGACCCAAAAGAAAACTGTAGATTATATAGAAACCCAGAAGCAGACAGTAGATTAAAGAAAGCTGAACAACAATTGTGGATTAGTTGACATGAGTCTTCTACAGTTCAGGAAGAATTTTGTAGAATTGTATGATTGTTTTTTATTTTAACTGTGTATTTTTTCTGATCAATGTTTTGGACTAAACTCAATGATCTATCTTCAGTAAGAGAATTGGATTGTAAAATTAGTCTTAAAAAGAAGTATTTCTGATCAACTTTTTGGACTAAACTCAACGATCTATCTTCAGTAAGAGAATTGGATTGCAAAATTAATCTTAAAAAGACGTATTTGTGATCAACGTTTTGGACTAAATTCAACGATCTATCTTCAGTAAGAGAATTGGATTGCAAAATTAGTCTTAAAAAGAAGTATTTCTGATCAACGTTTTGGACTAAACTCAATGATCTATCTTCAGTAAGAGAATTGGATTGCAAAATTAGTCTTAAAAAGAAGTATTTCTGATCAACGTTTTGGACTAAACTCAACGATCTATCTTCAGTAAGAGAATTGGATTGCAAAATTAATCTTAAAAAGACATATTTCTGATCAACGTTTTGGACTAAACTCAACAATCTATCTTCAGTAAGAGAATTGGATTGCAAAATTAGTCTTAAAAGAGGGTATTTCTGATCAAAGATTTGGACTAAACTCAACGATCTATCTTCAGTAAGAGAATTTGATTGCAAAATTAGTCTTAAAAAGAAGTATTTCTGATCAACATTTTGGACTAAACTCAATGATCTATCTTCAGTTAGAGAATTGGATTGCAAAATTAATCTTAAAAAGACGTATTTCTGATTGACGTTTTGGACTAGACTCAACAATCTATCTTCAGTAAGAAAATTGGATTGCAAAATTAGTCTTAAAAAGAAGTATTTCTGATTGACGTTTTGGACTAAATTCAACTATCTTCAGTAAGAGAATTGGATTGCAAAATTAGTCTTAAAAAGAATTTCTGATCAACGTTTTGGACTAAACTCAACGAACTATCTTCAGAAAGAAAATTGGATTGCAAAATTGTCGGAGGCTAGGTACCGAACCTGCACAACAGGGTTGATGCAGTGAGCTTTCAGGGGATGCTGGAAGTGGCTGAGCAGTAAAGGTTGTCCAAGTATGGATGCAATGTTCTCAGTAAGGAGGCAGCTCAGTGAGTTAGTCAAGGTAAGAAAGACCTTGCAAAGGTGTAGTAGTGTCTGGGACACTCAACCAAGCTTCACTTCAGAAAAGACAAAAGTCTAAAGTTCAGCGTTTGTAGATCCCAGGGATAGGTGCGTAAGTCTTCATCAGCAAGCAGTTAAGGATGGTTCTCACGTTAGTAAGTTCAGCGTCAGGAACGTCGCCTGTTTTTAAGTGGGGGAGAATGTCAGGGGCTTGAAGTGAACAGTGTGCTCGAGGAGCACTGGATCCAGTCCGAGTGCGGTGCATTAGGGTTGTACCCTTGGTATTGCAAGTTATGCGCGGTGCGTGTGTCAATGCGTGAGCTAAGGCAAGTCGCAGTGGTGATGCGAGTTGGACACAAGGAGTCTATTGGACGTAGAGTCTAGGACTCATCCTAGGTCACACCGAGTTGAGGAGCCATCTGGCGATCCGTTGGGCATTAGCTAAGCCGTGAAGCGCGATCCAAGTCCGTACCCAAGTTAAGTGGGCCGAGTTGCATTGGAAGCTAGGCGCTTGGTGTTAGTGTTGCAGAAAGTGCTGAGGCGAGTTGGGACAATATGGTTCTAGCATAAAGGCCGAGTTACTCATGGTAGCGTGGGCAGAATGCAGCATGGAGCATAAAGGAGTGCCGAGTCATGCCAAGTCATGGCGAGTTAAGGTAGGTTGTACCAGTTAAGGGTGCAACTCTACAAGGCGAGTTGGACTCGTCCAAGAGTTAGTTAGGCAATGAAGGTCTGCAGAGGTCATGCCAAGCCATGACATAAGAGTTAGTCAGGCTAGTTAAAGAGTCTGCAATGCAAAGTGAAAGACCCTATGGGCTATGAAGTAGTACAGGACATAAAGGCATAAATTGGGGAATTCGCCCGTTTCTCGGTGTCATCCTACAGCATGGTGGGATTCGTACTAATAGCTTATATAGGGAGGTATGGTCGTTCGAAAGAAGGAACACCATAGGGATGCAATCAAGTGCACTGAGAGTTCACGGCAGGATACCAAATGGAAAGGGTATCTCGTGCTCTTCCTTCCAGGAGCGAAACAAAAGTAGCTCCCGACTTGAGTCAAGCAAGTGACTCAGGTGTCCATTATGGTTAATAGGGACGAGGTAAGATCTCGTTCCGCCTTGGCCATGATGGGAGAGGTTGTGTGTTAAACTCAACGTCCCGAACCTTGTGAAAGCCAGTAGCAGGGCCAACATGAGATAGCTCTAAGGTGTGCTACCGAAGGGAGCTGGATGTTGGAACTCATCCCTAGTGATGAGGCAAAGCGAGACGCAAGGTTGGGCGAGCTACATTTCCGAGTAGGCAACAGTTGGTCTGGGATAGCCAAGATTCCAGCAGTGTCGAGTAAGACTGGAACTTATGTTGGGGGTTTCAGGAAGGCGAGCTCATGTGAGCCTGGAGACGCAAGAGCGAAGGCTAGTTCTCAGCATTGGGTGTGCAAAGTCGAGGAGTCACACAATGTGAAGGTGTGCTCCCCGCAAAGAAGAGCTGGGCCATGTTGTGCAGGGCACACATGGGCACCACGAGTAATATCGAGTGTTGGTGTAAGCTTGGGGAAGATCTTAGTCCTCCGCAGTAGGACCAAGTGAGGAACTCAAGGGCCGGACTCATCCGTATGGTGTACAGCTGGAGCAAGGACGGATGCCAGTAAGGTTGCTGGTCACCCAGGAATGGGACAGCAAGGAAAGGATACAGAAGATCCGTATTGGTATCGTTGGTGCAAGATCTCATAAGGGTTGCATGTTGCAACGAGATGCTATTAGAAAGGTGGAACCAAGCCAGACTTGGGAAGCAGCTGAGTAGGTATCGCGAGGTCAAAGGTGCACAGTCCTTGAAGTCATTGGACCGAGTGAGTCAGGGATCTCGGGCTCAATGCAGTAAGGAGGAAGTCAAGTCCTCAAAGAGCAAAGGAACTCATTAGGGAGTTTGACGTTGGATCCAGGAGCGCTCAGGGAGCCAGTCTGCGTGAAGAGCGAACTCGAGAGTTCAAGGTGGACGGGTTTAGTAATTAGTTGTCTTATGGGGGACACGAAGGATGAAGACTTGGTGGAACCACCAAGACTGCATAGGATGCAGCAGCCGTTCAGGAAAGTGAATAATGTTAGACATGGTCGGACCATGCAAGCAGAAGAGCTCATAGCAGCTCGTAGGTGCATAATTCCGTGATGCACTTGTAGAAGTTGAGCTCCTTCCAGATGGAGGACTCGCAGGCAAAAGGCATAATCTGAGAACTTGAAAGGGCTCATCCGCAAGGGAGTCGTGAGTATGGTTGAGCAGTGCTGCAGGTGGTTGACTTCTCAGGTAGAAAGGGGCATTCGATCCGTGCTCTAGTCTAGCCCCCTGACAGTTGGTATCAGAGCAAATTAAGTTGCTCTCTTCTCATACCCCGAGTCGGTGTTGGAAGTGGTTTGAGTTTGGGTACAATTGGAGGAGGTAGGTTCCCTCCCTCCGAGCCAGACAAAAGTCAGCCAGTATGAGTTGAGTAAGGAACGGCTTCATCGGAGACTAAGAAAGAGTCAGGCCAGGGTACATCCAGAAAGGGGTGTCGAAGTCGTGAAGCCAATGTGGTTTCGAAGAGCCGGTTTGCGTATGGAGAAAAGAAGTACCGATATGGGTCTCATTCCAGTAGTGCAGTCAAGTGTGCGAGCAGATCGTGCGGGCCATCAGGGCATGGTCCAAAGTTAGTCACTGCAAGGTCAAGGCAGTGCAGAGCATCTATGAAGAGGTGCAAGGCCGATCTAAATGAAGAGATTAGGATACAGAGGTGATCCGTGGCTGAGTTTCAGTGCAGCACAGTTTTGAATCAAATTTGGGAGTCTGTGTATCTCTTAGACGTTGTAATGGGCTTCGGTCCTTTGAGATGCCGGAAGAGGAATATGGGTCCTTTTCCTAGCGCGGGAGGGGGCAATGATGGATTCGCACCCCGGAGTTGTGCAAAACTTTTGCGGCAGACAAACATACGTGGTTTGGTTGGTGCATTGCTAAAGTGGAGCAAATGAAGAAAATCTTGCATGCTAAAGGTCTTAGTAGCTCAATTGCAGCGAAGCAGACGAAGTGTAAGTAGTGTTGGGACAGGAACCAATGCTGAGTTAGGTATGTCCATGAAGATGTGGGTACCAAGTTGACAGTCAGTCAGCGCAAAAGTCGGCCTAAGCGAAGAGGTCGCACCAAGGTTTGGAACATTGGAAAAGTCGCATCACAAGGATGTGCATCGGGGCGAGTCGGGCTCGTATCCCTCAAAGTCGGACATCTCAGTGTGGATGCCGGATAGAGGCAAGATCCGTAAACATAAGTGCAGTTAGCCAACCAAGCAAGTGGTTGCAAGTGCTGTGGAATATCTTCAATGAAGCATAAGCCAACAGAGATCCGAATACAGTGGTAAGTGTTGTAGCGGTTTGGTGGATGTTCCCCTTAGCAGAAAGGGGTACTTGAGCCAAGTCTCATAGTACAGGGTGTAGGATCCTGACAGCAAGGTCAGATCCAAGGTGAAATTGATGGGGGACCTGCACAAGGCAGTGTTTAAGGTGTAGAACCATTGTCCGGGACATTGGATCCGAGGCGAAATCGAGTGGCATCAAGGGTTGGAAAGATTTTGCGATCGAAGCAGGCCGAGTCACAAGATGGCGAGTTAGGCTGGAAGATTCAGAATAGAGCAATTGAGTCACAAATTTAAGAATGAAAAAGGATAAAGGCTTCGGAGCTGAGCAAGGTCACAAAGGCAGATGTTGGTTAAGCTTTTGGTGCAATGTAATGGGCACAAGATGGGCGTAAAGGTGTCAAATGAAGGGCACGAAAGACATTCCATGGCAGCATTACGGGTACTCAGAAGAAACAAGGCAGATGCGAAAGGTGCACTCAGTGTGGATGAAGTATGCAAAGCAAGGGTGTTGAGGCCAACACCAGGGCAGACTCTAGGAGTTTGCAAAAGTACACCATGTAAGGTGGAAAAAAATATGACAGAGTACTGAAGGAACGCCAGAAACAAGACGTGTATCGGCAGACAGAAATTGTTGAGTCTGAAGCTGCTATGACAGGTGAGAGACTCCAAGTAGTTTCGTGGGTGCAGAGCACGCCACGAAACTGTGCTTCGAAAGGGTATACTGGTCGAAGGAGGCTACGGTACCGAAGGGGCATCATGGGCAGACAGGATGGCGCGGCAGATTGAAGCTGCGAAGCCGAAAGTCGAAGGCAGGAATTCCAAGGAGATAAAATGAGGATTGGAAAAGCATATACAGTTAAAACTAAAAACAATCATACAATTGTAAATTAATCAAAACACAAATTATAATTTAGAAGAAAATGAATGACAAAAAGATAAAGTAATAAATTATACAAAACCAAATTAATAAAACAGGATAATTTTTATTTTAATTAACTGAAATTAGGAGTTTAACCCAACAATCCGAACATTGCAGAATGAGTCCCCTATAGCCTCTCAGATGGTGCATAATAGACCCTCATCCACAAAGACAGGACAACATTGAAGCTTAAACAAGAAGCCTAGTGGATAATTACAAATTAAACAAGAAACTAGTGCCAGAACAAAACCCCAATACCAATATCAGAATAAACAGGACACCGTCATGATTTATTTTCATTTGCAAGCAGATGGAACTTACTTGAATGGAAGGTTGGCTCTGAGAGAATCCATTTCATAGAGAGGCCCATCAGAAGAGGTAGAGGAAAAGGAATCGTCAATGTCCTCGGAGGCGGCTGAAGAAAAGGAAATCAAAGAGGAGTCTGAATCAGAGGATTCATCCATGGTCCCATGGCTGTTTGGTGGCTTCATTGGGGACGAAACATCCATTCTCTGTGATACACCTCCAGGCACAGGTCGACTTGGCTCTGCAATCCACCATACGTTTCAGGATTGTTACAACCCACGATCTCACCCCTGCCTCTCAACCCTTGATCACCAATACAGACTGATAAATACTAATTGCTTCATATAAATTCAATTGGGTGTCTCAAACATGGCACATCTGACTTATCGTGCAAGGAAAGACCTCGACTTGGTACTCTAAACTTTGACGACCATCTGTTTAATGAGGAAAACCTGTAAAGAGAAAGAACTTGCAAAAACTACGTGGGCAAGGTAAAGAAAAATGTTAGTTAAATAGTATGATGCGAAACAGAGAGTGGAAGGTACCATGAAGAGCTTATGGGGTCCAGTGGGTGATGTCACAGGATAAACTTAACGGGCTAAGTGTAAGTGGCGCGAATTTTTTAAAGCTACTGCTTAGATTCGCTATTATCTTCTTTTTATGCGACATGGCCCCCACCTTGCTCTCTGGTTCAGTCAAGATCGCATACAATTTTTAAATAAAGGAGAAGATAAGCCTCTGCTGCCTCCATCCTCATCTTCTTCCGCCCCCACCATCCCACTTTGCGAATTAGGTTGTCATCGAAGAAACCATGTCCGCACGCTAGTCCGAGCTGTTGATGGAGGAGTCACTCGGGGAACTCTTGGTTCATCCTTATCCTCTTTTTCTTAAGTGGCCCATAGATTGTGTAACATGTAGCCTAAGGTAGCTTGTAGCCTAGGCTAGGGGTCCTTGTACTTGATAGCCGTCATAACTTTACCCTCTCCTCTCCGAAGATATTTGGACTGAAGATTTTAAGTTATGCTAGTTTCAATTTTTAATCATTAGTTGCATTTAGCATCTTGTTATGAAGTTTTTTTTTCTTATCACTTCATTTTCGAGGTGAACGCTAAAATGTGTTTTTGAGTTCACTAGTGCTATGCCCCAACTCTATCGTGTGTTTTGTGTTATGAGTAGTCGACTTGTGACTATATGAACTCTTAAATAAGTGACATAATCATTGTTATAATCAAATATATGTATTTAGGTCATTTTAGGAGTTATACTTAAGTACATAAGTCAGCCTAGGTGGTATCCAATGTATATATATAGGAAGTATAGGTTAGTTATTATCATCATGTTGAGTATTGAGTTCATATGAAGAATATTGAGGTATCCCCTCAAAGTGGATTAAGAGGTTGCCCCCTCGAAGTGACATATTATTATAAAGTATTTGCAACATATTTCATATCATATTATTGTATTGTGTAAGTTATTTCATTACAAGTGATATCAGAGCATGCTCTTCACATCGTGAAGACAAAACATTTTCTCAAATTTGAAGGTTATTTTAAGAAGTGCACATCGCTCAAATTTTGATAAATATTTTTCTAAATTTCAAAGGGTTTTTTAATAACACATTCAAGTAGATACTATTCCTATTTCAAAGGAATTGGAGTAGAATTTAGCGATTTATTGTAGAATTAATATTTATGCCCAATTTATTTGGAAAGTGTATATATCCCAAATCCTGTTGAGTATGTTCTTAATTTTTAGTGAGTTCGTTAAGAAGTCAAAGAGGAGCATATGTTCCAAATTTTAAAGGAATTGGAGTCAAATTAAGTGATTTATTGCATAATTAGGTTTTACAACAAATTCGCTCTCAAGACTGCAAAACACCTAATTTTTAAGATTTTTTTTGGGTAATTGTGATTACATCCTTGGTAAGTTATAGTAAAAATTTCAGAGTATTTGGAATTTATTTGTGTGACTTATTATAGAATCATTTTTCAAGAACTTCACAACAAAAAGTAACCAAAAAATAAAAAATAAAATAAAAATAACAAGAACAACAAGTAGAACAAGAGCAAGAAAAATTAAAAAAACCAAGAAAAAAAGAAATAAGAAGAAGTAGAAAAGAAAAGATGAAGAAGAAACAAAAAAAGAAAGCATAGAGGATATTGCTTTTGTAAAGAGGGGGAATGTTATGCCCCTAACCCTATAGTGTGTATTATACTATGAGTAGACGGATATATTAACTCTTTTAAATAAATTAAAAAATCATTGTTATAATCATATGTATGTATGTATGTATGTATGTATTTAGGTCATCTTAGGAGTTATACTTAAGTATCTAAGTTAGTCTAGGTGGTACTCAAGGCATAAGTATGGTATATATAGGGGGTGTAGATTAGTTATTATCATCATGCTGAGTATTGAGTTCACATGAAGAATATTGGAGGTATCCCCCTTGAAGTGGATTAGGAGGTTTCCCCCTCGAAGTGACATTATTATAAAATATTGGCAACATATTTCATATCATATTATTATTTTGTGCAAGTTATTTCACTACAATGATGGTATGTAGATGGGATGGCCTGCATGCTAGGATCCATGGGCGGCCTAGAAGGATGTTCTAAGGCAAGTCAAGGTCTAATACTTGACATGTTGTTTCAGTTATTATAGGACCAACTTGTATAGACAACCTTATGGTTCCTTTTGAGTCCCTTTCATTATCATCATATGCTTAGATAGTTATTCCCTTTTGTCTTTCGATTACTCATTCAGAGTATCCCAAATGTCTAACCAATTGAAGAGTATAGATATTCAAGCTCACACCTCCATCTATCAAAAACTCTCTTTACCTTATGTTTATGGACATAGACTTCAAGATGTAATGCATGATTATGATATGTTTTAGAGGGGAAGGTATTTTTCCGTGAATACAAGGTGATGAGTGGATGTGATATGCCCTATCATGGTCTAAAATTATTCTATATCTATAACAGTAGGTACAAACAATTGTAAGAGAGCCTTTTCTAAGACTTCTTTATGTGCAGGGGAGATTCTCAAGAGTTCTAAGATTGAGATTTGTGCTGAGGTTTTCTTGAGCTGATCAATTAAACTATAATCTGTTGGATTTTCTTTTGTTGGAACTTTTGGTTGTGAAGGAGCCCCTTGGATGGTGAGTTTCCCTCTTCATGTGGTGACTCCACACTCAATATTTTTTCCATGTATAGTAACAACAAATATATGGTGGTTGACATACTGTGTATGTCCTACGATATTGTCATAGGAGTGGTTGACTTGGTTGTAGGCTTTCAAATTTATAGCATCATTTCCTTTTCCATGATCAAGCATCATATTCTTGTATATACCTAACTCATTATTTCCAGAGGTCCCTGGGAATTGATCAAAGCTTACCTCATCGTGATCTATGAGGTCTTGAATGATGTTTTAAGCCTCATATAGTTTGACATTTTGTGCCCTTTTTTCTGATGATACTCACAATAATCATTGTCATTGTACCAAACAAGTTTAAGTTGAGGTTCTTCATATTGTCTGAAATTAGGAAGATTGATTAAGTTTGTTTGGATTAGTTTGTCCAAAAAAAATTTGATTGGTTCCCCTAAGAGAGTGTACTTGCATCTAGCTGGGTAGTTATTTGGTCTAGGATGTGATCCTCTTGTAGGATTGACATTTTGTATATTTTGTTGCTTGTTTGGTTGAATTTTTGTGTTTTTTACAAACTTTGTGTCCACAACACTGTCATTGGTTACATTTTTATTTTTAGCCCATAGGCGTGGTTTATCATTAGAACTTGATGGTTGGTTGTTATCCTTGTAGATTTTCACTAACCCTTTAGCAATAAGAGCCCTTTCAATGGTGAGAATTTTTCCTATAAGTTCTTGAAATTTTGTGGCACATTACATACATAGGTGAAAGCCAAGTTCCATGTTGAGATTCTTTACGAGAATGGCTACTTTTTGTTTCTCTGGAATAGGCCATTTACATTTGCTCGCTTTATGTCTCCATCTTTGTAGAAACGAAGAGAAGTTTTCTCCATTATTTTGTTTGACAAGATATAAGTCATTTAACATGACTTCCACATCAATATTATAGGAGAAATGTGTGAAAAATTGATCTATAATTTATTGAAATGTCTTAATGCCTGGGGGTAAGTGTGAGAACCATTTGATGGCTTGTCCACCTAAACTTTGTGGAAAGAGGCACATGAGATATTTATCATTATAGGACACCTCTAGAAAAGCTACATAGAATTCTCGTATGTACTCTTCTGGATTACCACATCCCTTGTATTTGTCAAAATTTGGTATCTCGAAGTTAGGGGAAATGGTATCATTGTTATGTTCTTATCAAATGAATCTTAGTTGTTCCCATCTATATGTCATGGATTTGTGATGTTAGATCGTTAGAGGGATTGTTCGGTGATGGGTTATATGTGTTGTATTGAGGTATGGTGGATGAATTGAATATTGGGTTTGGATTAGGGGGTGCTAATGTCATATCATATGGGTTGTATGGGGTGTGTTGAGTTAGTGGATTTGTTTGGTATTGTAGATTGTTTTGTTGTTGTGGAGGTATATTATATGTGAAGGGCACACAATCTATTGAGAGGGGGGTGAATCAATAGATCAAATCAATTTAAAACTCTTTAATTCAACACATATACCAATCATGAAACTTGAATCATTTGAAACAACTATTGCTAATCAAACAATCACATAAGCACACACATTTGCACATGAGAACACCAGATATACATGGAGACCCAAGATGGGAAAAACCACGGTGAGAATAGATGCTTGGATCTACTATCCAAATCCAACCTCACAAAGTAGGAATATTGAAACATAAAAATGTGGTACACCCTAAGTTTAACACTCAAGACCTAGGGTGTGTTTTGTTATTTTTATTATGGTTCCATTAAGATGAAAATAAATGAGGTGCATAGATTGACTTTCAACCTCTTGGGTGAGTCAATTAAACCTGGATTTGCATTATTTGGGGGTGGGAGTGATTTGGAAATGATTTGAAATGATTGACCTAATTAGACTAAATGACCTAGTATGATAAATGCAATTTCTCGAAGATAAACAGATGGAAGCAAAATTTTGCAAGTGGATCTGGAAAGTGTAGATTGATGTGTACCTATCACTAAAAGTTAGATTTGAGTGTTGTAGCAGGATTGGGTCGCCCTTGGGTGACTAGGTCTTTGTTAGGGTGTCTTAATTTTTTGGGTCCTTTGGTGTTGGATCTAAACTTTTATTTTCTGCTTGTCCCATTGTCAGAATGTTATCAGTAAATTCTGTTATGTGGTTTTTCGTATCTTGACAACTTTGATGACAATAAATGCAACAATACAAAATGGGTATTCCAATTCTCTTCAAACTTTTCTAAACTTGCAACCTGCACATTCACAAAGAGAGAAGATGTTGTGCCATATAGGGGCTTGCCTCAATCAAACGCTGTTTAAGTGTTTCCACTTCTACAATGGAAATGTCAATGATAAATCGATAATAGAAAGGAAGGAAATGATTAATGAACACAATGTGACAACTCACCACCCTTCAATGGCTTCCTTGAAGGAATGAAGACATACACATCACTTCAAGGATTTGAATCTTTCTTGATAGAATGCTTTAGAGATCTACAACAATGTTAGTCGTCACAAAACATGAACATGAATACACATAGAATTTGACATGATGTTAGATCTTAAATTGTTGTAATAAACTCTGATAATGTTGCTCTTGACTTGCTCAATAATGCTCTTGCCAATAGTATTTGCTCAATTGTGTGTCTTCTAGCTTGTTAGATTTCAAATGATAAAAAGACTAGGTATTTATAAGTGTTTATCTAATTTCTTGAAAATAGATTCCAAAAGTTGACACTTCATATTTGAATTTTTCATATTAAAATACTACCAAAAACATATTTAAATTTGGATCCCAACTTAGAAGGGGGCCCAATCACCCATGGGTGACTGGTTCCTAGCCCAAAATTCTAGGACACTCAAAGTCGGGGATAATTTAATGATTGAATGCATTTTTTAAACACTTGTCCTTCTTTGGAAAATGGTAAAAATTAGGCTTTGGAATGCATAATTTGGAAAATTAGAAGCTTAATTAAGCCCAATAAATTAGGGGGCCAAAAAAAATGTGAAATTATAAGTGTATACAATTTTCTATGGTACATTTAGCCCCCACTTTAGTGAGAGTATGAAATTATTCTTAGTCTCACACTAAAGTAGAGAAATATATGTCAAGAGGGCTTCAATTGTCCAAATGTTAGAGAGATAGGATGACTAGGGATCAAGGAGGTTACGTAAGCATCTAGGATCCAAGATCCCATGGAAAACCAACATAAGCAAAAAGGAATGTACATATATGGTATACGACACTATAAGGTACACAAACATACATGTCAAACAAACACAATGTAAACATAAAACAAAAAATAAAACACAAAGTTAGTATTAAAAAGATTCAAGTCGATTAGGCAAAGAGACCTTAGTCTTAAATTGTCTCAAATACCAAACATCATCCATTGAATAAAGAAAGAAGCTCCGTGAGGACTAAATTCATACACATCACTCATGGAATACATAGTTCTACTAGAAATCAAGGTGTATTATGCTAGGTTTCCATTTAATATAATGGGTTTCATGAGGCTAACAAGTTACATTATGTTAAACACTCACGAAACACGTAGCTCCATTGTTAAGAAATATGTGTTATTCTCAACGGTTGTGTTAAAAAGGGATGCTCAAGTTCATGATCCATGAACTATTTTTCAAAAACTCACCTTAGGGGGTGCGACAAAAATCACCTTAGGGGGTACACACAAATAATGATAAAACAAATCTAAAACCTTAAGGGGTGTTATGACATCACCACCTCAAAAGGCGATTTAATCAACATCACACATGACATCACCACCAAGAGAGGACTAGTCAAAGAATAGAAAATATCACATTAGGGAACACCAACCATAGTATTACCACTAAGGATAAAGTCACATGCCAAGAAAGATCACACTTTGATAGGACACCAAGTCTAATATTACCACAAAGGAAACATATCACATGGATTAAGAAGGCCACACTTTGGTTGACAAGGTCACACTTATTAGGAGATATATGCTATCATCGCTAAGAAGGGACCATCTCTTATACAAACAAAAAATAGGGGACTATATGGTCCCCCTTAAAATGTTGGTGTACTTGCTACACTAACATTTTAAGGAGATAAAGAGGGATCCCTTGCTAGAAGAAATAATCCTAGGACAAGGCTACCTAATTCTTTGCCCCCCAAGTGTAGGGACAAGGAGGAGCCCAAAATGATGATATGCTACCTCACTCCTTGTAAGAAAGATGTTTTGCATAAAATCTAAAGAATGTGATAGTGAGCATAGTTCAATACTACAACTATCACATGACAAGGAGTAAAACAAATATTAATTTATCACACATTCATAGTGATCTGCATTAGGATCATATTATTTTAGTACCTTTTTTAAAGAATGACATTCATCAGTAAGATGTCCAAGTGTTTTATGGTATGCACAATAAGATATGTTTGTAATATTTCCTTTCTTATCTTCTCGTTCACGGATAGGTGGTAATGTGATCAGCCCTAGGTTGAGAAGTGTTTGTAAGGCTATTTCAGTTTTGGTTACAGTGTGCAAAAATGGTAGCTTCTTAAGTTTACAAGGCTTGTGTTTCTTACTTGATTGACCAACTGTTTGATTTGGAGGTGGAGGATCTTGATAACCTAGTCCCTTAGTATCTTCTGATGGTATTTTCTCCAAAAGAGAATGGACTTCATGTTCATTATTGTTGTCACATCCTTGCTTTTTGAAAATCCTAAAGCCTTGTCCATAAGCTTGTTTGAGATCAATGGATGTATTTGTAACCTTATGTTCATATGATGGAGGGCTAGTTGATGTACTTTCTTTGTGATTATTATGGATAGGTTTCTTTATGCATATTGTTTGAGGTATGCCTTGTGGTTCAGTTTCTAGATGTAACAAAGTGAATGCTTCAAGTGGTGGAATGGTAGGAGTAGTAAGCTGTTGTATTGAGGGACAAAAGGTTGCATTGTTTTCAAGGTTATGCAAGGATCATTGTATGAACTCATGCACACTCTCTTCATCTTGACCTATGACATCAAGAAGACTTGTAATAGGAGAAGGTGTATAGTTAATGTCCTTATTAGAAGCATTATCATTACCAAACACACAACTTGAAACATCAACCAAGGATTTCAAGGACATCCAAATTTTACCAAAATACATATCCATGATAAAAATTTTGCAATAAGATTTAGATTGTTAAATATCAAGTTAAGAGAACCGAGATAGCAACCCCAGATAGAGATACCTGAGAGCATTTTGTCACTGAAAGCTGACTGATGCCCAGATAATAGGACAGGGTCACCCAATGGCGATTGGGTCCTGGTACAGGGCTTTGAAAAATCAAAATTTGACTGTAAACTATACTATTTAATAATGTTGATTCTACTTACAAACAATTGGAACAGTAAATAATTTTTCAAAATTTTCTTAATGTATCCCAATTTGATGCAAAATGCAAGTATGCAATGATTTTAAAGATTTTTGAATTTTTTTTAATGCAATTTTTAGATTTGAAATGTAATTGATTGATTGCAATATGCAGAGATATGAAAATGATAATTTTGGATTCAAATTTTGATCTTAAACAATGCACTTTATTGAACACTAAATGAACTAGATGCAAAATATTTTATAAAATGTCGTTTCTAGTTTTAAAACAGATATTCAAGTATAGTGCAATTGAACAGACAAAGACAAAATAGTGTGAAAAAGTTTGTTGAGACACTTGTCTAAGGATAGGGTCACCTAGGGGTGACTGAATCTTTGTACATGGTTTTGAAAATTCAAAATTTGAATATTTAGATTGATGTTTAAGGTTACTACATTCTTATTTGCAAACAGGTTTGATAGTGACCGTTTTTCTAAAATTATTCAATGCAAAGGAAATACAAATGTATGACAATTTTGAAATAAAATGACACTTTTTTTAATGCAAATTTGAAATGAAAATCTGATCTAAATGACTGAAACACACCGTTATGCAACCTATGATGCAATATTTTTGGATTTTTATGATTTTTATAATGCAATATGCAACCCTAAATGTGAAACACAATGATACAAAACCTAGAGGAGAAATACAAAACACAATGATGCGAAATCTAGGGTTTGAAAGACTACCAAATCAGAAAGCTATGATGTAAGAATGTTAGGCTCACCAAAATGAAACATAAAAATGTGGTACACCCTAAGTTTAACACTCAATACCTAGGGTGTATTTTTTTGGTTTATTATGGTTTCATTAAGATGCAAATCTACAAGGTGCATAGATTGAATTTCAACCTCTTGGGTGAGTCAATCAAACCTGGATCTACATCTATTTGGGGGTGGGAGTGATTTGGAAATTATTGGAAATGGTTGACCTAATTAGACTAAATGACCTAGTATGATAAATGCAATTTGTCGAAGATAAATAGACAGAAATAAAATCATGCAAGTGGATCTGGAAAATGCAGATTGATGTGTACCTATCACCAAAAGTCATATTTGAGTGTTGTAGTAGGACTGTGTCACCCCTAGGTGACTAGGTCTTTGTTAGGGTGTCTTTCTCAATTTTTGGGGTCTTCTAGTGCTAGATATGAACTTATATTTTCTTCTTGTCCAACTATCAAAATTTCGTCAATAAATTTTGTAATGGAGTTTCCATTATAGACACTGAAAAATGTCCTAGGCTTGCTAATACCATTTTTCCATTGGCTAGGGTCATATTTCTGCTATTAATTAAATAATTCTTAATTATTTAATTAATTCATTTCTCCATTAATCTTGATTAATTAAATAAATTATATTTATTCAATTACGTCACTAATGTCTTTCCTCTATAATTAAATAAAATTTATTTATTTAATTATTTCCGCTTTCAACTACAATTAAATAATTATATTAATTAATTAATTATTCACTGTTAGCTTTTCTGTAACAAATTAATTAAATCTTATTTAATTAATGACTTTCCTTTTTGCTCACCCTTTTGAGTTAAATTTCTATTTAATCAAAAAGATAACTTGATTTTTCCTTTTGCATTTAAATAATGTTTCCATTATTTGAAAATGCATTTTCCTCTTCGAACTAATTGATTTTGTCAAAAAATCGTTCAATTTCGACCATTGATCGAAATAAAAAACAATTGATCTCGACTGTCCATTTTCCATTCGACCCTCTATAAATAGTGCTGATATTTATCATTTTGAGATCTCAAAAAATCTTTAATTTAGAGGCTATCGTGCTATTGAGATAATTAGTTTCTTCAATATTTTGTTGTCATTTACTTTAGGCTTTCATTGTAGGTTACAAATATGAGGGCATTCATTACTTCATAGCAAAATCGAGAAGAACAATGAAGGTGATTCAACCATGGCGTGAAGACTTGGGTAACTTCGTTATGTTATTTTGAGTTTTCATAATAGGATTGTGCTTCATTGTTGCTTAGGGCATTTTGGGTTTGATTTTATTGATTAATGTTTTCTAACTTTGAATTTTCCTAAGCTACAGATGGTGAACCCGATGCGAAGATTAGTTTATGGTTGCATGCTTATTTTATTTTTGTAATATTTAGACGTTTTCCCATTATGGTTTAATTGATATTCTGTAATATGGTTGAATATTTAGATCAATATTCTGCAATATTCTACAATAAATATTGACATTGATTTAGTTTTTTGTAGTGTTTTGGGAGGATAATATGAGTTTGAAGATAATATTTTATCAGATTGTTGTGTAGAGGCTGTGAAGCTAACATTTTTCATCTTTTCCATTGTTGCGCATTAGAAAACAATATAGCCTGCTGCCCCCATTAAATTTACACTCGCCATATACTTCCCATCAAGAAGAAGCCTCCCTCTTGATTGCTCTCAGATTCCAAATTTCTACTTCTTGTTGGGACATGTCTCCTGACTCTCTAGGAATATCAAACACTATTTTTCCATGGCTTGACTCTTCCTGTAAGTGGACGATAACAATGTACCATGCATTTTTAAGAGAGGCTCGCTTAGAAGCTTTGTCTTGCTAATATACAGTAGGTCCTGCTTGCAAACATGAAATAATTTCTTGTTCCATTTTCCTACCCCTAATTTCAACACTACCATGCAATGATCCCTTGACATTAGTTCTCTTGTTGTTATTGATTTTTGATCACTGCATCTTGATAGGACACCCAATTGCTATGCCAAGCTCCTCTAGAATAACCCTATCCTAAGTTCCTCCCTTATTAGCTAAACATTGCTGCTAAAATAGTTATTCGAACCCCTCTGTCATCATATTGTTGTTGTGCAAATGGATTAGGCACTTAGTTTTCATCATGCAACACTATGAGTCATGCCTTGCAGTACGTTTTTGCTTTTGAAGTGTTGAAGTTGAAAATTTTCGCATCAAATGTGTATGAGGGCTTGCCACAGCTGATAGTTGACTGAACACTCAGAGTGCCTTCATTAATTCTGACACTGCTTGATAAACCCCATCAGCCAAGACAAGTTGGCGTGCTACTCCTAGCTTTTGATGAATCTGTTGCTCTTTACAATCTACTCCTTCTCTGTGAAATTTGGTAGCATCAAACAAATATTTACTGTAGTCAACATGCAACTCTATCTCCTTCTCATCAAAGCCATGTGTATGAGGGATTGTCGCGACTGACAGTTGGTTGAACGCAGGGAGTGCTTTATTTAAGTTTGATTTAGTTTAGATTGTAACTTAGATTTTAATTTTAGTTTTAGTTTTAGTTTTAATTTAGATTAGTCTTTTTTAGTTTTAAATTAGATAAATGTTTTTATTTAGTTAAATTTAGATTTTAGATTTTTTAATTTAATTTAGATTTTAGATTTAGGTTTTAAATTTTTCTAATTTAGATTCTAGATTTTTGGATTTTTTTTAGATTTAGATTTTATTTATTTAGATCTAGATTTAGATTGATTCAATTTAAATTTAATTTAGATTAATTAAATTTAGTTTAGATTAAATCTAATTTAGATTTAATTGAGTTTAGAATTTAATTTAATTTAGATTTAATTTAGGTTAATTTAGATTAATTATTTGTGTTAGTTTAGATATTTAGATTATTTTGTTCATTTAAATTAATTCTAGTTTTTAATTTAGATTAATTTAGATTAATTGTTGTTAAGTTCTATATTAATGTTGGTCGGTGGGCCTAGGTCAATTGGATAAAAGCATCCTGTTGTAGGAAAGAGGTCATGAGGTCTAGTCTCCCGACCGTCCTTGTGGTACTGGAGGGCGTGTCGTGCCAACGTCACCAGTCACATGAAAAATGTTTACTAGGCACACTGTAATTTATAGGGGGATGGATACTCGACCAATTCCTGTAGTCTAAAAAAATAAAAAGTTCTAGATTAATGTCTTTTTCCTTCTTAGTTTAATTGTTGACTTTGTGGCTAATCTTGGGCTTTTTTTTGTAGGTTTGCATGTCAAAGACTTAGAGTGAAAACTTGAATACACGTTTGCCAAAGACTGGAAGCTTGAAACTACTGACATTTGGTGCAGGACGTTTGTTGAAGATTTGATTTTTAAAACTGATTATCTTTTACTTCAATTGGTGCTTAAAAAGAACATCTATTTTTTGTGTTTGGCATGCTTGTGCATGTGTTGAGTGGACCTACTGCTAACACACACTATCCTCTCCCCTGGATTTTTTGGTCTTGGGTACAAGAGAAAAGTGTTAGCGACACTCAAGTTTCCTTTCTTAGAGGGCTTGCCACCCCGCTTCAAAAGGTGGGAATGACCCAAGCGATAACAAGCTAAATCCAATCTCTTTCAAATCGCTATATAAAAAATGTGTCTGTGATGAAATTCATGAGCAACAGGTGTGGATGTGTCATACCGACAAAGGTCTCCCTCAGTACTCTTGTGGTGTGTAAAAACCTGTAGAGCGTAATCTCTGCAGCTTGGGAGGCCTCCTAATCAGAGTGAATCACCGCGTGTATGGCCACCTGAATGAATGCCCTTACTAAGAATCAACTATTTTAGTAGCCAAAATCCTTCTATTTGCTAGTGCAGGAGGTCGGACCTCTGAAGCCGTCCCATGTTCTCACAATTCAAAGTTGAGATAGCAAGTTCCTTGAGATCTTTGGGTCTTTGGTGATTCAAATTTTGGTGAGCATGAGAAGTGTGTGTCATGTAATGAGGAGCCAGTGCCACCAAACTTCTAAGCTATCCGCTCTAAATAAGTGCCTCTCATATTTATCCGCAGTGGGAATCCAACAAATATTGTCTCTGCCAACCTAGGATTTGTACTTGAATGTTATTTTATTGCAATAGTCAAACAACATTCACAATAAAAAATAAACTCAAGACATTGTGTTTTATGTGTGTGTATTCAAAATAAACAAACAAACACCACACCCAAAACTAACAACATTCAAACCTTGAAACAAACTAGGCCTACACATCCAAAACAAGCTTAACATTTAAATCTGTTTAGACCAAGGAATTTTCACTTCATTTCTACCATCATTCATTCATCCATCACTTCATCCTTTGCATTAGACATTCCCATAGGTCAAAACTTTGGGTCATCTTTTTAAACCTCTTGATTAGGAAGTCCATCAAACTTAGACTAGACCAAAACTTCAAATTTTTATTCTCTTGACCTTATCTTTTAGACAACAATCATCTTCATCCTTGTCATTTAGGTTGGTTCCTCAACTCATCAGTCAAGTTTGAGACCACATTGTCAACACATCTTATCAGTCTTTAATTTAGCCAAGGTCATTGATAATTAGATTAGTTGCTATACTTATCTTAGTTTGATTAGCAACCATATCTTAGGTTTTACTAGAGGTTTTAGCTTTCATACTAGGTCATAATATTCCATCCCTTCATTCCACACTTTTCATACCTTAGTCATAGACTATCATCACCTTGACTTTTAATTTAGGTATTGTTATTAGGCATCCATATATCTTCAAAAGTATAAAAAAATATCACTTAGGTTGCATACCTTAGGCATAGGTGCATACCTTCCATTGCATTGGCATCTCTTAGGCTTCATACCATCCACCACCATGTCTTCCCTTCACCTTGATATGCTTTCTAGTCAAGTTGAATACCAATTAATCTGCAGTGGTCAATACCAAAAAGACATAGAATTCAAGAGACAATGGATCAATTCTACATCCCAATCCCCACAACCCATAGTCATCCATCTATCTACCCATCTTACCAACAATCCATAAGCTCTAGTCCTTCATCCATCTACCCTCACTATCAAGATTCCCTTAGCACAATCCATGCCATTAATCCATAACAAACATCCATTAGTCATCCCTATCTTAACCTTGACAAGGGAAACTGACCTTCCACTAGTCCATTCCAAGTTGCTACATCCTATCCTAGTCCATCATCCCTCAGCCCATTCCAAGCCTCCACATCCTATCCTAGTTCATCATCCACTAATCCATTCCTATTCACTCCATCCCAACCTACATTTAGTTATGAAAATACATTTGATCATGGTCTCCAAAATCACATCCCATTGCCTACTCTTGAGAGTATATGTCAAGTAGAAAAACCAAAGCATGAAATCATAGCTTCACCTTCATGCCAAGATCAGAGTAGTCCACCCCATGACCCCATACTTAAGTCCATCCAATAAATCCTTTCAGAAAATCATGTGACCCAAGACAAACCTATCTTTGATCACAACACTACCATTGAACAAGAAATCCAAAATGATCCACTCATCGACCTTTATGCCATTCATGATCAAACATTTGAAGTTGATCCTATCCAAGTACCAAACACATCCATTTCCTAAAATGAGACACTTTCCTCCATGGGACACATAGATGATCCTCTTCTAGAACAAGAGTCTCCTACTCTAGACATATTTGCAAATGATCAAGCTATAGCTAAATTCACTGGACTCTATGATAATGACCATAAGGAAGGTTTCTACATCAACTTGGAAGCACATATATCTTTTGAAGAACCATTAGAATCCAATGTTTCACAAAATAAAACCAAAGATATCAATCAAAAATATATCCAACATGTCAATGAAGCTACAACATCTTATCAACTAGGAACATCTATCTTTTATTAGAGCAAGATTTCTTGTAGATGAGAAATACTGAGTAACAGTCTCCACGTACACAATGATGGGTTAGCATCTTGTTTTCAAAACAAAAAATACCCCATCGCAAACAAAATCTATCAGAGCATGCAATATCAAGGAAAATGACTAAGCATACATGAGCAAGGAATTCTAGAACCAATACAGTTTCAATAAAACTCTATACATCAAGCTCTTGGCTATTCTTCAATAAAAAAATCTAAGGATGGTAGTGGTACCTCCTCGATATTGGGGGAAACTTTATCGGATACAAACATCAAAATGGGGGCCATGAGTAGTTCATATTATAAGGTTGTTGCCAATACTCCTTCCATACACACCATAAACCATCATTCCAACATGAATAAACCTTCCATTTGGAACCAATAATAATAAAATGATTACAAATCAAAAGTTCAAAATCAAATGTCAAAGGCCATTGAATCAAACAAAAATCCAAGTGGACAAATAAAGTTAAAATGGACCCCAAAGAAAAATGGATCAAGCAAGGAAAATATTCCAAATCCAAAAGTTAATCAAAATGTGGCACCACAAGAAAAGAGGACTCCCATATATAATAAATGTTCACCTCCTTCAAAATGGTCATCAAACAAGGCATATAAAAGTGTTGGTTCCAAATGCTATCCCAATCAAAATTCCAAACTTTGCCAACCAACATCCCACGTTTGGAAAATAAAAAGTGATTCATCCAAATATCCAAATAATCCTTCCACATCTACTATCATCCGTGATAATACCACTTCACAAATCCATCACATCTTGGCAAAAACTCTTTATTGTAAGGACTCTCATGGCACTCTATTGCGATGTGTGTATTCTGATAAGTCCAACTCTAGTATCAACAAGGATCATAATGACATCAATCAATTGTATGCAAGTGCTATGATCCTAACAAGGAAACTACTTCATAAAGGTCATTATTATAATATCATGGCCCCAGCTTCTACATCAACACCATCAAAGGATTTAGAGAAATCAATGATCATCCAAAATATCAAGTCTATATAGAAAATACAAAAAAAAATCAAAAAATTCAAGAAATAAGTAAAGAGAATTTTTTTGTCCAATAGTGAAAACCATTCTTATGGCACTTTGTGGATAAGTACCATGATGAAAACCTTGCAAATAGGCGTCATGTGTAAAATCAATTATCTATGTGGACCTTTACACTTGGGGACAATTTGTCTCATCTCCCATACCTTTCTCATGACATTTCCATCTATCCATTTAATCCATATCTTTCCCATCCATTTTCCAACCTACTTTGATCTTGATAAGGATTGGGGTATAAACATAAATCATGCTTTGGGAAAACTCTTGACATGTATATCCTTTGGTCATACAGTATCCATGAAATATCATGTCATAGCCTTCATAGAATTTTCCAAACCCATATCTTAGAGAAAACTAATTATTTCTATGCAACATAATCCTTTGAGATCAAATGATAATTATTCCAGCCAATAATCCTCATGTCGCCTATCTTTTACCAAAGCCACCCATCATCCTTTCATACCTGTCGCATGTCTTGGTCTTCCCTTGTCAATGGTCTAAGGATTCTAATCCTCCTATCCAACATCCCTCCATCATCCCATCTAGTCGTAACCAAGTCATTCCAAATGCAATAAGTCTAACCCATACAATCTTGCTATGTATCTTAGTGCATCATCCAAAAAATTCCTTGGAATTATTTTTAGCCTTGCTACAAATATTGATCCATTAGTCACATCATCGTCATCCTCATGTTGTTTCGAGATGTGTCCTTCCCACATCAAACAATGTCATCATCATCATCACCTGTCAATTGGTTTTCAGCTTGAATAGGAGCAAGATCATAGTTGTCCTTGGATTCTTGTGTGTTCTTGCTCCCTTGCTTGTAGACATCATTTATATGCATTTTTCATGATCCTTATAGTCACCCTTTTTTTATAATACATCCATCCTCCATCATCTTCGTGTCTTCCATAACTTGGAATGATTGACATTTTGCATCTTTCATACCCACCCTTCATACATTGGAATTCATCCATCCCATCCCTGTTGGTTAGTCTTATACCCGGATGGGGAAATTTCATAACACCTGGCTTCATTAGATTCTATACTTTTCATTGGAGGTTAAAACATTCAAAAAAGACAAAAAAATCATAAAACCACAAAAAGAAAAACAATTCATAAAACTTCAAAATCCAAAAAAATCAAAACATGTCAAAACAAAAAAAAATTCAAATACTTTCCAAAAATCCCAAAAAAAATTTCAAATTTAGTCGTGTTAGTCTTTGTCATTATCGAACTACATTGCCTTTGTGACTAGATGTAGGCAAGGCCATCTGTCGATGTGCCCCCGAGGCATTAGGTTAGTCCTTTAGGTGTTGTCAAATAAAATCATGATTCAGTCCTTTTTCATTGAACTAAAGTCAAGGGTCATGTCGAACTATGAGGTCTTTGCACATTGCTACGTAGGAAAGGCCATCTGTCGATGAGCCCCTGAGGCCCCCTAGGTCAGTCTTTTAGGGTTCATTGAGTCAGTCAAAATAAATCAAACATTTTCAACTTAGACGCAACATCATCATCTAAACTTCAAACACAAATCTTGAATCAACAATACAAGCAAGCCAACATGTCATCAAGTCAAATTAGTCATTTTTCAAATCAATCAAACCAGTCAAATCAATCAAAACCAATGGTCTTATACAGTATGTGTCCTTCCTAAAACCAAACCTTGTCACTATCACACTATATCATTTTCCTTATACAGGTAGTTACATGATGGAAACCAGACTTGACATCTTATACGACATATTTCTTCTCCTGAAACCAAGCCTTGTCAAAACATTCAACCCATCACTCACTTTGTTCCTTGGGACACTAGCAAACACTTATTGGAAAACAATTTGAATGATTGTTGATCTTGTTAGTCTATTTTGTCTTAGCTTTTGGATTTTCTTTGGTCATGTTACTAGCCACCTCGAGGATGTCCCATGAAGGATTTAGAGGAGTGATGATGTCTCATGACTCATCTTTTATTTGATTGTTGTCTGCAGTTTATCTTGACAAAAAGACTGGGGCAACTTTTCCCTTAATATGAGTTAGGACATTCCTTGTTTGTGATTGTCTATTTTACAGATGGATGACCTTGCACACCTTGGTCTATGTGATACCATGGTGTTTTTTTTCCATTTGTCATATTTTACTGCCCAATGATGATTAAATGCAAAGCCTTTCATAGCAAAATATATATCTACAAATTATCTCAACTAACACTATCTCAACATCCAGGCCTTCTATGCTAACATCCATCTTTTCCATGCTAACATTCATCTTTTCCTCTCAAATATTTCTTCTATTGTTCATCTTCATCATCCTTAACTATTTTTCTCTATCTTATTATCCTCTAGTCTTCTCATCCATTTTGAGAGCACACTCGCATTCTTTGAACCCACCTGTCCTCTCGAGGGGGCATACCACTACCTCCTCGTCATTCTTCCTTACACTGGGGAATATCTTTTTCTTTGACACAATGCAATAAACTGCATTATATCAAAGAGGAGAAAATGTAGACATTGAAAAATGTCCTAGGCTTGCTAACACCATTTTCCCATTGTCTAGGGTATATTTCTACTATTAATTAAATAATTCTTAATTATTTAATTAATTTATTTAATTCATTTCTCCATTAATCTTGATTAATTAAATAAATTATATTTATTCAATTATGTCACTAATGTATTTCCTCTATAATTAAATAAACTTTATTTATTTAATTGTTTTCGCTTTCAACTATAATTAAATAATTATATTAATTATTTAATTATTCACTGTTAGCTTTTCTGTCACAAATTAATTGAATCTTATTTAATTAATGACTTGCCTTTTCGCTCACTTTTTTGAATTAAATTCCTATTTAATCAAAAAGATAACTTGATTTTTCCTTTTGCACTTAAATAATGTTTCCATTATTTGAAAATGCATTTTCCTCTTCAAACTAATTGATTTTGTTGAAAAATCATTCAATTTCCTCATTCTCCTTCACTTTCAATCTTATATTATTTCGTCTTGTTCAATTTCGACCATTGATTGAAATAAAAATCAATTTATCTCAACCATCCATTTTCCATGCGACGCTCTATAAATAGCACTGCTATTTATCATTTTGAGATCTCAAAAAATATTGAATTTAGAGGCTATCATGCTATTGAGATAATTAATTTCTTTGATATTTTGTTGTCATTTGCTTTAGGCTTTCATTGTAGGTTACAAATATGAGGGAATTCATTACTTCATAGCAAAATGGAGAAGAACAATGAAGGTGATTCAACCACGACATGAAGACTTGGGTAACTTTGTTATGTTATTTTGAGTTTTCATAATAGGATTGTGCTTCATTGTTGCTTAGGGCTTTTTGGGTTCGATTTTATTGATTAATGTTTTCTAACTTTTAATTTTCCTAAGCTACATCCATATCTTGACAACTTTGATGAATGTAGAGTCTAAACTAGTGTCTTGTAAACTTGGTGGAAATCACACAATTTAGAGGAATAACCTAGTTGACTAGTCCACTCAACATTGCAAAGAATTCATTAAATTTTCAACTAGGGCTTGTAAACTTGTGATGGAACTAACACTATATGTGCTTTCAAAGACCTAAGATTACCTAGGTTATCCTATTGAAGGTATTCTACTTGCTAGAAAATCATAGAAACACATAACAACGAAAGAAGTAAATTGTTGCTAATGGCTTCAGGTGCCTACATCATAATCTGTAGTTGAACTACTGATAACAAATAATTACTAAAAATAACTCAAAACTACTCAAAACTAATAACTGAACCTAATCTACCCTCCAGAGTACTACAAGTCAATTTAATGCATTCATGCACATGAACAACCATTATTGATAATCATAACATGAAAATATATTTTAACTTACATGCAGTTTATGAAGTAATGACAAACAAAAATAACTACCAAACATAAATAAACCAACTATAAACATGTAGTGAATAATAGTTACCTTGAGTGGCCTGCTCAACTGGTTGTCTTCACCTAAACTAACACCAAATCTAAATCTTTAGATTCTATGCAACCATATCAACTTGAACTTCATATATTATGCATTCCAAAAATATTAGATAAAATATTGCTCACAGATTGTATTCAAGAAAACCATTTATGAGCAACCAACATGTTTGTAGATTACAATTGGAAACTAAGAAGTAACTGATAGCTAATCCATCAGTATGAGATTAAATGACTAAATATACTAAAGGCTCAACCATCGGCTATATACAAGCACGGGGGAGTTTATTCTGAACACAACTCTTAACTAAAATCATTAAATACAACTTTGTAGATATCAGAGTATGTAATTAAGATTGAATTATTCAAAATGCAACTAAAAAGAAACAAGAGTTTAAATAGGATTACAAATTTGCAAAACAAATCTGGACATGGAACACATAATCAATTATCCATAATCCTATCAATAAAAGAATTCTTCTTCTTTAGCACCTTATTAACTATCGTAATGATGCACGACTAACTCCATTAGGTGTCTCCACATGGTAGTTATTACATCCAACTCATTTTGGGACTTCCCCTATTTTGTTGTCCCAAACCTCCTTTGGCTGTAGGCTACAACTTCCAGTTATTGCAGGCTATAGTGTCTTCTTGGGTTGCAAGAGGTTAATCTACAAAAAAAATACACAAAGCTAACTACCACAATTAAACACATAATTCTAGTCACATTCTATTCATATCCACATATAAATCATGCAATGCTACTATATCATCACTAAATTTCCATTACTCTAATTTAGGTCAAAGGTTGTATAATAAACATAAATAGATAGCATAGCATAGGAATATGTCTGAAATGATTGTCTGATAATGTCTATAGACATGCATAAAAACATTAGGAAATAGACTAATAAATAGACTCATCACTCCCCCCAACTATCCTTTTACTTGCCCACAAGAAAAATGCACTAAGGGTACATATTGTAATGCAGTGTAATCTCCCTAAGGTCCATGATAGTATCTAATCCCTCGGTCTGCTTCAGATAGAACCCTCTATAAGTTGTAAGTCTCTTCATCCTGGTAAGCTTAGCCTCTTCACATTTCTTCATCTTATCTCCTATCCAATGTGGGACTAGATAAAGGAGCATAGGTGGTTGGAATGTGAGTGGTATCATTTTAGCTGCTCGATAAACAACAATATCCATGTACCTTTTCACTCTTTCAATCATATATATGAAGTTATATACTGAATGAGGTTCCTTCCTTTGTAGCTATGGAGTCAAATTGTTCCACCTTTCTTGTAATTTTGAACTAACCCAACTACCAGTGTTTGTATTCTATTATAGTCCTGTATCCTTACTCTCATAATATTTCTTCCTGCACCCTTGTGCTTCAGGAGTAGTAACCACTCATCTATTATCTCATCAGGATATTTGGACTCTTTCCTCACTAGAAGTGCAACTGACTTCTCTCTTTCTGCATATTCCTCCACGAGTTCACCTCTAAATTGTTCATTTCTAAAATAGGATGCTAAAGCTCTTACCTACAAATCCCCTACAAACATTAAGGGATTCCATTGTGCATCCTCTGAAACCACATAATTGTGTAGATAATACTCACACAGTTGGTCTTTCTCATCAAGGGTAGCATCAACAAAAATATGGAGAAATTCAAGCTTGCTACTCATGGAAATTGTTTTATTGTTGACCAGCCTGCTAAATTGAAAACTTAAGAATTTTTATTGGAGAAACAAGGCATATGTTCTAGTTGGGGGTTTGCACCTGATAATTTGGGAAACCTTATCTACTATTTCCTCCATTTTGACTACCATTTTATTCAATTCAGTGTCATTTCCCTCCAACAATTTGGCGTGCTCTACAATCAGAGTTTCTTTTTCCTTTCTCCACTTTTCCTTCTCATGTAAGAATTCATTAGTGACCTTCCACAATTGGTACCCAAGAGACAAAGTTGTGTGGTAAATTATTGTTTTGTGGTAGGAGGTTTCTGATTTGCTACTGTAAGTTCTCCATCCCCTATTTTGATCATGGAAAATTGTGCCAATAGGTCCAACTTTATACCATGCCCATAGGTCTGTAGTTTCTCCTCCAATTCTTGTATCTTTGTCTCCCTTTCTTTATCTCTCTTTTCATAACTCTGGACCATTTCTTCCAACTATTTAATTCTATCTAGAGCTTCCTGAAGCTCCTTTCTAATATTTCCATCCTCTGAAAACATTTCCTCTATTTCTAAAAACTATTCATTACCACACCCTATACAATCATAGTCTTCATGATTAGGACTATCTGAGGTTTTCTTGTTTTCTTGGAAATAAATGATGTAAGGAATCTAAGGTACTGGAACAACTTCCTACACTAATCTTAAGAGGAGAATAATGTAAAATTTTTACAAATCTTTAATAGTTACATAAAATTAAATAGAAATAAACACAAATATCATGCATACCACAACACAATGATCTATGTGGGGAAAACCCTTTCAGGAGAAAAACCCCACTCCAAAAGCCACCCAATATATTATTCAGAAATCACAAAGATTACAATATACTTGTAGAGCAAACTTCTCTCAGGAGTATCACCACTCAGAGATCCAGAGGCAACACAACTATTATCAGACTCTCACAATACATCACAATACACAAACATAATACAATGCCCTCATAAAATAGGGTTTCCTTCTAGGGCAAGTCAAGTTGATAAAATATCGACCGTCAAATATGAGACATAATGATGAACGGTCCAAATTTACAATAATAAAATATAAATAAAATTTTCCTTGCAAGGGCGCTGCTCCCGAGCCCCCACTAGGGCATGTTGCCCTTGGACCCCAATCAGGGGGATGATCCCCTCGAACCCCTCATGGGGGGGGATCCCCTCCATGCCCCCCTATCATTGTCGAATGAACAGTACCTTATGTACCAATAGTACCTTATGTAATTGCAATGTTAAGACACATTTTCTCAAACAAATGCATCTTCTGATTATGAATTAGAAGTGGTGGATACATACCACTTCCTCTTTGTAGGTGTATGCACATTACCAAAGGTATTTCCCTTTATTTTTGAGTCTATTTCAACCAACACCTCATCCTCTTCATGTTATTCCTTGCCTTTTGTCCTTTCTTTTAGTTTTTCCACACTCCCCCTCATAACACCTTGCTTTTTCAACCGGCCTGAATTCCTAGGTGTAGCAAATGTTTCTTTCTGTATTTCCTTTTTCGTTTGCACCGTTGAAGGTGTAGAAGAGCCACTCCCCCTTTTATTAAGTTTTGGTGCCTTAGAGTTGGATGGATTCTTCTTTGCTGCAGGTTGCCTAGATGTTGTAGGTGATTATTTCTACACATTATGCTTCTTAGGCTCACTGTGGCTACAGGTAGGTGAAGCCATAGGTGAAATAGGAGAACTTCCTCTTGTAGGTGCAACTTATGGTTCTAGGGTTTTAGGTACTACATGTGCCTCAAGTAGACTGTTAATATCTTGATAATTCACAAAGTCTTCCCAAGATACTTGTGGGTTTTGAATTCTCAAACTCATTTTTACTAATAGGGCTATTAAATAATGATGCAATAAATTTGTGTCACTCTGTTTCTTCTGGTATTCAGATGCCATCCTTTTTATAATATTGTAGAGGTAATTGGGTACATTTACTAGTCTATTATGGTGAAGATGACTAAGTAATTTGAAATTTACAATGTATAAAATATTCTTTCTACCATCACAAGTAAGGTATCTAATAATATAAGAGGCATAGTTGGCCCAAATCCATGGAAGAGAAAGTATTTTTGTACCTTGGGATGATGAATCCAAATTTTCTCCTCACTCACATAATTATTCTCTTACTGCTAGTGCATCTACTCAAGCTGGAAGTTCACCTCCAGTCTTAGGAAAACCAGATACTTGAGCAATTGCTCCTTCTGATGCATCTACTGAAAATCCTTTTACCATGGCTTCGTCATGTTGTATTGTATCTACGGATCTCCTTGTTATGTCAATGTTGAATTTTATCATCTTTAGAAAGTAATCCAACCTACAAACTCTTGTGAAGATAGGCAATACCAATGCATCTTCTAATATCTATTTGTGAACTGATGGTTCTCTTTTAACAATGTCACCTCCCATTGGTGAATCTCTTTACCTCTACTCAATGTTCTAACCTTATGAATTCAACTCAAGTTCCACTTCACCACCCCCAAACCCTTCTCTTACTTTGTTATTTTCTCATGCATTCTTCACTACAACTGTACCGTAACTGCAACTCCCTCTTCTCCTCTGTATCAACTTAAAATTGGGTTCAACTTAGCTCAAAATCACAGGATTTAGGAATTGGAAATTGAAATTAACAACAAAAGGTAGGTGCAATTTAGGACAAAGGGTTTGCATGTCATGTTTGTTTGTTTACATTTGGTTTTAAGTGGAAAAAAATGAAAAAAATTGACTGATATAAAACCCTCCCCCCAACTTAAGGTTTGAAGTGACCTCACTTCAACTCATTATAGATGAAGGTATGATTAGAGAATATGGAAATAAATGTAATCAATATATTGTGTGCTTAATTTAATATGGAAATACATAATAAAAGTGGTAAGAAATCCATGAAAATTATTTTAATGTACTTTGCGTACCTATTGGAGGTGATTAAATGAATGCCGCATGTGTGAAGTTAAGAAAATGTATCTGTAGGATGATTTGATGTGACAAGAAATATTGTAGGTGAATGAATGATAAAGTGGAGGGTGTAATGTGATGAAACAAAATGGATGAGTGATGGGTAGTGACGTGACAGTTCAAATGCTTGAATTTGAATTGGCAATGTGAAATAAGATGAGCATATTGCGTGTACTTATTATGATAAGACTAATGTTGCATGTGTGATGAAATTGGGGTGAAAAAGGTGTGAAATGAAATTAATGTGGCACCAAGTTTTGAAATTTATTGCTAAGCGATGTTGCAGGTACCTTCGACATCAGGTCCTATATGAATTGTGACAACTTTTGTGCTACAAGTCCCTATTGCAACATGGCCCTTTCTAAATGGTTAGAACTGTATCTATATAGGATAGGTCCTGCTAGAAAAAGTATGTACATCAGTGTGACTATGTTGTGTGTGCATGTGAGGTGGAATAATAAATTAGACCTGAGTGGTCTCAGGGGATGAGTTGTGTAGCTCAATCATTGAGTCACCTAAAGAACTTGGTACATTCGCTGCTTTTGAGTCATCATTTTGTGTTTTTGAACCTGTATCTTGATCACTGAGAGGACCATACTTCTGAATGAGAGAAAGAATGAAATATTCCTTATGTATTGGTTTCTTATAAAGTTTCAACCTATGGGTATTGACTAGGAGGGAGAACCTTACTACATCTGTGGTGTGCAACTTTACTGCTCCATTAGGAAAGAATTCACTGATCTCATAAGGTCCCAACCACCTAGATTGGATTTTTCCTTTAAAATCCTTGTATCTTGAATCATACAATAAGGCCCAGTCTCCTACATTGAATTATTTTATCTTGATGTATTGGTTATGCCACTTTGTCCTCTGGTTTTCTACTATCTCAGTATGATGGATTACCTCCATCCTAATTTCATCCAACCCATTTAAGTGGTGTAACCTCTCTTTTTGAGCTTCTGTGAGATCCATTTCCAACTCCACTATTGTTCTTAATGTCTTGTACTCAAACTCTATTAGGAGGACTGTTGTTTTGCCACATACTAGCTTATAGGGTGTGAAACTAGTTATTGTTTTCCATGTTGTTCTGTATGCCCATACTACTTCTGGTAATTTAGAAACTCAATCTTTTCTATGCAATTGTACTTTCTTAGAATACTTTCAATTTCTCTACTGGTAACCTCCACCTATCCATTGGCCCGAGGGTGATAAGGTGTTGACTTTTTATGCTTGATTTCATATTTTGCAACCAATTTATTAATAAGATTTGAAGTAAATTGTGGACCTTGATCAGTCACTATCTCCCTATTTACTCCATACCTAGTAAAAATGTCCTCATACAAGAATTTAGCCACATTTCCATCTCTGGAAAATTGTAATTCCTTCACTTCCACCCACTTAGTTAGATAATCAGTGCAAACCAAAATGTACTCTTTGTTGTTAGAAGTTGGTGAAATTGGCCCAATAAAGTATAAACCCCATTTGTCAAAGGGAGCCAGTGTTAACTGTGGCTATAATGGAATTTCATCACTCCTTGTTGGCTTACCCATTCTTTGGCATCTATCACAACTCCTTGTATATTTGATAGAATCCTTGTGTAAAGTTGGCCAATAGTAACTAGTTGTGAGGATTTTGAATGTTGTCCTTTTGGCTGTAAAATGACCCCCACATGGTTCATCATGGAAAGCCTTCATGATATCAAATATTTCATCTTCCCTTATGCATCCTCTCATGATGTTGTCTGGGCTAGTGTAGAAAAGGTAACCAGATATCCAAGAATATGGAAGACACTTATGTACCAACTGTCTCTTTTCCCTTGGAGAAAAGTGTGATGGAATCTGCCCTGTCACTAAATATTTGCAACATCAACATACTAGGGTATATGTATATTAAGAGAAAACAAGTGTTCATCTTGAAATGAGTCATCTATTACCCCTTCTACTGATTGTGTTGGTAATCTTGATAGAAAACCTTCTACTACATTAGCCTTACCAAGCTTGTCCACTATGGTGATATCAAACTCTTGTAGAAGGAGCAACCATTTGACTAGTCTACCCCCTACTATAGGCTTGTTCATTAAATATTTGATTGTTGTATGGTTTGTGTGGAAAAAGACTGCATAACCAATAATGTAATGCTTGAATTTATTGATGGCATACACTACTGCTAGCATCTCCTTTTCTATAACATTATAATTTAACTCTGCTCCTTGAAGATTCTTGCTAATGTAGTAAATACCATATTCTTTGTTACCTTCTTTCTCACCCAAAACTGCTCCAATAGAAAAATCTGAAGCATCTGTGTGTATATGGAAGGGTAAGGTCTAATTTCCCCCCCTTAAAATAGGTGCTTGAGTTAAGGCTTTCTTCAATTCTTCAAAGGAATGTTGGCACTCTAATGTCCAATCAAATTCTATGTCTTTAGTTAGTAGAACAAACACTGGTGTAGCAATCTTACTGGAGTCTTGAATGGACCTCCTATAATAGGTTGCATGACCTAGGAAGCTTCTAACATCTTTCTGCCTCTGTGGAATAGGTAATGTAGAAATGATTTTTATCTTATGTGGATCAACTTGGATCCTTGCATTAGATATGAAATGCCCTAAAAAAATTCCCTGAGTCATCATCATAAATAAATTTTCATTACTGACAGATAAATTATGTTCTTTACATCTCTTTAAAACCTTTTCCAAATTGCTAAGGGCTTCCTCATAAGTTTCCCCACATGTGGTGAAGTCCTCCATATATATCTCCATAGAGTCATGAGCATAATCAGAAAAGATGTTGAGAACTGCCCTTTGGAAAGTGGTTGGGGCATTGCATAAACCAAAGGGTATAATAGAGTAAGCATAGGTACTCCAAGGGCATGTAAATGTTGTTTTTCCTAATCCTTTGGAACAATTTTTATCTGATTATAACCACTGAAGCCATCTAGGAATGAAAAATACTTCTTCTCTGCTCTAGGTGAAGACAAACAAATACTGAATCATACAGGTAATTACAACTTAGATAAGTGACATATATCCATTGTAGGAGTTAAATTCATAAGCATCTAAAGGTATATGACAGATTTAACACATAACATATGAAATCCTTGACGACATTGCATTACAATCTCATCAATATGTATTCTAACTCAATACTACTTATCAAATCCTTATACAGAACATACCCACCTATAATCCCATTCAAGCATTTTAATTAATTCCTTGAATTAATGCTAAAATAGAATCATACACACCACAATAGTGAGATGACTGAAACAACCCTTAGTTATTTTATTCAAAGTTCAGATATGCATGTAAAATGGAGAGACATGAGCTTGAATTTATCATTTCAACTCAAATGCTAGTACTGCTATACAACATTAAATCCCCATGACCTCAAAACCTAAATTGCATTTCTCTCTAAAACCATCGGACTTTACAATTTGCTTTGCAACTTCACCTAGACTCGACCAAAAATTATCTAACTTGCTAACCAGTACTTCTGGCCTTGAAATCCTTCTTATAGAAAATGAAGGAGCAAACAAGCATCAGGCCAGAAAGTACACATGTCACCAGCCAAATGGAGCATGTGGTGATATTCCAAATTTTTTTACAACCATCACCTTGGAGAATATTCTCGTTCATCATGTCAGCTGAGGAAAGTTGATGCAACAAAAAAAACCACAAGAAACCCGCACCGAGATTGCCATCAAAGCAAAACTAGAAACCGTTGTAATCGCAACAACTAATTTGCCACCTGTTAGTAGCCCATTCTTTAACTCTTACTCAGTCAAATATTTAGTTACCCATTTCTAGTATTCTTCATCAGTCAGCCAGTCAAAATTAATTACCTCATTCACCTTGGCATTATAAGGTGTGTATTTTACCGCTACTTGATTTGCATCCCTTTCAAAAGATTCCAAAAATGAGTTGGTACTAATGATTTTATCCATACAACTCACCAAAAAATCATAATCCGAGTCATCACAAATTAAATTAATTTGATCATTGATGACCTCACTTGCTTGATCTTGCCACTGCTGGAGTGACCTGATTTTCCCTTGCTCATCAATTATATCAGGTAACAATGTGTTACCCCAATCATTGAAATTCTTCACCAACTCCCTGATCTTCCTACTCAAATCATCTGGTAGGGTCTGAAAACCCTGTAATGACTTAACTAATACTTGAGTAGGCTTTAATGATTGGGGCCTATTATTTTCGTCAAACCTTGAGGCCTTATACATGACATCCAAATCATTGGCCCTAGGGATCCAATTTTCAATCAATGGTATCACTACCTCCTGATCCCTATCAATATTCTTTATTGCATCTAATAACAAAGAATATAAAGAATGTATATATATTAATCTACTATCAACCTTTTCATTTAAATGCCTCAAAACAACAGTAACAATCTCTTTTTTCCTTGAGAAAGATCTCTCCTCACTTACCCTCAAAGATGCATGTAATTCATCAATTCTTTGCATGAGCTACTTCTTTGTAGGATCAAAAGAGCACTTTGTTTCTTCATCAATTTGTTCTAAAGGAGGGGTGAAGGAAGAATTTTGAATGGGAGACCCTAGTGTGGAAACAATTGGAGAAGTAGGAGGCACTGACCCTACTGTGGAAGGTAATGTACTGGTCTCTAGAGCACTTGATGTCTCCCACATTTGTTTATACCTAAACCTTTCCACCTCAGTCTACAACTCAACATTCTTCTGCTGCATCTTGCTGTATTCCTCAATCAAAAGGTTATTTTTCTCCATTAGGCTCTTCTTTTTAGCTTCCTCCCTTTCAATAGTCTTTTGGGCCAATTTGGCCACATTCACAATCAAATTAGTGGCCTCAGTGGTTGAGGTCTCTGAAGCTCTCTTTATTATTAATCCTCCTCTGAAATTTGGATTAATATTAGAAACATCTAGTTTTCTCCCTTGTGGGGCCAATGCCCAAACTTCAAAGGTTTCATACTCTTCACTGAAAGCAGAGTCTTGAAGTGCTGCCTTGACTTCTTCTTCAGAGTCTTGCAAGGGATGCTTTGACTTCAAAATAGCATTAAATACTACAACATCTGTAATGTCCCATTCAGGCAGAATCAATACTCCAGCCTGACTCACCAGTTTTTTTCCTTCTTCAAGAGTGATGTTCTTGAATTCTTCCATTAATTCAACTTTTACTTCCTCATCATTCTCCTGGTCTGACCTATCAAGTCTTAGTTCTCTTCTCTGCCTACATTTATCTTGATATTCTTCAAATTTCATCCTCCATACCAATTGCAAGAATACAGAGGTTTTTACAAATGTATTTTCATCTAGAAACTCCTTGCATGCTTCCATTTTTGCATCTTTTACACTTTTACCTTTCATATCTAAATCAGATAAAACCAATTCAGCTGGTCTAGGAGGGGAAGGCATACCAACCTGCATGTCATGATCAGTAACAATAATTTCATCCATCAAATTCTCCTGTGGTTGATCAATTCTTTGCCTCTTAGGGCTTGGCTCAAATGGTGGTGATGGGGGACTATCTTCTGGTGATGATTCTAAATCAATGATTTTGATTGCTCCAGGCACTTTGAATTTTGGACCTAGTTGTGAAGGAAACTTCATTATTTGCTTCCCCTTTCTGTCCACTTCTTCTTCATCATTGCTGCTATCTTTTTTCCTCCTGTAAATGGGCCACCTTTCTATAGGATGGTATGTTGACCTTGTTTCAATTTGTCTGGCACCTTGTTCTTGTACACCTAGACTCAATTCTAAGTTTATCTTCTTGGTTCTTAAGGTGCCCATAATCTCTTTGAAGTTCTCCGTCAAAAAATCAATTTTCTTATGGTGGGGACCGAACTCCAACAATGGATCATATTTCAGATTCATTTTGTGCACAACATCTAATAGCTTACTATAAGCTATCCATTTCTCCTTGTTCAACTCCTATTTATTTAGGTCAAACTCTTTTCTAATGAGGTCCTTAGGAAATTTGAATTCGTGCACAAACTTGCCAGCTTTTATTCTTTGTCTGAAAAGGGTAAAGAAACCCTCAGGATCATGTTGCTGCTTTGGACCACACCTCAAATGATAATCCTCAAAGAA
The DNA here is from genome assembly GCA_007258455.2 of Sequoia sempervirens. Taxonomy (NCBI): domain Eukaryota; kingdom Viridiplantae; phylum Streptophyta; class Pinopsida; order Cupressales; family Cupressaceae; genus Sequoia; species Sequoia sempervirens. The sequence goes on from VDFB02105785.1 coordinate 304,261,353, forward strand.
TTTCTCAAAATGTACCCAACCTCCCTTTGAAAATGCAAAATCAGACACCACTATATAATCTGGGAAAAATGTTCCCTTACCCCTCCCAGTGAGGTTGTCCTCATGAATACAACCTATTTGCCACATAACTTCTGTGAACCCCACTCTTAGTGGTACATTGTATGGTAGTATATGAGGGGCTCCCTGAAAATCATGTACCCTCAAAACAGTGCTGACTGGGTATGGGATAATGTCACCCCAGTTATGGCAGACTTTTAATTCTGGCTTCCTCCCCTTTGGCCTGAGGAAATCATGTAATTCCTCAGGGATCCTAGGTACATTCACCATCAATCTAGCCCTCAATATGGAAGCAAATAAATTATCAAATTGCACATAACTAGTACTTTCCTTATTGCAAGATAAATCTACAGCCCATATCTGTATTGGCAATCTTTCTCCATCAACCGATTGCCTTAATTTCATCCTTTCAGAGAAGAAATCAACATTCTTGAACAAGAACATATGCATCAGCATAGAATACCAAAAGATTTGAGTGCCGGTATCATTTTTCTGCAACTTTGACAACCCTTCATGTATCCTTTCAGCCAAGAAAGAAGCAAATTCATATGTCACAGAGAAGTTAGGGTGTTGTATTTGCACCCCCATGAACATGTATGCAATGGGCACCACCGCACCAGGACTGAAACCCAAAATCTGACACAATGAATAGAAAGTGGCTAGGAAATGATTTTCAAAATAATTTAATCTAAAAGGTTCCTGGTCACTGGGGCTGATATGAAATCTTGAACCTCCTGCCCTAGCCAAATGAGGTGGAAGTAACTTAGCTCTAAAAAGAGACTTCAACTTTGCATATTCTTGCTTCATTTCCTCAAGATTGATAGGAACCAAGTCTTCACTCGGTTCACTCAAGTCAAAAATCTGCTCAACGTCTTCTCTATTAATGCTCAACATAACCTTTCCGTCATTATCCCTAATTACCCGTGTGACAGGGTCATATCTTGCAGCTACTGCCCTAAGCAGGTCTACATCAGGGAATACATTTGGTACCACCAAATTCCCCATATCATACATGCATCCATTTGAAAAAGGGTGAGGAAAATTCCTTTTTCCATACCACAATCTAAACATTTCCAAGCCTATTAGAGGAACCCTAGCATCGACTATGTTGGAGAAATTGTATACTAACCCTTCCCCTAGGATTTTCCCTCGCATTAGAATCAATCCCTTCCTCCTATCATTCGTTGACTGGGGAAATTGATTCAGGAAATCATCGTACAAGTTTCTTCTTAAATAGTCAACTTGGCCATAATGTTGCTTTGGCGGTGCCATCTTGGATAAACTGGGGCCTCTTTAAAACGATATACTTCAAATAGCTAGGACTAACATGAGATAGTAAATTAGAGAACAAAACATTGCAATTTCTCACAACTATAAATAAACTATAGCCCTAACACATTCATCAACAAGCTCAATGACAAGCATATCAAATCTTTTCCCAAATTTAAGTGCAGAATGACTGCAAGACACATAAATTAACTCATGGCTTTGTTCACAAAAATCCCAAATTATGGCTGCAAAGATTCACAACTTTCGCCTGTGGCTCTTAAAATGCTCCACAAAATTCTTGAATGCTTTGTAATACAAATAAAGCAGGAGAATTGATTTTATTTCGATCAAATTTATCCAATAAATGTCTCATCTGCCATTAAAGCTCACTCGTGCACTGCATGAACGACTCCAACCATATATTGATGCAGATTTAAATTTGAGTTGTCGATCTTTCAGTTAGATCTAACCATCTAACAACTACCTTCAAAATAGGCTGACACAATCACCAATATGGCAATAAGGGGCCCACCATACCATACGCTACCGAGGAATTCCACGTGGCGGTTGCCCGTGATATCACAATTGGTAAAGATCCTACAACTTTAGATCACGCGATGGTGGGCAACCGTAGATCTTGAGCATCAATGATCTCGTTCCTTCAACACAGTCGTCAACCTTATCATTAACCATTGAGAAGCTTTTCCATCAAGATTATAAAATACCTGTTGATTTAAAACATGTGCGTCTCAAGAACACTTTAGTAACCTTCCTTTTAATGTATTAAGGCCGGATTAATTTATCACAATATTTCCTTTATTCTTTCGACTTCATCAGATGAGACACGTGGCACCCGCCCATGATATCACAATCAGTAACAACCTTGTAACTTTCGATCATGCGATGGTGGGCAACCGTTGAGATCTGATGATAAATGATCAATGGTCAACCAAACCTATCTCCTTCCGCCATGCCGAAAAGGCCACGTGGCACCCGCCTGTGATATCGCAATCAACCAAAGCACTGTGGTGGGTCCATTGCAGGATGGTGGGGAATGGCTGAGATCAAACGATAGTTGATCAATGGTAGTGCAAATTTGATCCCTTAGAAAGGACATGTGGCCCCCACTCGTGATATCTCGATCAATAAAGATCCTGCAATTCTCGATCACGCGATGGCGGGCACCATTGATATCTGAAGGAAATTGATCAACGGTAGCGTGAATTTCATCATTCTGCAAAATAAAATATTCATTAAAAGGACAAGGGGACATTACTAGGCCAACAGTAAATAACGACATAAGTTATTTTTAAATGATGAAACACGGGGCGAACCAAGACTTAGGAAAATAAAACCTGCGGAGGAAATAAAAATTAAGACCAAAGGGACCAAGCCTAGATGAAATGATAGAACATAAGTCATTTTAAAACCCCCTCAAAAAGTAACAGCGAGATAGATCCCGACCACGACGTAAAATAAACACAAGGGTTTTACATGAAAACAAAGCTAAAACCCCAACCCTAAGAAATGTCCAACACCATGAAAGACCAGTAACACCAGGCGGGGTAGGAAAGGAATATAAGGAGCAAAAATTTGAAGTTCCATTAGTGGCTCCAGTTGGGGACGTTCATTCCTCTGGAATGAAGTGAGAATTCAGAATCTCAGGAAGAGTAGACCAAGATGCAAAGACGACCAAAAAGGGACTGTTCGGACATAACAACCCAAAATATGTACAAAATATATACATAATATACAAACCTAAACTACTGTTCATGGAAAAGAATACTTCAAGTGAATTATAATGTCAAGAACTGTCCATGAACTGGCAGTTCAGGAATATCCCCTGTCATATCTTGGAGGAAGTACGAATCTTCACCCCACTTACCATTTATCAAAAAATGGACCCAACCAGATTGCATCAAATTTCCCATGTTTCCCTTTATCTTCTAGTCTAGCATTCCAAATTAAAACCAAATCTCCATCTTTGAAACTCCTTGCAGTTTCCCTCTTGTCATACAAATTCTTTACTTGCAACTGCAACTTTGTATTTCTCTTTTGTGCTTCCCTCCTGGTTTCATCTAATTCTATAAGAGCTTCCACTCTCAATTGCATCTCATCATCAATTTCATTATCATACATCTAGAGAAACTTACACATTTCCATTAAGTTGTTTTGGGGAAACCTGGCATTTATCCCATAAACCAAGTCAAATGGGGCACAACCTATTTACTTCTTCACAGTTACCCTATTTGCCTAGACTGCTAATCTCAGCTTAGAATCCCAAGCCCTTTTATTCTGATCCAAGATTCTTTTAATGATCTTCATCAAGATTTTATTGCTTGATTTTGCCTTTTCATTTCCCTGTGGGTGATATGGTGATGAATAAGAAATTTGGATGCCATGCTTCTCACAAAATTCTATGTATTCTTCAGATCTGAACACATTGTGTTGTCTGACACAATCCTTTCTGGACATCCAAATCTAGTCAATATGTTTCTCATCAGGAAGTCAATTACCACTTTACTAGTAGCTTTCTTTGTTGGAATTTCCTCCACCCACTTGGTGAAATAATCAGTGGCCACCAATATCCATGAGTGACCTCCACTAAATTTACATACTATCTCTCCTACAAAATCAATACCCCACTGTTGAAATGGAGCTTGTACTGTAACTGGTTTTAGAGGAAAATTACCAGAAAACTTTAACTTACTAGAGAAACGTTGACAAGCATCACATGTCTTCACTAGTTGGTGTGCATCCTTAAAGACTGTAGGCCAGCAAAATCCAACCCTCATTATCTTATGTGCAGTTGTTTTAGCCATATAACGTCCTCCACAAACTCCACAATGCATCTCACTCAAAAGTTCTTGTGCTTGATCTTGGTCAACACACTTCAGCATGACACCTCCATTTCTCCACCAGAGCTTTCCATCTACGATAACATATTTGATAACATTCAACTTCATTGTTCTTTTCTCATTTTCACTCAAGTTGTCAGGACATTTCATTTTTTGCAAATAATATATCACATCTCTATACCATTCAGAATGCTCCATATCACATATGTGTGATCTATTTTCCTCTTCTAGTAAATTTATTTGATTTGCTTCCAGATTACTTTGGTGAGCTTGGCCAATGCTTGTCCTCTCACCAGTTTGGTAATCTAGACCTCAATATTGAATTCCTGGATCCTATTTATACACCTACACCTTCTTCCTGACACTTCCTGTTGTGTGAAAATGTCCTTAACAACAACACTAGGTACATATGCAATTATAGTAGCTCCCATCAAATAAGGCCTAAAAGTTTTACCTCTTTTACCAGTGCATATGCCTGTTTTTCATTTATATCATACTTAAGCTCTGCAGCTTGTAGAGATTTGCTGAAAAGGGCTATAGGCTGTTCAAAATCTTCTGCATTCTTTTGCAACAACACAATTGTAATTGTGTGGAAAAATCTATAAAGGTTTGGAAAAATCAGGGGTTCTTAACATAGGAGCCTCGTTTATTGATTGCTTAATGGCTTGGAAGGCTTGCACAAAATCCTTATCCCATTCAACTTTGGCTCCTTTCTTGAGCATTTTGGAAACAGGGTGAACTATCTCAGCAAAATTTGTCACAAACCTCCTCAAGAAATTTATTTTTTGAAAGAAAGATTGTATTCCTTTGACACTTCGGGGTTGTGGAACTTTATCAATTGCAATTACCCTCTCTGGATCAATTTTTACTCCATCCTTGGAAACTATATGTGCCAATAGTTTTCCTTCTAGTACTCCAAACACACACTTCTTTCGATTCAAAGAAATACCATACTCCAAGGCTCTAATGAATATCTTCTCCAGATGCTCACAATGATCCTCTTCCTTTTTAGAATATGCTGTCAAGTCATCTTGGTAGATCACCAAAAACAAGTTAATGAAATATGAGAATGCCACATCCATGGCTCTTTGAAAAGTAGCCCCTGCATTTGTTAGACCAAATGGCATTCTTACATAAACATATGTTCCCCATGGTGTGGTGAAAGTTGTCTTAAACTGCTCAGACTCCTTGACCATGAGCTGGTTATAACCAGAAAAACCATCCATCATAGACATTAATTCACAGCCTATCACCCTTTGCAACATGGCTTCCATATTGGGTAATGGATAATTGTCTTTTAATGAAGACACATTCAAATTTATGAAATCTACACATAACCTGATGTCTCCATTTTTCTTCCTTACTAGTACCAAGTTTGATACCCAAGATGAATGTCTGATTGGCTTGATGATTCTTGCATCCCTTAGTTTCATTAATTCTTCTTGCATTTTGGGGGCTAAAGTGGGATTAATAAGCCTTTTCTTTTGTCTGAATGGCTTGGCATCATCACGCAAAGGAATTTCATGTTGGAAAAAATCCTCCCTATACACCTTAAGGTCATCATAGGACCATGCAAACACATGCCTAAACTTCCTTAATAAGTCAATTAGCATCCTTCTCACCTTTGGTGACATTTTCTTTCCAATATATACCTTCTTTAGGGATGCTTCTGTTCCAAGATTTATCTCTTCCAAGTCATCAAGATGGGAAATAGTATGATTAGCTTTTGCCTTATCCTGATTATCAAACACTCTTTCTAGTACAACTAGACCCTTGGGAATTGTGTTTGTCTTTAACTGAATGACCTCATTTCCAAATATAGTATCCTTACCATCAACGTTTTCAACAAAAGCTCCAAAGTCAATTTCTTGATTCTCATACTCTCCCACACAATTCAAAAACCTTAATATATCATCATCATTATCAAAAACCTGCTAATTTTTTATATTATCAGGGACATATGGCCTGGTTTGCACCTCGACCTTTGAAATTCCAGCATAAGTCATATCATCTGGTTTTAATGCAATGTTGGCTAATAGGTCTGCCACTTTGTTTTGACCTCTTTCCGTCCATCCTATGCCAAATGCATCAAAGCTCTCCAATTCATCCCAAACAACATTCCTATACTATGTCAACCTCTTGTTCTTTGATACAAACTTGGATCTAACTTGGGAGACCACAAGCTCGGAATCCCCAATTGCCTTGAGCTTCTTGATCCCATGTTTTTTAGCCAATCTCAACCCTAATAACAAGGCTTCATACTTTGCCACATTATTTGTGCATTCAAATAATAGAGTGAAAGAGAACCTGAATGTCTTTCCACTTGGTGATCGTAACAAGACACCTGCACCAGACCATTCTTTTGAACTTGCACCATCAAAATACATAGTCCACAAGTCATCAAATTCTGACAATTGTTTTATTTCTGTATCAATGAATGCAATAGGCTTATCACAATTTCTAGGGAATTCCTCAACCCTAAATTCATCTATACCACTGTCAATAAAACATGTCATATTCTCAATCGGGCCATGCTCAATCATATGAGGTACTTTTGATTCTCTTTCAATTTTGACATCCTTACCATCAATAGAGAAAGTAGCAAATGAAAAATCACATTGCATGTTACCCCCCATTGATGCACTCCATTTTCTTGACAAGAGCATTCCAAAATGAGGTGGGATGTTTGCAACTAATACGGTCATGACCAAATCCTTGTCAGGGTACTGAGTCAATTTATAAGGCAATGCTCTGATAGTTCCAATAACTGGCACTTCTCTTGAATCCATAGCATAACATTTACCTTGAGCAGTATCTACTATCAAGCCCATTGCCTCCATTATTTTGACTAGCATAACATTATTTGATGCCCTTGAATCTATCATACAATTCCTTAAAGTTTTCCCATTTATATCCACACTTACGAAAAAAGGGGTTATATTTTCAAGGCACATGTTAACATAATTTCCTAAATATATAGGAGGAATTTGTGACACAATTCCCTCCACTTCCTTTTCTTTCTCTTTATCCTTCACTTCTTTACCATTTCCTTGTTTAGTCTTATTACCAACAACATCTGTGATCAAGGCTATTGTCTTTTCTTTGTGTTCATTTATTCTCATCATTTCTAGCAAAGGTACATTTACTTTAACCTGAGAAAGAACATGAAACATATCCACAGGTGTATATTTAGGCAAATTAGACATCATACCTTCATCATTTTCCTTTCTCTCTGGTTGATTACTTCCCCCTAGCTTCTTTTGCTTCGTATCCTCTGTAGCAGGTTCAGCTAACTTTGTAATCACCTTTGTCTTTACCAATGATGCAGTTACACCTTCTTGAGGCTTTGGGGTCTTGTTATTTTTTGCCCAAACCTTATCACTCTTAACTTCTTTGAATTTTACAACATCCTTTTTGTTGTCAACCTTAACACCTCTGTTTTTATCCTTTTGCTATTTAATAAACAAGCCAACAGGTTTACCCTGCTCACCACCCACAGTCCTATTTCTCAATTGAAGTGAACTTCTCATTTGAGCAGCCATTTCTTTAGTCAATCTTGCAATCTCTTCTTCTGACGGTCTCCTTAAGGACACTAAATCTTCACCTTCTCCATATTGCAAGCATTATGATCAAAATCACCTTCCTCATCAGAAAAGACCTGTTGATGATACATCTCACTTCTTTTCCTCTGATTATCCACATTAGCTTCCTGTATTTCATCATCAGAGGAACATTCTGCTTCATCAATGTATGATCTAGCCATACAAACATCTACATCATCCTGCTCATATTCTGATGTCTGCTCCTGAGCATCCTCCTCTATTTCCTCAACAACAAGCAACTGAGCAACACCACAGTAATTTTGATCATGTGGATGTTCACACACTTCACACCATGGTCTATCTAGTACTAGATTTACTGAATGTTTTTGCAAGGGGTCTAGCATATGCTGATCATTTTTAAGCTTTTTGCTAGGCAAGATTGGTTTTCCATCTTTCCAATTTGTATTGTAAGGATAATTTTGCAATCTAGGCTGCCTATCATTTTTATTATAGGATTGCCTTTCATTTCCTATACCCTTCTCTTGCTTAGCAACAATTTGCTTTATGTCTTTCAAAGTACTGTAAACCTTTTCCCACTTTTCATCATCTTTAGGCTTTGCAGCTAGAACCTTCTCAGTCTTATTATTAGGATTTTTTACAAGTGTAGGTTCTTCCCTCCTACCATATTTCCCAGAAGCTCTTCTATTAATTTCAATATTTATAGCTACCCTAAATGCATCCCTCATAGTCCGAGGGTCTTTATCTCTGAGGAGATATGCCATTTTAGCATCAAAAGCATTGAAATATGTAGTTAAACAAACATTTTCATCAAGCCTTAAAACCTGAAACAACTTATATATTGCCTTTGGAAATCTTAAATTAAACTCTGTCACAGGCTCATTCAATGACTTCTTGATATTATTAAACTCATTTAGCATGAAACTTGCATTAGTTTTATCACCATACTGCTCCTTGAAACACTTTTCAAACTCATCCCATGAACCAATACTAGCATTAGATAGACCTCTATACCAATCCCTTGCATCCTCTACCAGAGATTGTACAGACAATTTCATTACAACATTTTCATGTTCTACCTCATAATCATTTAACATATCCATGAAAGCTTTTAAGTGTTCCTTTGCTGTCACAACATTATTGCCAACAAACTTATTCATCTTTTCTCTCAAGTCAGTAGGGATGGGATTTGGATAACCAGGGATGCCATCAAAGAATAATGGCCTATAACTTTCCAACTGTATAGGTCGCCATTGAAATAATCCTTCATTCTTCTAAGAATCATCACCAAACCCTAAATCTTGTATCCTAGGACCATCCTGACTTGGATTTACAAACCTAGCTGCATGAGTCTTCAAGCCAGAATTATTTATGATGGGACCATCCTTTAAGGCATCATGGTGATTTGATGAGGTTGCAGCTTGTGTAGCCTCATCCATATTTGACATCTTTAGGAAACTTATTTTCCTGTTCATTTTTGCATTCGTAGCCTCAATTTCTGTTCTCTGCAACTCTTCTGCCAGAGCTTCACTCTCCCTTTTAGCCTTTCTAAGGCAGATTTTGTTTGAAATGACACATGTGGTTGGAGATCTTGTTGAATGGAATGGGGAGTCACTTTCTCATTTATTTTAATCCCCTCAACCTTTTGCTTTCCTTTGTCCAAGGGAGGCTTAAGGTTTGTATTACTCAGTTGAGAATTAACATGATTTGAGGGCTTTGGGTCAACAGGTTTGGGTTGGACATCAATGTGGCCTACTGGGTTTTCTTTAGACACATGCTTTGTTTCCTTATTAGCAATCTTCTAAATAACCGAACCCTCAACACTTGGTTTAGGTTCTTCTTGGTTCAGGAACTTCATTGTTGCCAACTGTCTTGTCAACCTATCCCTTTCAATCACAACATTCCTCAACTCTGCTTCCCTTTCTTTTTCTCTTTTCACCTTGAGCTCATCTTGCTCTTGGATTTCCCGCTTCAAGGAGTGAATGTCTCCAAAAAAATTGTCAGGGTCAGGAAAAGTCACATCAGAACTCGATGTATCATCTAGATCTATTAAATTGACCCCTTCTAGTACATGTTCAGACAATAAAGGGTTTACATCATTTTCAACAGGAGGAGGAGGCACATCACTGGTGCATTCTCTATGATGGCTTCAAATTCTACTCCTGCCTCTTCTCTTTTCAACATATTTGACACTAACAAGCCCTTTATTTTGACATTTCACATCTTCTTGAACTGGTGTATTAAATAATGAATCAAAAAATCCACCATCGTCTGACTCAAAATTTCTAGACACCTCTTCAAGATTCTCAGGGATAGGGTGTAAAAGCTTACTCGTACCTTGGTGTACATGGTTCTGTGACACGTGAGCAGTAGTACTAGATTCTGGGTTTTTCTTTATCTAGTCCTTCTTCACTTTGGGAAGTTCCCCTTCTAATTTATGTTTCGAATGAATCTTCATGAATGACCTGGTGTTCTTCATTCTTCATACTAGTCCACAAGTTTTTTCCACTTATAATAAACCTTTCAAAATAAAATGCACATTGGTGCAGAGACTTCAGAGTCGCCACCCAATTTTCTTGGGAATACCAAATACCTAAAGATGCATGGTGGAATATAAAAACCTTTGGAACCTCGTACTGACAACACACAAAAGTGCTTTACAACATAACTCTTAACGCTTATGAAAATAGAAGAAGTGGACAAACCTAACGCAAAATTATAGGCTCAACCTTCAAATCACAGAAACACTATGAAAAGTCTATGCAAAATGGACAACTGAAACACTGACAAGAAATATTAAACTTGAATCCATAGCAGAGTCGCCATTTTGTTGGTTCTTTTTTTTACACTGTAACTAGGTTTGTCTTCTAATCTAGCTATGGAATTTCCAATTCCAATTAAGAGCAGCTCGAAGGATCTGGACCAACTGATGAGGATTTCAAAATCCTCCTACACTTCAGGCTCTGCAAGACCCAGGAGGGTGATCCCTTAATGTGTTTACAACCTCTACACCATTATTATAAGCAACATTAACAATAACATATAATCTCACTAAGTAGCTCAACATGATAGGATATTATCAAATAGAATTGGCTATTCATCGATAATATCAACTATCTAGAGCATGAGATAACTACAACACAATTCACAACATAAAATAGTCATTGATTTGCAATTTGTAGCAAGCTCTAGGCAAAAACAAACAAATACTGAATCATACGGGTAATTTCAACTTAGATCAGTGCCATATATCCATTACAGGAGTCAAATTCATAAGCATCTAAAGGTATATGATAGATTTAACACAACATATGAAATCCTTGACGACATTGCATTACAATCTCATCAATATGTATTCTAACTCAATACTACTTATCAAATCCTTATACATAACATACCCACCTATAATCCCATTCAAGCATTTTAATTAATTCCTTGAATTAAAGTTAAAATAGAATCATACACACCACAATAGTGAGATGAATAAAACAACCCTTAGTTATTTTATTCAAAGTTCAGATATGCATGTAAAATGGAGAGACATGAGCTTGAATTTATCATTTCAACTCAAATGCTAGTACTGTTATACAACATTAAATCCCCATGACCTCAAAACCTATTACAGAATAACTCAAAACCTAAATTGCATTTATTTCTAAACCCATCGGACTTTACAATTTTCTCTGCAACTTCACCTAGACTCGACCACAAATTATCTAACTTGCTAACCCGTAATTATAGCCTTGAAATCCTTCTTATAGAAAATGGAGGAGCAAACAAGTATCGGGCCAAAAAGTACACATGTCACCAGCCAAATGGAACACGTGGTGATATTCCAAAATTTGTTACAACAACCATCACCTTGGAGAATATTCTTGTTCATCATGTCAACTGAGGAAAGTTGATGCAACAACAAAAACCACAAGAAACCCGCACCAAGACTGCCATCAAAGAAAAACTGGAAACCATTGTAACCACAACATCTGATTTGCACCCTGTTAGTAGCCCATTCTTTTACTCTTCCTCACTCAAATATTTAGTTACCCATTTATGGTATTCTTCATCAGTCGGCCAGTCAAAATTAATTACCTTATTCACCTTGGCATTATAAGTTGTGTATTTTACCGCTACCTGATTTGCATCCCTTTCAAAAGATTCCAAAAATGAGCTGGTACTAATGATTTTATCCATACAGCTCACCAATAAATCATAATTTAAGTCATCACAAATTAAATTAATTTGATCATTGATGACCTCACTTGCTTGATCTTGCCACTGCTAGAGTGACCCGATTTTCCCTTGCTCATCAATTATATCAAGTAACAATGTGTTACCCCAATCATTGAAATTCTTCACCAACTCCCTGATCTTCCTACTCAAATCATCTAGTAGGGTCTGAAAACCCTGCAATGACTTAACTAATACTTGAGTAGGCTTTAATGATTGGGGCCTATTATTTTTGTCAAACCTTGAGGCTTTATACATGACATCCAAATCATTGGCCCTAGGGATCCAATTTTCAATCAATGGTATCACTACCTCCTGATCCCTATCAATATTCTTTATTGCATCTAATAACAAAGAGTATAAAGAATGTATAGATATTAATCTACTATCAACCTTTTTATTTTATTGCCTCAAAACAACAGTAACAATCTCTTTTTTCCTTGAGAAAGATCCCTCCTCACTTAACCTCAAAGATGCCTGTAATTCATCAATTCTTTGCATGAGTTGCTTCTTTGTAGGATAAAAAGAGCACTCTGTTTCTTCATCAATTTGTTCTAAAGGAGGGGTGAGGGAAGGATTTCGACTGGGAGACCTTGGTGTGGAAACAATTGGAGAAGCAGGAGGCACTGACCCTATTGTGGGAGGTAATGTACTGGTCTCTGGAGCACTTGATGTCTCCCCAATCTGTTATACCTAAACCTTTCCACCTCAGTCTGCAACTCAACATTCTTCTACTACATCTTGCTGTATTCCTCAATCAAAATGTTATAATTCTCCATTAGGCTCTTCTTTTCAGCTTCCTCCCTTTCAGCAGTCTTTTGGGCCAATTTGGCCGCATTCACAGTCAAATTAGTGGCCTCAGTGGTTGAGGTCTCTGAAGCTCTCTTTATTATTAATCCTCCTCTAAAATTTGGATTAATATCAAAAACATCTAGTTTTCTCCTTTGTGGGGCCAATGCCCAAATTGCCAAGGCTTTATACTCTTCACTGAAAGCAGAGTCTTGAAGTGCTGCCTTGACTTCTTCTTTAGAGTCTTGCAAGGGATGCTTGGACTTCAAAATAACATTAAATGCCACAACATCTACAATGTCTCATTCAGACAGAATCAATACTCCAGCCCGACTCACCGGTTTTCTTCCTTCTTCAAGAGTGATGTTTTCTTGAATTCTTCCATTAATTCAGCTTTTACTTCCTCATCATTCTCCTGGTGTGACATGTCAGGTCTTAGTTCTCTTTTCTACCTACATTTATCTTGATATTCTTACTTTTCATCCTTCATACCAATTGCAAGAATACATGAGTTTTTACAAATGTATTTTCATCTAGAAACTCCTTGCATGCTTCTATTCTTGCATCTTGTACACTTTTACCTTTCATAGCTAAATCAGATAAAACTGATTCAGCTAGTCTAGGAGGGGAAGGCATACCAACCTACATGTCATGATTAGTAACAATAATTTCATCCATCAAATTCTCCCATGGTTGATCAATTCTTTTCCTCTTAGGGCTTGGCTCAGATGGTGGTGATGGAGGACTATCTTCTGGTGATGATTCTAAATCAATGATTTTGATTGCCCCAGGCACTTTGAATTTTGGACCTGGTTGTGAAGGAAACTTCATTATTTGCTTCCCCTTTTTATCCACTTCTTCTTCATCACTGCTGCTATCTTTTTTCCTCCTGTAAATGGGCCACCTTTCTGTAGGCTGGTATGCTGGCCTTGTTTCAATTGGTCTGGCACCTTGTTCTTGTACACCCAGACTCAATTCTAAGTTTATCTTCTTGGTTTTTAAGGTGCCCATAATTTCTTTGAAGTTGTCCATTAGAAAATCAATTTTTTTATGGTGGGGACTAAACTCCAACAATGGATCATATTTCAGATCTATTTTTTGCAAAACATCTAATAGCTTACTATAAGCTATCCATTTCTCCTTGTTCAACTCCTGTTTATTTAGGTCGAACTCATTTCTAATTATGTCCTCAGAAAAGTTGAATTCATGCACAAACTTGCCAGCTTTTATTCTTTGTCTAAAAAGGGTAAAGAAACCCTCAAGATCATGTTGCCGCTTTGGACCACACCTCAAATGATAATCCTCAAATAATTTCTCAAAATGCACCCAACCTCCCTTTGATAATGCAATATCAGACACTACTAAATAATTTGGGAAAAATGTTCCCTTACTCCTCCTAGTGAGGTTTTGCTAATGAATACAACCTATTTTCCACATAACTTCTGTGAACCCCACTCTTGGTGGAATATTGTATGGCAGTATATGAGGGGCTCCCTAAAAACCATATACTCTCAAAACAGTACTAACTGGGTATGGAATAATGTCACCCAAGTTATGGTAGACTTTTAATTCTGACTTCCGCCCCTTTGTCCTGAGTAAATTATGTAATTTCTCAGGGATCCTAGGTACATTCACCATCAATCTAGCCCTCAATCTGGAAGCAAAGCAATTATCAAATTGCACATAACTAGTACTTTCCTTATTGCAAGATAAATCTGCAGCCTATATCTGTACTAGCAATCTTTCTCCATCAACTGATTTCCTTAATTTCATCCTTTTAGAGAAGAAATAAGTATTTTTTAACAAGAACATATGCATAAGCATAGAATACCAAAATAATTGAGTGCTGGTATCATTTTTCCGCAACTTTGATAGCCCTTCATGTATCCTCTTAGCCAAGAAAGAAGCAAAGTCATATGTCATAAAGAAGTTAGGGTGTTGTATTTGCACCCCCATGAACATGTATGCAATGGGCATCACCGCACCAGGACTGAAACCCAAAATCTGACACAATGAATAGAAAGTGGCCAGGAAATGATTTGCAAAACAATTTAATCTGAAAGGTTCCTGGTCACTGGGTGTAACGCCCCGCTAAGGGACCAAGTAGATTAACAAAAAAGACCATCAACACCAAGCCAATTTTTTTTAAATAAACTAAAGTAACACTAACTAATGCAACTCAACCAATTAATATGAATGACATCATTACAATAACATGATATTATAATCATATTATAACATAAAAGTAATATTGAATATAACTCATTTGCACACCTATCCACCATGGTCCCCTAACGTCGCTACTAAGATACACCTATACTAATTAAGCCTAAAAAAATATATTTGATACACTATAACCATATTTTATTAACACTTGAATGTAAATTAATCTCATACATCAAATTATATATGATAACATATCAAAATTATCTTCAAACCACATCTAACACTATGCTAATATAAATCTATTCTCAATCAATGTTATAAAATAAGTACATAAAGATATATCATATCTACTGCTTAATTAAATTCATGCATTATAAATACAACATTTCTATATTAAACCTCTCTATTACATACTAAACAATAGTAAAAATGTGTATAATCAAGATTGTATCAATTCACTTACTTTTCCTATACAAAAATGCTACTATGAACACGATTCATTAATTTAAAAGGTACATATGTATAAAATACACTAAACATAATTTTTTTTTAATGAAAATATCACCTGCACATAAATTCAACTATAGAATGAAGCGCAAGGAAAAACTCTTCACATTGCGCACGAATTGCACCACCTAAATCCCAATGGATGGTTCAGAAATACCACCCTACCACGTGGACCCTGAGGCCCACTCCCTCCGTGCTAGGAGACAACACTAGGCCCCACAAACAAGCAAACAACAGAACAAAAATAACAAGTGGCTGACACTAAACATCCCAAGAAAACTACCAAAATAAGAATCAACCGAAAATTACAATAATTTCACAAATACTTCTAGGTACTTTTATAGACCCAAACACATAGCACAAATAGATAGAAAACTATAAAGCTTATCATTAAACCACAACACTACAATAAAGTATATTACATCAATCCCACAATATTATAACATAATAACACACTTTAGTTTAGTAATTCACAATCAAGACCAACAATGCACATCCCTGACATAATTGGTTTTTACATATACAGAAGTCTCAACATAAGATCTCACAAACATGAAGAAATTAACATCATGCAAATAGTAAACACATTTAAATAGAAATGATACAACTCAATACAGATCAAAAGATAGTACTATACCCTCTAATGCAACCTTTAGAACTGAATTAATTCTTTTTTTTTGACAACAATCAAATCTTACAGCCATAAAACAACCATAAAATAGTTATATCAATTTACAATCAAAATCCGTAAAAGACCCATTTTAGATCTGGTTGTCGCCTACTTAGCAAAGTGAATAAAATTAACCAAAAATAACTCAAAAATTAATAAAATGCAAAACAACAAACAGATCCCATAAAACCCTCTTTTCAACAATACCCGATTACAGTCAATTCAACTAACAAAATAAGTAATCCAACAACTAGATTTATTTATTTATTTTTAAAAATAAAATATTAAAAACTTAAATTAATTTAACCTCTTTCAAATCCCTATAAATCTAAAATCTCAATATTCTATTGGCTGGTTATAGAGAGAAAATAAAGATATTTGCAATTATAGAGGAGCAACTTGACAGTAGTCTCGTGTTTCAACCATATCTCACAAACTACGATCTGGGTTTCTAAGATTTTTAGATAAAATTTAAACGATAACGAGATAAAAAAACCCATTAAAAATTTCATTAACCCAGTTTGTAAAAACAGAGTTATGAGGGACGCACTTAGACCCTTTTACTGTGAATAACAGAAAGTAATAAACAAATATTCATTTTTATTTTAGAATAAACAAATGTTTTATTCATATACAAAATAAAACTATCTAATATTTATTTTCAAAAATTAAAAGAAAGAAAATCAATCAAATCATTCATGCATACGAAAGAAAATTTTAACACAAGATCTGAAAATCCAACCTGGATCCAACACTTGAGAATGACAATCCAACCTAGATCCAACACTTGGGAATGACAGAAATTTGATGCTGAGCTCCAAAGTTTTCAACTTTCAAAACCCTCAATTGCAACAAATTTCTTATTGCTCCTTCCTCTTTGCAAGCATGGAAAAATCTCTCAGGAAAAAGAATCCAAATCCAACATGCACTCCCAAGAATAACCCAACAGCACGGAAACCCTTTATCTCCTCCCAAAATAAAGAGAACACTTCTCCAACCAAAAGACAACCTCCCAGCCACCCTTTCAACTTCCATTTTCGTCACTTTTCATAATGGAGTAATTAGGGTGGGTTGTGGACTCAAAAAATATAATTTTATAAAATAAAAATACCTCTCAACCATAAAGCTATCACATAAGAAATATTTTAAATCATTAAAACCACATAAAGACTCCATAAAACATAAATTTAGTGACCATTTTAATAAAATGAATCAAGAGACTAATAATGCAAAAATTATATCCAAACAAAAGTAAAACAAATATTACTCAATAAACAATAACCAAATACCAAATAATGATAATAATAAACAATAATTAAATAATTATTCCTCAAAATAATAACATAATAAAGCATGATATACATAAATGTCACTTATGGATAATATTATATCACACGTCAAACACATTAATAAAAATCATAACAATAAATATGATAGATTCAATATCTAACTTCACTCAAATAATTCACAAACTAAGGTAAAATATAAATCATAAAATAACTTCACATGAAAGAGCAACATTCACATCAAAAGATAAATAACACTAATCACAATCATAACAACACAACTAACTACGGGGTTTAACACCAACAGGTTGGAATCCAAAACTAAGGTTAGACAACAAAATTAAACAATCACATATCACATAAGAAACAATCGAATAAATGCAACACTCCAAATATAAGGTAAAGATCGGACATTGTCTCATGACAACCCGAAAAAGTTAACACATTCTTCATCAATTGTCTCTAATTGAGAACAATGGCTAGGGTTAGGTTATAATTTGGGCCTAGATGTTATCTCCTCAACCACCATTGGGATTAGAGGCACGCTCAGACCTACTAATTTAGGTAGAGACGTAGCCTAATACCTGTTCACTTAAACATACAAATTAGAGCACATGTGCATAATAGCCGAAGCACTAGGAAAGAAGCTCTAACAATCGTATCTCATTTCCGTATGTCTCTCATACGTCCAATGGTACGATGCCGCCCTTTCCACTTATCCTAACAAACATACTACTGTATCACTCAATTATCCAAGTAAATCTCTGCATAATAACAATAACATAACAATATGCATCATACTCACCAAAACACTAATAGAAGCTTACGCCCCATCTTTAAATGTCTCTATTATTTTACTTTCATTTCCAAGTTCCAAAGCCAAACTTCCTGCACATCCACAATGAGAATGGAGGGACACTACATCGGGGCTGATATGAAATCTTGAACCTCCTACCCTAGCCAAATGAGGTGGAAGCAACTTAGCTCTAAAAAGAGATTTCAACTTTGCATATTCTTGCTTCATTTCCTCAAGATTGATAGGAACCAAGTCATCACTCGATTCACTCAAGTTAAAAATCTGCTGGACCTCTTCTCTAATGCTCAACAGAACCTTTCCATCATTATCCCTAATTATCCATGTGACAGGGTCATATCTTGCAGCTACTGCCTTAAGCAGGTCTACATCAGGGGATACATTTGGTACCACCAAATTCCCCATATCATACATACATCCATTTGAAAAAAGGTGAGGCAAATTCCTTTGTCCATACCACAATCTGAACATTTCCAAGCCTATGAGAGGAACCCTAGCATCGACTATGTTGGAGAAATTGTATATTAACCCTTCCCCCAATATTTTTCCTCGCATTAGAATCAATCCCTTCCTCCTATCATTCGTTAACTAGGGCAATTGATCTAGGAAATCATCGTACAAGTTTCTTCTTAAATAGTCAACTTGGCCATAATGTTGCTTTGGTGGTGGCATCTCAGACAAACTAGGGCCTCTTTACAACGTTATACTTCAAATAGCTAGGACTAAGCAGAGATAGGAAATTACAGAACAAAACACTGCAATTTCTCACAACTATAAATAAACTATAGCCCTAACACATTCATCAACAAGCTCAATGACAAGCACATCAAATATTTTCCCAAATTTAAGTGCAGAATGACCGGAAGACACATAAATTAACTTACGACTTTGTTCGTAGAAATCCCTAATTCCGGCTGCAAAGATTCACAACTTTTTCCTTCGGCTCTTAAACTGCTCTGCAAAATACTTGAATGCTTTGTAATACAAATAAAGCAGGAGAATTGATTTTATTTTGATTAAATTGTGCCAGTAAATGTCTCATCCGCCATTAAAGCTCATTCGTGCGCTGCACGAACGACTCCAACCATATTTGATGCAGATTTAAATTTGAGCTGTCGATCTTTTAGTTAGATCAAACCATCTACCGACTACCTTCAAAACAGGCTGACACAATCGCCAAGATGGCAATAAGGGGCCCACCATACCATACGCTACCAAGGAAGTCCACGGTGGTTGCCCGCGATATCGCAATCAGTAAAGATCTTGCAACTTCAGATCACACGATGGTGGCCAACCGTAGCTTGAGCATCAATATCTCGTTCCTTCAACATAGTTGCCAGCCTTATCATTAACCGTTGAGAATCTTTTCCATTAAGATTATAACATACCCATTGATTTAAAACATGTGCATCTCAAGTACACTTTAGTAACCCGCCTTTTAATGTATTAAGGCCAGATTAATTTATCACAGTATTTCCTTTATTCTTTCAGCTTCATCAGATGAGACACGTGGCACCCACCCGTGATATTGCAATCAGTAAGAACCTTGTAACTTTTGATCACTTGATGGTGGGAAACCTCTGAGATCCGATGATAAATGATCAACGATCAACCAATCCTATCTCCTTCGGCCACGCCAAAAAGGCCACGTGGCGCTCGCTTGTGATATCGGGATCAACCAAAGCACTGTGGTGGGGCCATCACGGGATGGTGGGGAACAACTGAGATCAAACGGTAGTTGATCAATGGTAGCACAAATTTGATCCCTCAGAAAGGACACGTGGCACCCGCCCATGATATCGTGATCAATAAGGATCCTGTAATTCCCAATCATGCAATGGTGGGCAACCATTGATATCTGAAGGAAATTGATCAACTATAGCACAAATTTCATCCTTCTGCAAAATAAAACATTCATTAAAAGTTCAAGGGGACATTACTAGGCCAACGGTAAACAACAACGTAAGTTATTTTTAAATGATGAAACATGGGGCGAACCAAGACTTAGGAAAATAAAACCCGCGGAGGAAATAAAAATTAAGACCAAAGGGACCAAGCCTAGATGAAATGATAGAACACAAGTGATTTAAAAACCCCCTCAAAAAGTAACAACGAGATAGATCTGGACCACGACGTAAAATAAACACAAGGGTTTTACATGCAAACAAAGCTAAAACCCCAACCCTAAGAAATGTCCAACACCATGAAAGACTAGTAACACCAGGTAGGGTAGGAAAGGAATATAAGGAGCAAAAATTTGAAGTTCCATCACACCTTTCTTGGGAACAATGACTAAAGGTGATACCCATTCACTATCAGATATAGCATAAAAAATCCTGCATCAAGGATTTTTTGAAGTTCAGCTTTAACTATTTCTCTCAAAGTAGGGTTCACTCATCTTTGAGGGTGTCTTATGTGCCTATAACCACCATTAATATAGATCTTATGCATACATAATTTAGGATCTATACCCTTCATATCATGGTAGTCCCATGCATAGGCTATTGCATGTGCCTACAACACTGTGTGAAGAGAATTATGTTGTTCTTCAGTCAATGCATTGTTTATGTTCAACATTTTTCCTGAAATGATTTCTAGTTCTTTGGATAATTCTTGTATAGATGAGAGGTCAAGGCTAGGAATGAGTGGTACACACTATTGTGGCATTAAGGAATTGAAGATATAATATATTTCTTTTGAGGAGTTGGAAAGTATAATGATCTTGAAAGAATCTTGTAGACATGAGAGACTGTCCTATTAATGTAGGCTCCTATCGTAGTCATTTTGTATTATATGAGAAATTAGATCATCCTCATCCTGATCATCCAATAAAGGGTTGCGTTTTATTGTCATCAAAGTTTGTAGGGAATAGTGGTCTTCCTCATCCAAGGTAGGCCAAATGGTTCACTCAAGATCAACATAAGGTTAGGCTGGAGGATAGAGGACCAATTTCTTGGTTACAATGCCATTAGTTATTATCATATTTCTAGACCTACAACCTATGAATGCATCAGCTGTAGCTAACCATGGTCTATCTAAAATGAGTGGATATCCTACAAGGTTGACTTTTGGCTGCAATACTATGAAGTCTTCTGGATACTCCCAAGAATCTAATGTAATAACTAAATCCTCAATGATTCCTTCAAGCTTGGCTGTTGACCTATCATCCAACTATAAAATAGTTGGTGTAGGTCTAAGGTTAGCTAATTGAAGTAATTGCATTGTCTCTTTAGTCATGACATTGGTTGCTACCCTTAAGTCTATCATGGTGTTTTTGATAAGGGTCCCATTAATCTTAAAATCTACTACTGGACTACCAGGATATGTGTATTTAGGAACAATTATGTTTCCTACTATGATATTAGTAAGGTTTTCTAGGACATGAACTATCTGAGGATCCTTCCTTCTTCTCCTTGGTTTCTTAAGACATAGGTCCCTGGCTTCCTTGGTATAGATTGGAATGTACATAATATCTTGGATGAGGGGGGACATCCTTAAGTTGACCCAGTAGGTCTGTCTCAACTAGAGTATGATGTTTTTGAATGGCTAAGCATTAGGGGGAAAGGATGCTTTAGAATTGAGGTGGTCTGGTGTACCTGATTTGACTCAGGCTCTAAAGGTAATTTTTTTGAAGCTTCAACTACAAGTTCCTCATCCTCCATCTCAATGATTTGAGGGGATGAAGGTCTAGTTGGTTGTTTCCCCTACCTGAGGTGGACATCACTCACCTCTACCCCATAGGTGGGGTATTGCATAACATCATTAGTATAAGCCTGTTGGATAGACTTGTTGTTTGGGTTAGGTGTAGGTTGGGTAGGTAATTATGGTAGTCTTGGTGGCTGGGATGTTAGATTGGATAGATTAGGCATAATGGCTTATTTTTGTGGCTAAGGAGGAAGCATAGGTTTCTTATAATTCATGTTTTGTTGTTGCCACTATTGACCTTTTTTCCATTGTGGGTGCCACTAGTTTTCTGTGTTGGCCATTGAGTATTATAATTAGAACCTTGGAAATTTTGACATTGTGGCCAAGCATTTAGTTTTTGCTAGTTCTAATTTTGTTGAGGTTGTTGCCACTATTGAGGTTTTTCCATTGACTTTGGTTATTTGGCCTAGGCTAAGAATTCCAAGCAAAAACATTCTATTTCCAATTGGAAAAGTGGAATTGAAATTAAGAGGGTCTTGTGGCATACCTTGTCTTTGTTTCCATGGCATTCTTTGAGCTATATAAAGTAGTTGTCCATCCTCTCCTTCAAGTGGCTAAAAAATAGGTTTCTTTGTTTTGTCTTGTTGAATACTAGCCACCCTTTTGCATTTACAGTTTGCTTTCCTTTGTCTACAACTGGGGTAGTATTCAGTGAGCATTGCTTCAACATCCTCTTTCTTCTTACTTATATGGAGAGTGTCTAATTGAGTTGCTAGGTGACTTATAATGTCCTTCATGTTGGATAACAAATTAATCAACTCTATCTTTGAAACCCCAATAGATGATTTTCCAATGGTGGATGCTCTCTCTCCTCTTGGCTTCTTAGTGAAGGTCCTAGAGTAATTTCTGCAAACCCTATATATTTCTTCAAATGCACTAGTAGAATTTGGCAAATAAATGACTACGTGACTAAAAATTTTAGTCACATGACTAAAAATTTTAGTCATGTAACTAACACAGTAGTAACTTGAAAATAAATGACTAATTTGGTCATTTATAACTGACTAATTTGATCATTGGGTAAAATCACAACTAAATGACTGAATAAATGACTAAATAAATGACTAATATCAGACAAATAAAAATGACTAAATAAATGACTAAATATATGGCTAAATTAATGACTAAATAAATGACTATTACTCTATTCTTTTTTCTTTCAAATTTGATCATAATCCATAGAGCTAATTAAGCCCTCCTCATGGGACCCCTACCTAAGCGGGCCATTTGGCTGCCTAGGTTGCTTGGTGCACCAAAAATACCTATTGCGTGGAAGGCATTACCTCTCGGTGTAGTCTTAAGGCCTTTACATATTTCATAATTTTTTTTACATTCGATCCCATAATCCACCATGATGGGGTCAAAGAGGAAGCATGTTGGGGAGCCCTAACTTCAACACATACTCTCTAATATATTAACATACATACAGTTTTCTATCGACACAATCCTTGAACCTCCTTTAGGTGCAAGTGTTAGTATATATTCCTCTCTCCATATAGAATTGTCTCCCTCTCTATCTCTCTTTCTTTTTCCTAATCTCTCCAAAGATCAATTAAACTATCAATTTTTTTTTATATTAATTTAATTTGTTTTATATAAAAATATATTAATTATTAATTATTAATTATAATAATTTTATAAGAATACAATATATAATAATAATATAACCTATATATTATTAAATATAATAATAAATATAATTATATTATATATAATTTAATTTGCATTAGTATTATTTAAATATATATAATATACTAATTATATTTTGTATTATATTTATATATTATTTTTTTGTATTATATAAAAAATATTTGACAAATAAGAAATGATGAGGTCCGATTAAAGCATCTAATCAATGGTTTGTTTCAACAATGGAAAATGCATCGGCCTAATATTCATGTTAAAAGAAAAAAGAAATTTGGTAAAATAATAGTGCTAGTTTAATTCCTACGGGAGGCTAAAATTGGGTGAACTTAAAAAGTAAATGAATAAAAAGGATTTTTTATTCTTTAATGGCCCTGTTCATCAAATCCACGTGAAGTTGAGCAAGTGATAAAGTGGAGGGAAATTTGGGTGGGAAATCAAATAATATTACCAATTTACAGAAAGCACTTCAAATTTGCAGGAGCTGGTGTACAAGCAAGTGTAGGACGGAGTGACAAAGGCCATGGTTTCTACTATTTTTGATAATTCTGATCATAGTCACGGTCCCAATAGATATGAAAAAAACACCAAGATCACTATAATTCAACAGGGATTTAGCCATTTCATTTTATTTTAACTCTTAATTTCAAAATAATCCTCAAATAGTTTGTGATATGCAATGGGATTTTGTCTTATCCTTCCATCACCCACACCATTTCTAGGGTTTATTGCTTGCCCTTTTATAGTGATGCAAGAATAGCCTGGAGTGCCCTTGTGCCAAAGTAATGAGAGTATTCGTTTAGGGGTAAAATTGTGATTTAGCCTCTCTAACTAGGGATTTTTCCCCATTCTCTTGCAACAAACTGAAGAGATTGCTAAAATCAGGTTTCCAAGTCAATGTTGAAGTGTTTGGATATGACCCTATTTTGTCAGGACCTGGCTTTATATGTTGAAATCTAAGGGTTATTTTGAGGGATGGGAGGTTGGAAATATTGAGTACCTTTACCCTCCCACCTCTATCTCTAGTAAGAGCTAAAGGTCGATCATTTTTGGAGCCTAGGTTTATACTCAACCCAAATTTCATGTCTAATCCAAATCTTAGTATGGTTTTTTGTTTGTTTGTGGGAAGTTCTTTTTGCTGGTTTCTCCTTTTGGTGGTTGTTGGATGGCTTCATTACTGATATTATCTGGTTTCATTTAGGTGATGGTATGTTTGTGCACCCATGAGATTTTATTTATAAGATTTTTTCAAAGGGATTGGGCCCCAATAGAACTCACACTTAACCAAGCAAAGAAAGTTATATATATTAAAAATCAGTCATACAATTCCAAAAAATTAGGTTACCTATCAAATAAGTTAAAA
This sequence comes from Sequoia sempervirens, assembly GCA_007258455.2. Classification (NCBI taxonomy): domain Eukaryota; kingdom Viridiplantae; phylum Streptophyta; class Pinopsida; order Cupressales; family Cupressaceae; genus Sequoia; species Sequoia sempervirens. The sequence goes on from VDFB02105785.1 coordinate 304,286,268, forward strand.
GGTAATCTTTATCACTCCATTGTCACCATTACAAGTGAAAAGAATGACAGTATTGCTTGGTCTGCTAAAAAAATAGAGTATAATAATCTCAAACTTATTTATGGCCCTTTCGATATCATTTGAGAAAAAGAATTACCGTAATTTCTCATTATCCAGTTAATAAAGAATTATTATATTTCCTCATACGCAGACAAAAAAAAGAGAAACATAACTAACGATGAAACAAGAATATTACCATGATTTACACATAATTAAAAAACATCTTCCTAGTGTTTACCCTCAGACATCAAGAGAAAATTTTTATATTACACATTTGAGTTTCTGCCATTGCCAGCTAAAACAACTTTGAGATTTCTTAACAACTTGAAAAGGCATTTCAAGAAGTAGAATGCATAGACAATATTTGGATGGATTACATAAATACAATACAAATGGTATGGTAAGTTATAGTTCCTAATTTCAATTCTTGAGAAAGCTACTTTTAAAATAAAAATGTATATTCCTTAATTGCATTCCTACAAAAATATATTACCAATACAAATCTCTAATGCTTTGATAATAACATCGTGCTCAATTTTCTGTTGAAGCTTTTTGTGATAGAGCTTATGCTGCTCTAATATTCTATGGCACAAATTCTTGTATATGTAAAGTGTGAGATCCCATAAGCATAAGAAAGCAATGTAACATTTAATGACACAAATACAAACACATTTACCCTATCCATAAAAAAGGCTTTACTAAAAACAAAATAATTAAATACAATCACAACAGGATGAGCTAAGATTTAGAGAGTGATTTGGATCTGTATGGATAAAATAAACTACACCATGATATCACATTTCTTTGAGGCATTTTTGGAAATATTTTGCTTGCCTTCTCTATGCTTCCACATTTTCATGTATGTAGATAGCAGGGCACTTGTAACTACAACATATGATAAAAAAATCCCTAATGTTATGATTTGATGGATGTCCCTTCGTTATTATATTTGATGTAGTGCACATTATTATAGTGCAAGCCTATTTTTCAGATTGTTTCATTTAGTACCACCAATATTCTCCACAAGAACATTGTCCCTGTTTAAAATGATGGAAATGGTTCGCATCTCTCAGAACAATTTCTCTTTGAACAATCTTGGAGATGAATTTAGATGCAGTGTGAAAATCAGAACATACTCGATGATTCTTAACAACTCTAATAGTTGTACCAGGGGCCATGTTTAACAAACCAAATAAATTTGCTAACTTTTCACTATGGTGGCAGATAAATGATTCTTTTTTCTTCTATTCCACAACATTAAGTAAAAGTCTTGAATCTGGAAATACCTGCTACCTTCATTTGCCAAGCCAATTTCTCCAATTTTTCATATCTCTCCCATGTTTGTGGATGTGATATGTCTCCTACACAAAAAAAGCATGTACCATTTTATGCCCTTCAATCCAACTACATGTAGGTATCTTTTTAATTCCTCTATCTTTCATCAATTTCCTTACTATTTGAACCTCACCACACTTGCCCATTTTTGCACAGATGTTTTAGAGAACATAAGTTGAATTTTTTTTAGGATCCAACTAAAAAAGTAGTGTTGCTGGAATACTCATCCTATATTCATAAATGATCCACAGTGGTGCAGGAGCACCTGTTTGCTTTCAAACCTCCATGAGGCTCATTTGTAAATAAATATTTTAGGAAGGTTTAGATGTCATTCAATAAGGTCCCTCAAGACCATTTAAATGTTTTTAGATCATTTATTAGGTGTTTGCATAGGTCAAGGGGTATTTTTGCTGTCAAGATTATCATTTGTTGTTAAAAGCAAGAACTTTAGCCCTTGGTGGCATTTTGGGAAAAAATGTAATGGGTTGAATGTTTTTGAGTATAATTGGTCTTATATGGTCATATTGAAGGTGTCTAAGTGATTAGTGTGTGTGCCCAAGTCAATTTGTTCAAAATTTCAAATATGCACAAATAATGTTAGAAGTTGTAAAAGTGTCATAATTGGGAAGTTTAAGAGTCATGGAAGTTAGATGGTGGTTGGAGTCAATTATTTGAAGTTGGTTATGGTTTTTAGGAGCATAAATATGCCTCCTATATCTCAAGGCAGCAAGGAGGAATGTAAATAATGGATATAAATGAGAGAAACCTTTGTTCTTTATGTGAAATTCTATGTTTTTAACTAAAAATCTGTGTTGCTGAGTATTGTATGGCTAAAAAATTCAATATTTTAGAGGGGAAGTCATATTATTTGTTATTCCTATGAGTCTACAGCACTTTAGTTTTTATTTCATTCATTTTTATGAAGATTTGACCGAGATATTGTAATTTTAGTGAAAACGGGTAGAAACCCTGATGTAGGGTACCCGAGAGCATTCAAAATGAAGTTTCTTTCATTTTAGCTGATGAAATCTTCCTAAAATTCATGAGAAGGAAGTATGATATGGAATTTTGATGATTTCAAAGGTTTAGAGAACAAGATTTAGGTTTTGAATGGGTTTTGTAAGGCCCTAAGTCTAGAAAAAGTGCTACAGACTGGTAAAACCAGTATTTAGGGTGATTTTAAGAATTTTATTTGTGTGTTTGGAGTTTGTAAAGGATAGTATTGCTCCTAATGGTGCTTAGTAATATTTTGAGGGGATCCATGAAAGGGTTTGAGGGCCCTAATGGTTTTTTGTTCAATTTGTTTGTTGATTTTTCTTGACTGTGTTGTTCCAGTCCCATATTGGAGTCCAAATTGGAAGTTTAGACTGGGTGCTTGGTGAAATGACTTGAATGAAGAATGGGAGGAGGTATAATTTGGTTGTGCAGGTATATTTCCAGATTTCTAAGGCTTTAGGAAGTAGGGATGAATTTGGAAATGTAAGTTTTCTCTTTGATGTAGCCTAGTTAGACCTATTTGTTATTCAAGACAATTTTTGCATATTTCTCTACCTTGAATGGCCATTTTAACTTATTGAAAGGAGTTATTTTGAAAGGTATTGTATGCCTATGAATCTAGTTAGAGAACATGGAGATTGTTATTTGTTAATATTAGGTGAATATTGTAGGCCTAATTATTGCTTTGGATAGACAACTTGTAAAAGTTTTGATGTCTGAGTTCTATTGGTTGGTCTTTGGGATTGAACCAGTCATATTGGTGATGTTAAAAGAATTTTGTTGATTCTACAAGATATTCTGGGCCTTATCTCTGTTTTGGTATCTTGAAATCAAGGAAATCTTCAAGAAAGGTTCCTTGAAGATGGATGAATAAGTTGAAACCCATTGTTGTGAAATATGTTCCCTATGAGTTGAATTGTGAATCCTCTTGCTCTGCATCACACAGGCACCAAAGGTTTAACTGGAATCTTAGTAATAATGTTTAGGGTGTCCTCAAGATAGCCAGCATGGGCACGAAGATCAACCATGCACACCTAATGATCAACTATATATGTAATGCAATAAGGGTTATTGATGTGTGAAGTGTGTGCAACCCTCATCCACTAAACCTGCATGACTAAATGCATCTAGAACAGAAGCAAAGCTTACAATGTTAGTGTTCCAAAGTACTTCATTAATTCAAAGATTTTGAGAGCTTCCTTTTAAAATCCATTTTGTGTACATTCTGCAATCATATCATTTCATTCCATGAGATGACATCTCTTTGAGACATTCTGTGAAACAATTCATTTTGTACTACATTTTGGTGTCAGATCTTTTGTAATTATGGTTAGTTTCATTACATTCAAATTCTGAATTCTGGGAAATTATATACAACAAATAGATTGATGGTTGTAAATCATTTCACAATCACCAACTATCCTCTTGATTTGGAGTGTCCAATGCAGCTTTGAAACTCTGCCTCTCAACCCCTTTCATTTGATCATTGTGATCATTGCTTGACATGATACTCACTATCTCTTGAACCTATTTCATATGAATATGATGAGGATGATAGGGTGGATGGGAGGTTCATCTATTTCTTTTGTTGGACATAAAAGTAGTTGTTTTTGAAGATCTTGCTTTAGGAGTAGAAAAGATTCATTTCAGTTAAGGTTGTTATATTTATGTCCATTTTTAGATGTGAGATGGAGTGTTTAGACTTTGACAAGTAGATTCGAGGAGACTAATGTTGAGTTTCTCCTTAAAAATGAGCTTGCCTATCATTGATTCAGTCATTGCAAAGGCCGGATTTCAAAATCACAAGGCATTTTCTTCCGAATTCCAATTATTTAAAGGGAGATGAAATATATATAAATGTGTTTAAAATCATTTAGTTGATTTGAAGTATTTAATCTCAAATACTATATTTGTATTTTTTTGTTAATTTATCTTTAAATGATAAGTATTTACAATATAGAAAATAATTGTACTAATCAACCTTGGAATTCGCTCTTAGTTTTATTAATTTTTAATGCCATATAGAATTATCTCCTAAGTATTTTTGCTTCAATATGATTGCAATTGGATTCTTTAAGTCAATTCAATTTAATGAGGATCTAGGGTTTCTATTTTTTAATTCTTGTAAATCATTTACATATTGAGCATTTCCTTCGGTGTATTTCTTTTTTTATAGGAACAAAGCTCTAAGAGTGAGAAGAAGACTTGCAAAATTGGCTTCTGGAAAGGAAGAGAAGAAAGCTGCTACCTTGGTTGTAGGCCTAGAATGACAGAGTGATTTAGATGATGAAATTCCAATATGAATCCTTTTATTGGCAGTATGTTGGAAATTTTTTCAAACTTAATGGATGAATATCCTGAAATAGAATCATACATGATATTTACTAAATAGTGCCAGTTTTAATGTATTGCTTTTTCTGATATTGTGTGTGTCGATATTAAGTGGCACTAAAAAATAATGATATGACAGGAACCTATGATAAAGGAGCCTCCCTTACCAAACCTTCTCAAGGATGAGGAACATTATCAATTGATTATTGAGGTATGTAGTCATGCATTTGTTTTCCTTTTCCATCACCTTACTTGTCATTGTAGGAAAGTACGTCGATATATTACTGGTCAATACAAAGAAATTTTTTTAATTGATTCTTTCTATGGATGACAAGCACTGAGTGCAAGATCCATGCAATCCATGATCACAGATAGTAATCCACATTATGTATTTTTGCAAAACACTACTACAATATCGTGAATATTTTTCATTCTCTCTTGCATTTATACCTTATTGGCACTACATTGTGATGCATAAGCAAACATATCTATAATCAAATAGGAAGTAGCATCTACTTTAAAAAAATTAGGGTACATTTCAACACTTGCTTGATTTACAAATATAAATTGACAAATAATTTTTAGTTTTCAAAAAGGAACCCACCCCATTGTATCTTTGAACATTTAAATTTAAATGAACCTGGAAAATGTTTCTTCACCTTAAAAGAAACAAGTCATCAAGAACGAGTATAATGGCATTGGATGCTCATTGTAACAAACAAGAAGATCTAACATTTTATGTATTGTGAGTAGCTGCAACATTGGCTATTTTTTCGGGACCATCTTTCAAAATAAATTGTCAAGAAGAATCTAGTCATAACCTTTCTACAGTTATTTACTATAGATATGTAAGGAATTGGAATCATTAAAGAGATATTGGGAAGCATTGTAAATCATAAATCATAGCTTGAAATCGGGCCACAACCATTTTTTTCAAGAAAAGCAAGATGAAATTCGTTCATTGGGTGCACACAAGATTGTAATTTTGTCTTGACAATATCCATTCAAACTTAGGGTACTTTAGGTTTACTTGGACTGTAAATTTGAGGCTTTAAGTACAAATTTTAAGTTCATATGATGCCATTGATTTGACATAATTACATTTTTACCCAAATCAATTGAATATCCGTGATTTCAAGTTAATATTTTCTTTTGTTGTGGTGCATGCAGAGGTTGCATAAAATACAACATACCCAAAAAATGGATATGACTATGCATGCTACATTATTCAACAACATCCATATAGCCTTGGTGCATGGAATTTATACTACAAAGTAGTTTCTCGGTAAGAGAATATAGAGCTTATCCCTTTTTGAGTAACACATAGTTTCCAACCAATATTTACACTTTTTGTTCTTAAATGTGTTTGGACACTAAGAAATCATATTTAATTAAGGGACATCTTATAAGAATTCATGAATCAAATATAGCTTTTGATGTTTTTGAAATGGATCTTCCCACTCCTTCCTCTACAAACCCTAGAACAATTATGATATTTGTAGACAAGTTTCTTGGGGGTTTGTTGAAAATGGGTACTCCAGACTCCTAGCACTCTTACCAATGCTTCAAACACCTTCCAACAGGTCTGCTCATGCTCTAGGAACTCTCTTACAACCTTTACCAAAACTGCTTCTTCAAACTCCAACCATAGTATCTGACAAAAATCCCCCATCTATTATGATCTGATGGATATTCATACCCTGCTCCAAAGCTCCTATTTTGGCATAGGTAGGGAGGATGCTGGCATAGGTTGTGGAATTTGGCTTCATACCTACTAATTGCATTTGCTTGAAAGTTTCTAAAGCCTTTTTGGTGCAGGAGCACCTACACCTCATCCTCCATTTTTAATCATTTGATGGAAATAGGTGTTTAGTAGGATTAGTATGAGTATTTTGAGTATTTTTGTCTTACATAAGGTCCATTAAGACCATTGAGTATGATCTAGGGTGAGTCTTTGGGTTTTGTGATTAAAATGTGCAAAAATGCAACCTTGCTTCAAATGTTGTCATGTAGCCTTCGGAAGGCAAAAAAAACTTGAATTTGTATGTAAATGTGCAAGGTTGGAGTTTTGAACATGTAATAAGGCTATTTTGAAGCCATTAGAGTGGTTTTAGAAGTAATAAGTGTTTAGGATTGAAAAGTTGCTCCAAAATGCAAAATTGTCATGTTGTAATTTGTTGTGATTTCCACATTATGATGTAATTATCATTAACCAATGGTTCCATCTTTTGAAAAATATTTGAGGGCCATTGGGGAAGGTGGTGAAAAGTTTAAAAATCCTCCATTGGGTCGAGGCAGGTTTGATGGCATTTTTGGAGATTTGAAGCAAATAAACTCTATTTTTTTGATATTTTCCAGTGTTTTTCACTGTTCTCGTGCTTGGTACGGTTTGTAGTATTATTGTACGACCTCCAAATATTCATTATTTTTTAGAGGGGTGAATTTAATTTCTTTTGGTGGTGATTTGAGTTAATTTCATTAAGAATTGAGATAGTTACACCAATTTCTTTGAAAGTGGGTCTGAAACCCTACAAAACAAGGGTTTGGTTACAAATATGTTGATAATTCACCATTCCACCGTGGGAATTTTTTTTATTTTTGGTGGAATGGTGGATTTAGGGGTCCTCTACATGATGAAATTGGTTTCAGGAGGAAACATGGAGTTTTGTGGGAATTATCTGATGCCCTAGGTCTGGTTTTTGTATGTGACAGTCCAAAAAATGATGTTTTGAAAGCATTTCTTTTGTTTTTTTGAGGTTTTGAGCCATAGTAATGGATGAAATATGTGAAATGGGTCTTGGGGAACCTGTTGGAGTCAATTGAAGGAATTAGGGGTTTTGGGGTGTGCCTTGGTAGTTGGATTCCTTCTTTACACAGGGCTAACTAAGCCTTTTTGAGGCTTGAAAATCAGTATTTTAAATCATCTACTTTTGGAGTTTGATCCTATGAATTTGAGAACTTGTAAGGGTCTATATGAGATTTCTAAAACCAGGTTTCCTTTTCTATTTATTTCCTTTAATAATTTTTTATCATGATTGTCCTATTGATTGATGCTACAAGGATGCGTAGGCTAGTAAGGAAGCGATGGATGAATGAAGGGTTTTGAGTGTAAAGTCTAGTTATGTAGTCATGTTTTGTCATGTTGTGAGTATTCAATGCATCCCCAAGTCCTGTTGGAATGTCTGGATGTAAAGAAAAAGTTGTATGATTAGATTACCTTGTTGAAGGGTATAGTTGAATAAGTGTGTCAAAGTGTTGTGTCAAGAAGTTGCTTCCCCTGCCACTCTGCATCACTTTTCAACAAATCCATTTTGTGCATATCCCGCAATCATCATATTCCATGAGATGGTATCTCTTTCAAGAATTCTATCAAATAGTTCACATGCCTTGTCTATGCTTCCACATTTTGCATACATGTCTACTAGGGCAGTTGCAACTACAACATCTGACAAAATTCCTCTATTCTTTATGGTTTGATGGATGTTCATACCCTTTTCCAAAGCCCCCATTTTGGCACAGGCAAGAAAGATGCTTGCAAAGGTTGTGGAATTTGGCTTTATACCTACCAATTGCATTTGCTTGAAATTTTCTAAAGCGTTTTCAACAAATCCATTTTGTGCATATCCAACAATAATTGTAGTCCAAGAGATGACATCTCTTTGAGGCATTCTGTCAAAAACTTCACATGCTTTCTCTATGATTCCACATTTTGCATACATGTCAAGCAAAGCATTTCCAACTATAATATCAGAAAAAAATCCCCCTTCTATTATGCTTTGATGGATGTCCATACCCTGTTCCAAAGCTTCCATTTTGGAATAGGAAGAGAGGATGCTGGAAAAGGTTGTGGAGTCTGGCTTTAAACCTACAAATTGCATTTGCTTGAAAGTTTCTAAAGCCTTTTCAACAGATCTAATTTGTGTATATCCTGCAATTATTGTAGTCCATGAGACCACATTTCTTTGAGGCATTTTTTCAAACACTTCAAGTGCCTTGTCTATGATCCCACATTTAGCATACATGTCTACAAGAGTAGTTGCAACTACAATATCTGACAAAATTCCTCTATCCTTTATGTTTTTTTGGATGTCCATACCCTATTCCAAGGCTCCCAATTTGGCACCTATAACCCAATCTAAAATTGATTCCATTGACAACCTGTCATAGCTGCAACACTTGAATATAATAGAGTGTGGAGGTTTAAATAAGCTCCCTGATTCCATTGGCCAGTTGTCATAGCTGCAGTACTTGAGCATAGAAGGGTGCAAAATTTTAAATAACCTCCTTGATTCTATTGGCAACCTATCATAGCTGCAACCTTGAACATAGAAGGGTGTGAATGTTTAAATAACCTTCTTGATTCCATTGGCAACTTGTCACAACTATATAACTTGAACATGGTGGGGTGTATATATTTAAATAACCCCCCTCATTCCATTGGCAACCTGTCACAATTGTAGCACTTGAACATAGAAATGTGTAAAAGTTTAAATAACTCCTCTGATTCTATTGGCAACCAGTCATAGCTGCAACACTTGAACATAGAGAAGACTATAGAGGTTTAAATAACCTTCCTGATTCCATTGGAAACCTGTCATAGCTGCAACCTTGAACATAGAAGGGTGTGAATGTTTAAATAACCTTCTTGATTCCATTGGAAACCTACCACAATTGCAACACTTGAACATGGTAGGGTGTATAGATTTAAATAACCTCCCTCATTCCATTGGCAACCTGTCATAGTTGTAGCACTTGAACATAGAAATGTATTAAAGTTTAGATAACCCACCTGATTCTATTGGTATCCTGTCACAGCTGCAACACTTGAACATAGAAGACTGTAGAGGTATAAATAACCTTCCTGATTCCATTGGCAACCTATCACAATTGCAACACTTGAACATAGAAGACTTTAGAGGTTTAAATAACCTTCCTAATTCCATTGGCAACCTTTCATAGCTGCAACACTTGAACATAGAAGACTGTAGAGGTTTAAATAACCTTCTTGATTCCATTGGTAACCTATCACATCTGTAGTTCAAAAATGTAAAACTTGCATTAAGGTGTAAAGTTGACAATGTAATATTGCTAAAATGCACTTTGAGGGGATATGAAGAGTCTTTGAAGTTCAAAAGGTGGTTATGGTCATTTGAGGGGTAGTTTTGAGTTTTCAAGTGTATTTAAAGGACTCAAGAGGCTCGAATGAAGGTTGGTTGATTCCATTTTGAAGTGAATTTCAATAAAATACAAACAGTTTTGACATAATTTCTGTGTTTTTGCACTTTTCTTACTATGTACGGACTCGTACAAGTTTTTTATGATCTGAAACCGATATGCTTTCATCGGCCTATCAGTGGAACTATGAGGGGGGTTCCCCCGATGTAGTAATGTTAGGCCGATAGTGACACTATCGACCTAATATTACTACATTGGGTGAACTCTCCTCATAGTTCCACCAATAGGCTAATGAAAGCATATCGACAACACTAGAACATATTGGTAGAAGATAACACAATGTCCCACTAATTTTTTGCCACTCAAAAAATCATAAAATGAGGTGCCCCCAGACCCTCGCAAGGGGCACTGCCCCTTGACCCTACTGGGGGCGTTGCCCCCAGTCCCCCACGAGGGGAAATGCCCCTCGACCCCACTAGGGGTGTTTTCAGTCCTATCTTTGGAAGATCTAATGATATTCAAGTAACCTACAATGTTGTAATCAATTATACCTATAAGACAAGTCACATGCTTGACATTAGGGAAGAAGGTTAAGTAAGGGTTTTCAATGCTTATTTGTAGAATCTAGTGACCATTATTAGTGAAAATGTTTGGAGTTGATATTAAGAAGTTTTGTGAACCTTCTTCAAAGTTGGGATTTGATGAAATTAAAAGTGTTGAGCCCATTTGGTCTACTACCCTGTTATGACAGAGTTGACTGTTGGAGTAAAACTGTGTTTGAAAAGATTGTAGTGCTCCTTATTGTATGGTCTTAAAACCCTTGAATGTCATTTATGTGAGTGTCATGAATGCCTCTAAAGCAATGATGAATGCCTATATTCATATATGATCCACAACCTATGCATTGATGGTTCTATAGCAATATTTATGTATATTTACCTCAAAACACAGTTAATAATAGTAATTCATATCATTTGGCCTTGATTTTTATAGATAGATAAATGAGTAGATAGCTGTTATCATAGCTATTGTTTATATTTTTTGTTTTACAGTGATAAAATTTCAATCTTTTTTTCTTGTTGTGATGGTTTTCAGATTCATGGCAGAAAGTGGGCTTTTCAATTTGCATATTTCATACTCTGCAACATGGGACTCCTACTACTTTCTGGGAGAGCTCCCAAGGTACTCTATTTCATTTTCCTTTTAACCTGTATAAATGCAACAATAAGGAAAAAAATTAATTTATTTATATATGCTACTAACTCAATTGAGATAGAATTTTTGATCAGCTTTAGATCCCCATGATTTTGATATTAGATGTTTTTTCTTGATAGCATGTCTAATCTAGTATTATTGTTGACCAGAGATGTTGTGACTCTATCCAGTATGGTTATCTTTTTGGCTAAATGGCTAGCATTGTATCTTTGTCTATAACTTGATGGGTATAATCCTGTATTAAAACATAGCTTAATTCATTTACCATGAAAATGGTTTTGAAAAGAGTTATGGGTTATGGATTCTTTAAAATCTTAAAGATGAAAGACATTGGTTAAAATTTTATAAAATGCCAAAGTGCTAAAATACTTAAATAAAACCAAGACTCATCTCCAAGTATCTTCTCAACAATTCCTAACTGTTGCTATCACAACCTTCATGTAGATTTTGTACCCATTGCAATTATGTATCAGACTAAGCTTATCCCATTGTTTAGTATATTGATCCTATCCCCATTGCCCAGTGATATATCAAACTAAGCTTGTCCTGATTGCTTTGTGTACTCAACAATTCACAACTTTCCTTAGGGATGCACATAACTCAGTTGATGAACCAGGTGGGAAATTATGTCCATAACATGGTAACATTTTTTGGAGGTCTTGTGGGATTCATAAATAGTTGGAAAGTTGCCCTTGTAACTCTAGCTACTGGTCCATTTATTGTGGCTACAGGAGGAGCTTCAAATATCTTTCTTCATAGGCTTGCTAAAAACATTCAAGATGCATATGCTGAAGATGCGAGCATTGCAAAGCAGGTTTGAATGGGGGGCGGGTGAGGATGTAGTTCATATAAATTAACTTGTTAAGTTTTTGTATTTTGTTTGTAAACTGACTTTATGCTAATTCTTTGTTGACTTGTGGGTAGTTGCTATGATTTGGCTTCAGGTAATTTTTGATGGTTGTGTTATATTTGACAACTGTCAGGCATTTTATACATGTTTTTCCTAGTCTGGGAAAGTAGTCCAATCTTGATAGATGTTTCCTGGTCTATATTTTTTGTACACACACTACTCCTAATGAATAAAACAATCATTGATATTGGTCTATAATCTCTTGGCATGTTTTGTTATATTTTTCTTACATAGCAACAACTAATGTTATTGTTTGGCTATAAACACCACTTCTGCTTATATTTATGTTTGCTTAGATTGATGGTAGTTTCTTTATTAAAGTTGATACCTTGATCACTTTTTTTTTAATAACAAGGAAATATTCTTTTAAGATGTTATGTTCATGATAGATATTTAACAAATGCAAGCAATTTTAACTGATAATGACCCATGGAAGTCATTATTTTGACGTAAGTCATTAATATTTCTAGGATATGAACATGGTAGAAAATATAAAATCTCCTTAATGCTTTGGTACTTTAGTATAGACCCATTGAATTATTTCAAATTTAAGGTTATTGTTTACACTAACCATGGATGCACTTTCTTTGGTTACATTTAGATTGGTTTTATTGATTGTAGCATTGAGGGACTCTTTTTTGCCTTGTGTAGGAAGATAATGGGTATGATAAGTGCTTCTGGAGGTAAGGGATGGGCCGGTGGAGGTAGTGGCAGAGTTTCCATAAAGAGCTAAAGTAGGCAAGAGAGTTTGAATATCTTTGTGCATGGTTAGTTTGAATGAGGGCAACCTATAGATGATTGGAGCTTTATCACAATCATAGAATGAAAGTTCCTTTTCAAAGATGTATCATGTACTTATGCATTACAAGGGTAAGGGACTGTAGGTTATGATATCAAAGAACAGTCATCTTCCTATTCTTTTGTAAGCTGTTGAACAACATAAAGGCAAGGTTTTGGAGTAGATTTCAGCTAGTTATTTTCTCTCTCAGCAATGTATAGTAATCTTTTCAAGTTATTTTATGTTGGGACAAAAAATTGTAACTCCATTTTCAAGCTTACACAATTGAATGTAATATCTTTTTGATTAATAAAATAAGTTATTTTTACCTTCTCATTGTTGTTTTATTGTACAAATATTTTAGATAGTTGATAAGTAATCTTTTTTATTAATGGAAACCAGTAAATAAAAATGACTAAATATGACTAAAGTAATGACTAAATTAATGACTAAATATATGACTAAATGACTAAATTGATGACTAAATATATGACTAAATCAATGACTAAATCAATGACTAAATTAATGACTAAATATGAATAAAGTAATGACTAAATATATGACTAAAGTAATGACTAAATATATGACTAAAGTAATGACTAAATAAATGACTAAATTAATGACTAAATCAATGACCAAATCAATGACTAAATAAATGACTAAATTAGTTTAGTCATAAATTTGGTGGTGTTATAAATGACTACAAATAAACCACTAAAATAGTTACGTGACTAAAATTAATGACAAAAAAATGACTAAATAAATGACTAAATAAATGACTAAATCAATGACCAAATCAATGACCAAATTAATCACTAAAATAAATGACTAAAATTGTTTATTAATAAATTTAGTGGTGTTATAAATGACTACAAATAAAGCACTAATAGTCACATGACTAAAGTTAGTCATTTAAATGCAATTTTTAGTAGTTTATTTAGTCATATATTGTTGTTTGTGTACTAGTGATGGTATTTGTGAGATATCCCCTCACCTAATAAGATTGAAGACATCCATGCAATCCTCATTGACTCCCCTCAAAAATACTAACTTGAGGGATTCTTTAGATAACTTGTTCTATGGGTTTTTCTTCAAAGCGAAATGAAATCTCTCCACATGCATAGTCCTCTAATGGCTCATCCTCCTTCTATGACATTATGAAAATGTCATCTCTCCTCCTATCCAATCATCTACAATAGTCTTGGTACTTTTCCAAGAACATTATTTTCATGGTATCCCAATCTACAATAACATCCTTGCCTAATCCCATAAACCATCTCAAGGTTGCATCTTTTAGAGTGGCAGGGAAAAGCTTGAGCCTAAGAGCATTAGAGGTATAGTCATAACTCCTACTTAGGACATCAAACTCAAATATAAATGTATCTAGATCTTTATCACCAAACCATAAAAGGTTGGTAATGTTGAAGGAGGAATATTATTTAGCACAATAGCCCTTTCTTGTTGGGTGATTGGAAACTCAAAGGTCACATGTTCTAGATCATCCCCTGGTGCATCACCCATGGTTTGGTATGCCCTCTTTGTTGGTGTGCTAGATGTTGGTGAAAGGGAAGTTTCTTCTTCAGTAATACCCTCGCTCTGAGTACTAGAGTCACCAATATCTACTATTGCTTCTTGGCGTGTAGAGGGGAGAAATCTTCCAAAAGAGTCTCTCTGCCTCCACATACAATAAATATGGCTTTGTATAGTAATGCTCCTGCACAATGTTAGTAAATTTTTTTGGTATGTTGATAAGATAAAACTTAACAATCCTAATGCTAAAAACAAAATGCAAACTATGAAATCTTGGAAGCAAGTCTATGAAAATAGCACCATCCTCGACAACGACACAAAAAATGTGGAGTCTAAACTAGTGTCTTGTAAAATTGGTGGAAATCACACAATTCAAAGGAATGATCTAGTTGAACAATCCACTCAAAATTGCAAAGACTTCATTAAATTGTTAACCGAGGCTTGTAAAATTGTGATGGAACTGACACTATATGTGCTTTCAAAGACCTGAGATTACCTAGGTTATCCTATTGAAGGTATTCTAATTGATGGAAAATCATAGAAACATATAACAGTGAAAGAAGTAAACTAACTCTAATGGCTTTGAGTGCCTACAACATAATCTGTAGATGAACTATTGACAACAGATAATTATTGAAACTAACTCAAAACTACTCAAAACTAATAACTGAACCTAATCTACCCTTTGGAGTACTACAATTCAATTGAATTCATTCATGCACATGACCAACCATTACTGATAATCATAACATGAAAATCTATTTTAACTTACGTGCAATTTATGAAGTAATGACAAATAGAAATAACTACCAAACAAAAATAAAGCAACTATAAATGTAGTGAAGAATAGTTAGTGGCCTACTCAAGTGGTTGTCTTCACCTAAACTAACACCAAATCTAAATCTTCAGATTCTATGCATCCATATCAACTTGAACTTCATTCATTATGCATTCCAAAAAGATCACATAGAGTCTTGCTCACATATTATATTCAAGAAAACCATTTCTAAGCAACCAACATGTCTGTAGGTTACAACTAGAAAGTAAGAAGTAACTAATAACTAATCCATGAGTATGAGATTAACCAACTAAATATATTGAAGACTCAACCACTGGCTATATACAAGCACGAGGGAGTTTATTCTAAACACAACTCTTAAGTTCTAAAATCATTAACTACAACTTCCTAGATATCAGAGTATGCAATTAAGATTGAATTATTCAAACTGCAATTGAAAAGAAACAAGAGTTTAAATAGGATTAAAACTCTACAAAATAGATCTGCACGTGGAACACATCATCAGCTATCCAGAATCCTATCAATAAAATACTCCTTCTTCAGTGCCTTATTAACTATCATAATGATGCACGACTAACTCCATCGGGTATCTCCACACGATAGTTATTACATCCAGCTCATTTTGACACTTCCCCTATTTTGTTGTCCTAGACCTCCTTTGGTTGTGAGCTACAACTTCCACTTGCTGCGGGCTACAAATTTTTCTTGGGTTGCAAGAGGTTAATCCAAAAAAAATATACATAAAGCTAACTACCATGATTAAACACAAAATTCTAATCACATTCCATACATATCCACGTATAAATCATGCAATACTACTATGTCATAACTATATTTCCATTACTCTAATTCAGGTCCAAGGTTGTATAGTAAGCATAAAGAGATAGCATAGCATAACATAGGAATATGTTTTAAAGGATTGTCTGATAATGTTTGCAAACATGCATAAAAACATCAGGAAATAGACTAATAAATAGACTCATCAATGAAAATAAATGAAACAATGCAAAATGGTTCCAACTCTCTTCAATCCTCTATAAAATTGCAACTTGCACATTCACAAAGAGAGAAGATGTTGTGCCATATTGGGGCTTGCCTTAGTCAAACCCCATGTAATTTTTTCCACTTCCACAATGGCAATGACAATGATAAACTGATAATAGAAAGGAAGGAAATGATGAATAAACACAATGTTGCAACTCACCACCCTTCAATGGCTTCCTTGAAGGACTGAAGACATACACATCACTTCAAGGATTTGGATCTGCTTGATAGAATGCTTGAATGCTTTGGAGATCTAAAACTGTCACATCTTGTACCTCACACAAATTTAATTGTTAAATAATTATATAAATAATGTTAATGCTTAAATTACATGATTAATATTAGTCTCAGTTTAAATTTAAAATGTGCCTAAAATAAATTAAAATAAACTAATATGATTGAACTAAATAAAATCTTATTGCATGGAGACATGCAAAATTACAAAGGGATTAAATGTGCAATGAAACAACTTGCATGGAAATAATTGAGGAGAGCATCGTGTTAGTAGAGTGGGAGCAAGATTTTGGTACTATTGTGTATGTTATTGTGTTCTTGACTATTTTCTTGCTACGATTACCATGTATGTTTTTGTCTTTTGTGAGTGTTATGGAAATTTTACCTTCCAAGACGGGTGTTGAATATGGGTAACAGGGAGCGTAGACTACTTTTTCTATATCTACTTTTATTTTGTTGTATATGACATTATGATTGGCCAAGCTTGTCATACCCTAAAAATTACACAAGGAAAGGGACAAAAAAAAACATGCAATAAACACATCACATCAAGAGACCCTCAAATCAAAACCCCATAAAACAAATTTTACACATCATTGCACAAAATCAAAGAAGAATACCTCAAATCGTTATTATCCCAAAAATGGTAGACTCTCTTGGATGGAACCCTCCTCCTCCAATCCTTCTCCTTTTCTCCCTCTCAATAACTCCAAAAAAAAAATCACAAAATTTCAAAACACACAAATGAGCAAGGTAACTCTCTCCTCTCCATAAGGAAGAAGTTTTAAAGAGGAGGGAGAGATAACTTCCTCCCATAACCAACACAACCACTCAAAACACCCTCTCTTTTTTTCCACTTTTATTAGTGGGGGTAAAAGAAGGGTCTGAATACTTTTTATAAGAACACAAATAAATAAAATAACCTTCCAACTTATACATCTAGGTCCTATACTAACTTTTAACACATAAAACACACCCTAGACCTCTTAAAAACACATTTAAAATTCATTTAAAAATTTTGTAGATAAAAACTTGCACAAAGAATAATCCACCTAACACATAACACAAGTGAAAATCACATAACCCCACATAATAACCAATAACCTATAGGATCCCACACCAAGGTCCTATATTACACAAAACAATACAAGTGGCTAAGTGACTCCCTGTTAATTCCATTAGTATTGAAAATCCCTATACACTCAACGAAAGGTGTCAATATGACTTACATATATATATAAATCCAAAACAAATCAATCACATTTGAATATCATCACAAATCAACTAATCAATCATAAGATATCATATATGATACATCAATTCAAAATGTTTTAGTCACATATAACCATATCAAATATTATTAGATGAACAATATAAAACATGACATCCATAATATATCAATATCAACCATGGAAATAAAGTGTCTATCATCATCATAAATACTATGTGCATCACAATGTATCAGTTAGATCATCTATCACAAGAAAATAGGAGCTCATAAAGTAGGGGTCTCACAAAGCTTCATTAGACCATTGAGATAGATGGATTATTTATTTCAATTGCTCTCTGTCATATCATAGTATTGATCATAGCATGTTCTAGTATAATAGAAATGCATGTAGATATACTAGGCATGCACCAAATTCCTTCATGTACATCAATTTCTTTGTGCTAAGCATCTTGTCCAGGGTCGATGGTTCTTCATGTCAGGATGAACTCTTTGGGGAAGTGTAAGCTTCGAGGTTGGAAAAAAAAAGCGCTTGGACCATGTTCTCATCTACTGATTTGTAAATGACTAGATGTGAGTCAAATACAGTAAGACGCTTTAATATTTGCATCTCCACATTAATATTGACTTCTTATTGGCATATATGTACTTCAAGTTTGTACATCTTTTGGATGATTCTAGTGTATTTGTGCATTGCTTGTACTTCCATTTTATCATAATGAATTGATGGTGCTGGCTTGCCTAAGTCAATCCTTGTATCTCATTTATTCTATGCATTTATTTCCTATGTAAGAATGAAATGTCAAATGATGACATGACATGTAATGAGAATAATTCTCTTGATTTTTTGCAAAATGAAAGTATTTCTTGGCAATAATGTTTTATTTAATGCTATTTGAGATTCGTACCTTACATTTGGTATCAGAGCTCTAGGTTCAACACTAGGGCCTTGACCTACTATGTCAGATACAAAACTTGATGCCAGGTAATTCCATAGCCATTTTGGGAGTACTGAGATTTTTGAGTTACGTTTTTTCATGTGGGCCTTAGTACTTAGTACATAATCATGCAAGTACTTGTGTTAGTGGGTTAGTGTTTGGATCCTTGCATAGGTTCCTTAGGTGGCATTTAGTTTTTTTAGTATGAATCAACCCATGTCATGTATTTGATGAGGAATATTACCTCTTATATTTTATGCATTTGATGGGGATGGAAATATATCCTTGAATAGTCTCATGAGTGGGGAATGATCCCTCTTTGTTGCGTCGCTTCTATGTGAATGCTTTGGATGGTCTTTGAATGTGTGTTTATGTTGTTGACTAGTACTGTTGCCTTTACTATCTAATATAACATGCTTGATGAATGCTTTTTGGTGAGGGTTAATTATATCCTTGAGTATTCCAAGAAGTTCTTTTGTGTGTGATTGCTATTTTGATGTTTTGATTGATGATAAGTATGAATGCATGGTGACCCTTGAGTGGTCTTGATTATACTATGTGTTCTCTTGGATGCATGCATAACAACACATTGATTGGAATTGGTGTAATGTTTTGACTCATGATAGAGTATTTTGAAATGCCTTATGTGACTTATACATTGAAAGTACTATGAGTATGCTTGAATTGTAAAATGTGTTTTTCTAATAATGTTTCCTATGGTGCATTATGCATTGTATTCTTAGTGAAGTACCATCATATGTGTGAAGGTATTATGTTAGTGCATGGATGGAATGTTGCATTATCATAATAGAACATTTGGGTTAATGACTTATGTATCCAAATCATGATCTCCTTAGAATTATCATAAGAATCTAGATAGGTATTAGGAATTGTTTTCCTCTAGCATGAAATGCATGATTATTGTTAAAAGGAATTTTTCTTGTTAGACCAACATTATGTTGAAATTGTCTTGAAATCTCAATTGTAATGTTCCTATGAAAGACATGTATATATATCATTTTATTTTACCATGCGGTAGTGATGTATGAGGTAAAAAATGTTTGCATGCAATTGTAAATGTAAACTTCTTGTGGAAGTGGTGCAAAGCCTTACCCTTCTATGAATAGAATTTGTGGTTATCATAGAAAACCTTGTTTATGCCTTCTTGCATTATAATGTGAACATGTCAAAATGAAGTGTATGAGTTAGTTTGGCTCTCATAAAGCTTGGTTGAGTGAAATTGATTGAATTATGTTTGTATTGTGTTTGATCATGCTCTCTCTAACATACCTTGGAAGTATCACCCCAAGGTGTCGTATAACCGTCACTCCCTCAGATGTGGCTAACCTTAGTCACACAGTTCATGTATTCATATTTTCAAAATTTATGCTTTATTTTTATTATTGTTCAAATATCTCATTGTAACTCATGGATTGACATTGAATTTTTAATTTTCTTCATGAATGGAGTAGTCACCAAAATTTTCATCTACCCATTTTGTATCCCTTGGCCACACTTGAATTATTATTTCATTGCACACATTTTATGATTTATTGTTGGAATTGATGATTCTTCCTTTTGGGTTGTATTTTAATTCATGTGGTGGCTATTCCAAATGTTTGGAATTGTCGGTCTTGTTCTATGAAATGTGTTGTTTCCTATCATGTTCATAACAAACTCTTGATAGAATGTAAAAGGGAGTAGATGGCGGAGAGTGTGCTAAGTCTTGGTGTTCGTCTTAGTTAGAATAAATTGCATCAAGAATATTGAACTTAATAAAATAGAAATAGATTTTTTGAAATAATTTTATTCTTAAATGATGACTTTGATGTGTATGAATATCCTTGTGTCTGGAATTGAGTAAAGTGTATTCAAATATTTGGATGAAGTGTTTATGGAATTATATGATCTTTGAGTGAATTTAAATGTGTGGCTATTTGAGTTTGCAACATGCCTAAATATGTGTTCTAGTAGATGGACATATGTGATTAACTCACCAATTGGATGTATTATTAATATTATGTATAATACATTATGTTATATATCTATTCTTATTAAGTTGCCAGTTGAAGTTATTTTGATGGATTTCAAAAGTTTTTCCTTGGTCATTTAATGGCAATCCTAGCTTAAGGCTAGAAGTAGATGTAGTTCTATTTGAGGAATTGTCTATCTTGTGAAATATTATTGGTTGAATCTTATAGTGGCCATTGGTCTCCTTCCAATAATGAAATTTTGATCTCGTTGGGTTGTTTTGGTAAGCGTCGTGATAATGAAGATTTGAATCTTGCTTCTATGCCTTGTGTTTGATTTCTTTAAATTTCTAAGATTTGATGTTTGAGGATTGATTATGCCTTTTGGAGATGATTTCCTAGAATCTTGCCTCTATGGAACCTTGATTTGTTCTCAGTTGATCTTGTAAATGGTAAACCTAATTGCTGGTTTGTAACATCAAGTCTAAGGGCAGCTAGTGAGGATAGTGTGATGATCACTAAGATGGTTGAATACCTAACGATTGGTTCAAATGAATTTCCAGTGGAAGCATTCACTACCAGGTGATCCCACAATAGTGGTTTACACTTTCTGGGAGATCCCGATTTTTGCTGAAATCACATATTTTTAGAAAATATAATGGTTTAAGCCTTGAAAAGTTCCATTTAAAGGATTCAAATTGAAGAGTTTTTGATCAAACCACCTTAGATCAAATCCCCTTGGATAAAAACCTACTAGTTTTAAACCATACCAATAATGGAGTCTCCTTTACACCTATCAAAATGCTGATAAAAAACCACTTTTGATTTAACTTTTGGGGGAACAAATGAATTCATTTAAAATTTATTTTTTGTATGTAGTCCTTATTATAAGCTTCCCAAAAAGTATAATTTTAAATAAATTTGATTTGATTATTATATTTATTTTTTATTTCTTGTGAATGTAGGTTTTTCAAAAATCAAGCTCTCTATTCTTCACATGTGGAAAAATAACAAATTATCAAAAAAATTGAAAAATTATCTATGCACTAGATATTGGTGTCCTTGATCCAACAAAAAAGTTATGTTTTAGCCAGTAAATCATGTCTAAATTATAATTGGTTTGAATTTGAAACTTAATTAAGAAAAAAATATTCAATGAAATATTATGAAACCAATTCCATGCACTAGATACCATAGTTATGAATCTAAATTAAAAAAAAATAGAATTTTATCCTTCATAGAAAAAAATTTATGTGTTAGCCAGTAACGTCACTCTTTAAAAATGGTGTTTACTGCTAAAAACTAGTTTTCAAAGGAGATGGAAAAAGAAGTGCAATCTGATTCCAAATTTTTTGAAAAAAATATATTTAGAATCTACAGACAAAATATCACAAATCATTAGTTTGCATCATCTTTAAATTCCTCACGGTTTAGCTGCTATAAGTGCTTGAAAGTGAAGATTTAGTTAAAAAAATTTAGTTCAATGTCCAGTTTGGCCAAAAATTGTAAACCAATATTGTGAGATCACCCTACCCTTCTAGAATTGCATGTAATATATTGGTGCCTAGACTTGGTAAGAATATTGATTGGTTATGTAATGAATGTGGATAAATATGATTTAGATTAGATGACATTCTAAATGCTTGAAATTTAAATTGAAATATGAGTTGAAATAGAAATCAAAATTGAAAGCTAAAATTGATGGTTAGTCTGGATGTTTAGAAATGGAATCTAAAAAGTCCATGTTATTACTATGAGCCAAATTTTTATATGCTTTGATTTTGGTTTATGGGCTAACACTATTGATGAAAATTTAAGTGCAAGTGTGTGCAAGTAAATGTCAAAGATGAGAACATGGTAAAGGTAGGGGTGCTTAGCTAATTGACATCAATGAGTATGATGAAATATTTCACACACCATGTAGGTTCATATGTTTCACATTTTGTATATAGTGTGGCCAAGTGTGTTTTGCGAGTGTATGCTTTGTGTTTATTTGAATGCTTTAGTTGACTAATGATTATGCTTTAAGATTACTCTATTTTGGAAAGATAACTGATTTGAGAAATTATAAATTTATATTATGTGGTATTTTTGTTTGCATGTTGTGACACTTAATTTTGTATAATGGATTACTTGTTTAGTATATTGTGATACTCTAATTACTTCAGTGTTAATTTAATAAGACATCAAGGTGATGTCTCTTCCTAGTAATTTATCTAGAGTATGTATGGAAGTGTATGCATAGGTAGAAGGCATTCATATTGAGGTATATTGAATTCGTAGAAAATATTCTAACATCTTAAGAGATTGGATTATAAGGATTTAGAGAATAAAATTCATTCATATACATCAAACAACCACTTAAAAATGGAGTTAAGAGTATGAGATATGGAGGATGAATTAACAACACACAAAATATTATTTAAGATTGTAGGCTTCAATCTAGGGCTATCATAGTTAGATTGAAGGAGAAATTCCACTGTTGGTAGGATTTTTTTGATTACTAATGTTGATGTTAGATGGGGAATACTCATGATGTTATCAAACTTTTTTTTTGGGTCTTAGAGTTTGAAAGACAGTGTATCATGAAAGCTTATGCTAAGAGGATGTGAAACATATTTAGAGAAAAATGCAAACAAGCTAATCATTTAGATTTAAGCAACGATACATGGGGCAAAGAGCATGAGATAGATATATGTATTCTTCGGGATTTTCTTATGCATTGATCTATGTATAGTGTTAGTGTGCTAATGTGGATTGGTAAATACCCGTGAACCAATCTAACTTATCAACTTAGATATAGTAATTAGTAACATGGTGTAGGATACTTATTCACCTAGTTTATAATAGATTTTGATTCCTCAGATGATTTGTTAATGTAAATACCCGTAACTTGTTCCTGGACTAGTATTAGCTAAGATTTTTTGGATGGTTTTTGTAAGGGTCATTACTGTTGGGATCAAGTTTTGTACTTTACTAAGCTGCATGGCACCGATCTAGATTTTAATTAGGCGTGCTTGTCTTGCGAGACATCTATTGTTTTTTAGTGTTCAAATATTTTATGTGAGCACTTATTTATACCTATTCTCCTCCATGTTGTTCATTTTTTGATTACTCTCTTTCTCTCTCGTCACCTTATAGGAATGCTCTACTTCTAAAATTTAGTTCCTTTGAGGTCCAAAGTGTGGAATGTACATGCCAATAAAAACCAAACATACTTCTACTTCGAAACACTAACCAAATTGTGGAATTTTGAATTACTGTATTTGTGTACTTCTTTATGTCAAGAAGCTCCAATTTAGGGTTGTAACTGTAGTGTGCTAAGAATTAGCTTTGGAAGGTATTAAAACAATGATTTATTTGATAAGTAAAGAAACATTAATTTTATTCATGTTATATATGTATTGATGCAATTTAACATTAATAGTAAAATGACTGTGTATATGATTTCTATGTGTTTAATTATTTTACTTATCTAATTTGAAGATCTCTAAAATTAGATAAATCTTTATGACATTAGAATTTTGTAAGGTATAGAGAAAAGTATTGCATGTACTTTAAATATTCTTTCCAAATAGGTTTCTCATGATAAAGAAACTGTACGATAGTCAACTTAGATAAAAATTGCATGAAAGTGGAAGTGGAGTTACTTTTTATTAGTTGATTTCTGTAATATAAATATTGCATGTAGTAAGGAAATATTGTTAAAAAGCATTGCACGCTAATACTAGTGCATGAAAAGTCAATATTTAAATCATTGGTCAAAAAGGTCATTTGTTTGAAAAAAGGGAATTGCATATTGATTATGTTAGAACTGTAAAATTTTGAAAATTTCATGGTTGTCTGTACCCATAAGTTTGCTAAAATGTCCATACCATAAGCATAAGAATCTGCTTTGCATAACATTTTTCCCATGCTTTAGTTTGTTTTAGTCATTTGGTCCCATAGAATTCATCTATCCTTGATCATTTGAATGTATAAACCATATCGACAAGAGATGATACAGGTCTCACCGATCCATGAAGCATTTTATACTAATGTGTGTCTTTTGCAGTCTATCGGCAAGACATCAGGATTGTCTTACCGATGAGATTTCTGTTGAGGATTCACATCGGGTAGACACAGTTCACTGTCTCAGCGACAGAAGGATCCTATCGGCAAGACAATATGCATCGAGGTGAGTCATATTGAGTGGGGTGAGTCATATTGAGCATGTGTATGTCTTACCGATGAAGCACAAAAGTGAAATATCGGCGAGATGGGAGCAATCAGAGTAACGTCTTGCAACGTTCATTTGGTCTTACCAATAAGGCAGGGTGGGTTCCGTCATTGTCATTAGGATGAGCCCATGGAGTCCTACCGACCCCCTATGTCACAACTACGAGTGTTGTATTGGTAAATACTTGGCGATGCATGTGGAAGAAATAATCATTGGTGAGACTTGCTTCATCGGCGAGAGCTAAGAGAGTCGTGCCGAATGAAGTTCCATCGATAGGAAAACCACTATGTCTCGGCGATCAGAATTGAGGAAGGATAAATCTCGACAAAACATGATGTAAGCGGAGGAATGTCTGCCCAACCCTCAATGTCACAGCGATACTCAAAACTCAAGGCACAGAGTGTTGGGGAGACTCGTAACATCGGTGTGACTACATGACACCATGGCGATATATGATCTATTAACTGTCGGGAAGACTCAAGGCGTCGGTGGAACTACAAGATGTCTTTGCGGGTGTCTGATGAACATTTGAAAGAAGCCTGAATACAATAGATCACCGAGATTTGAATATGAATGGACACGACTTTTCATGTGGCCGATGTATAAATACCAATTTTTGACTATGAAAAAGAGGACAGAGAGATGAAATAAGAATACAGTAGGATACAAAATGTATATAATTTTGAGACTATGATGCATGTCTAAAACAATGGAGATTTCAATTGAATTTATTTTGATGTGATGAAATTTTTCTGGTTTCAGTTGTTTGTTGTGTTAATTAAAAGTATTGCTGAAGTTGTCTCCAAGGTTGATGTTTTCTAATTGTTTAAACTGATATATCAAGGGTATTTTTCAGTTTATCAGTGCACACTTGTTGTATCTATATGATTGGATTAATTGGTTCTTTCAAGGAAAGATTAAGTCCTTTTAGTTAGTGATAGTAATTAGGAAATCTCATTTGGATCATTAAGAAGAACTCAGTAGTCACATCCTTGCATGTTTATACTAGTTATGAACTTAAAATTGTATGCCAAACAATTTGAGTATTTTCCAAAAAGAAGTTATTCATTTCAGATTATCATTTGACTCCGTACACCCAATAAGGCACTAGTCTCTACCATTCTATTGTTTAATTTCATTCATTTTTACATATGAACACATTAGATTTTAGCCTTGATATTTCTTATACAATTTATACCAAAATAAAACTCATTTATCCACTCCTATTTGCCATTGTGGGTAAATCACTTTAAAGGAATAGACATTGGTCAAGTCTACTTCATTGTTATAGGTACACCTACCTAGGTCTGGCAGCACCTGAAGAGTAGAAGGTCTAAACCTTTTGGCCTTGTCTGTTACCCTGAAACGTATCAAGAGATTGGCAACCCCTTGAGGTATTTTTCCTACATTTTTGAGAGCTAACAAATTGGTGACTCTATTGGGGAAGTTATTGCAGGATATCTGGTTGAAGACTATAATATAGAGTCATTGAAGAAAGATTCATAATTTGAGAAGTTTCAGAAAGAGTGATTCCGCTGGGGATACAATCAAGAATAATTTCATTTTTTTCAACAAAGTGAGTGGTGACTCTGTCGAGAATATTGCATCAATTCAACATGAATGGTAGAAGATCCCAATACAAAGGAGGTCCTGCTAGAGGTCCTAGTGGCAACAGTAAGTGGACACATAAGGATGAAAAGGTTGATAAGGGTAAGAAGATAAATGAGGACATGTGCATAACGAATAAAGACAAAGCATCAAGACCACATTGTGAGACATATGACCATTATGATACATGGAGAGATAATTCAAGTGTAGAACCTTGAACCCCTGAAGAACAAAGAAATCCTTTTTATAATCCTCAAAAAAAGGCAGAGTTCGATGCTAAACTCAAAGTTGAAAGAGTCGCGTATCAATAGGAATATGATCAAAGAATGGAGGGTAATCAAAATGAGCCTATTGATCATGCAATTCCTCAAGAAAATTATGAGTTCTCAACTCGTGAAGAAATAGAAACACAGTTCGAGTTTCATAAAAAAGAAGTGGAAAGAGGAAAAGCTAAATAGGAAAAGATCCAAATGATAAAAGCAATCCAAGACTTCAAATTTCTGAAAGCCCAAATTGATGCTCAAACAACTGGTTTTTCAAAGTATATACCACCTCATAGGCAGGGAAATAATAATACAGGGCCTTCAGACCCATCAAAGGCTCCTCATAATCATATGAGAAATCAATACAAACAACCAAACTATCCACCGTATACTGCATCACAACATACAAATGCGCAACCACCTCATGGTCAACAATATGTGCCATATCTTCATACACAATACAACAGTCCAATGTACTAGTATCAGCACGTGCATAACCCTCCCCCTCGGCAATACACAACAATGATCATACAATTTGATTTGACAGGGTTTCAATTATACCCTTACCCTATGGATATCAGTTGGAGAAGTCTTGTTCCTAAGTTTACAGGGAGTAGTGCAATTACTGCCGAAGATCATTTAAGGAGTTTCAATGCTTTCATCCAAGATTTGGATATGCCTTATGAGGATTTACATATGAGGTTGTTCATGATGTCACTCACCGAAGAAGCTAGGGATTGGTTCAATAGTCTGCCAACAACCTCTATTGATTCTATCCAAGAATTTCATGATCGATATCTTGAATAGTATGGAAATTCGTGTGCACTAGATGCCGCTTTACATGAATTAGTACGAATTCAAAAAAATTAGAATGAGTCAATTTATGATTTTAACTGGAGATTCAGCAAATTGCAAAATAAGTTACCACTTGGGTCAAAGTTGCTAGACTCTGCAGCATCGAGTATTTATTTGAATGCATTTGATCCAAAAATAGGGTATGAAATAAGAAATAGGTTTCCAAGAGATTTAGCTGAAGCCCAAAAGATAGCAATAACCATTGAAAACAACAAGAAAGCTACTGGGATGATCAGTAAGAGAGACAATCCTAGGGTTCCTCAACATGCCAATAATTATTAGTACAAACAAGAGAACATGTACAGAAATGAGAGGCCTAGGTTACATGACATGCCTTATAATACAAATTGGAAGTATGGAAAACCTATAATGGATAGACCTAGGGACAAAGAAACACCTAATCCATTAAGGAAGAAGGGGGCATAGATGGTCAATAATAATCTCTAGTGTGAAGGTTGTGATGGGCCACATTCCCCAGATCACTGTGTTGTAGCCCAAGAAATGCAAGAAGAAGGAATGTTAGCGGGTGACAGTGGAGAGGATCACACAGTGTACTTGACCTCAAATACCTTTCACCTTGCTGAGGAGGAATATTCATCTTCAAAGATGAAGGCTGTGAGTACGATGTTTCAAATCAAAGGTGCAATGTCCACATGGCTGAACAACAAGTTTTTTCCGATTATGAAGAAAGTTATGCAGAATTGAGGTGCCTACTCAATGCGATATAAGGAGGCCCATTGAAGAAGAAATAAAGAGGTTAACCATTGCTGCAGTTGAACAAGCAAAGAGCAGGTATTGGTTAAGAAACATGACAGTGAATGAAAAGGAAGGTGCTCCCAGGGGAATATTTATGAAAGATAGTGAAGTAATGCCAAGAGTTTTGAAGAGAACAAAAAATAAGCAACATGATAAGAACGAGCAAAAGCTGGTTCAAAAGGAGGAGGATAAAGAGTTACACAAAGAGAAGCAAAAAACTGATCAATTGAATAAAAGGGAAAAGGAGGAAAGCAAAGGAGGAACATTGGAGCAAAAGAAAGTGATTAAGGCGGAAGGTTCTTCTTTTGACTTCTCTCAGGATTTATCAAAGGTAAAAATGTCTATCCCATTGCTCGAGATGATGAGAATTAAGGAATATAGGGATAGTGCAATTGAATTGATAGCAAATGTAAATGAGAAAAGTACAAGTTCTAAAAATCAGATGGCCACTAAAATGGTTAACAAGCAAGAGAAGATGATTGTCCCAGAAGTGTGTCTAAATGATGTATTGGTAAATTACACACAAGTTGAACCTTTTTTCACCACACTGCTTCTAAATAACAAACTGTTGAGGAATTGCATGATAGACTTTGGTGCTGCAATCAATATCATGCCAGTTGGAGTTATGAAACAACTAGGCTTGTGGGTAGATACTAATGAAGGGAAGTGTTATGCAATGGATAGCCGGCCTGTTCCAGTAGTAGGTGTTATGAAAGACATTGAAGTAAAACTAGCTACTTATCCTCAAGTGGCCTACAATATAGATATAACTATAATTGATACCCCTCCTCAGTTTGGGATGCTTTTATCAAGACAATGGACAACAACAGTTGGGGGAAATGTCCAATTTGATTTGTCTTATGCAACAATTCCAGTGAATGGCCAGGAAGTTAAGCTGTATAGGGAGCCAAGGATGAACCCAATTGTAGATTGTGTACCTCAAGATCAAGTCAATTGCTTTTGTGATATGGATCTTGGGAGTTTTAAGATAGAACCAACCCAGCTAGAATTAGTCAATGTTGATCCAATTGATAAGAATGTTGCAAAAAACTGTGATGGCGTGTGGAAAATGTACTTTGATGGAGCTTGCAGCCAAGAAGGTAATGGAGCAAGAATAGTGTTTGTTTCCCTTGAAGGAGTTACATTTAAATATTCATTTTTTCTAGAATTTGAATGTACGAACAATATAGCAGAGTATAAGGCTTTGTTAACAGGATTGAATATGGCTGTAAAACATAAGATTAAGCTCCTAACTGTTTTAGGGGATTTAGAGCTAGTTGTTTCTCAAGTTAAATCAAAATATGTAGCAAAAAACAAGAGGCTGAAGCAATATAGGAATGTTGCATGGGACAAAATTGAGTTGTTTGATGCTTTCTCCATTGAATGGATTGAGAGGTCGAAAAACATAATTGCAGAATTTTTAGCCAATGTAGCACTAAGTAGAGATGACATCACACTAACTGAAGTGTCTCAAATTAAGTTCAAAACAAGACCTGTTGTGCCTGAAAATATATACAGTTGGCAGGTTTTTAATGATGATGCTAACCTCTTGAAATTTCTTCACTATATAGATCAATATGAAGCTCAAGAAGTTGATTTCAATGCCTTTGTTGAAGAAGTAGATGGAAAGTAGACAGTATTTGGGAAAGAGGTCTTACAACTTAAAACTAATAAGCTTCCAAAAGGGCTAGTAGCATTGGAAAGGGTATATGATGGAAATGATCGGTCCCTCATGAAACAGATACTAGTCAAGAGAGAGGATATTGAAGAGGTCAATTTAGGGACTGAACTGGCACCAAAAAAGGTATACATTGGAAAGAAAATAAGCTCGACAATTCGAAGAATGTTGATTGCACTATTGAGAAAATATAAACATGTGTTTGCATGGTCTTATGAAGATCTCAAAGCATATAGGGAAGATTTGTTTCAACATGAAATCTTGTTGAAGCCATATGCAAAGCCATTTAGGCAAATACAAAGACCTATCAACCCAACATTGGAAAAAAATGTAGGAGGAAATGGTAAAGCTTAGAGATGGGGGTATTATTAAACCAATCAGGCATTCAACATGGGTTTCAAACCTGGTTCCTGTGAGGAAGAAGAATGGGGATATCAGATTGTGTGTGGACTTTAGAAATCTAAATGTGGCATCTCTCAAGGATAATTATCCTCTACCTAATATGGAGGATGTACTACATAAAGTAACAGGGTGTGAGTTGTTATCTATGATGGATGGGTTCTCTGGTTACAACCAGGTCAAAGTCAAAGAATCTGAGTACAAAACAACTTTTACGACCCCATGGGGAACATATGTTTATGTGAGAATTCCATTCGGTCTCACAAATGCAGGTGCAACTTTTCAAAGAGCTATGGACGTAGCATTTGCAGATTTGATTAATGCTATTATGGTGGTATATCAAGATGACCTTACTGCTTATTCAAAAAGGGCTGAAGATCATGTAGAACATCTGGAAAAGGTATTTATTAAAGCTTTAGAATATGGTATTCTTCTGAACCCTAAAAATTGTCATTTTGCAGTCACATAAGGTAAACTCTTAGGACATATTGTGTCAAAGGATGGAATTAGAATAGATCCTAAGAGGGTTGAGGCAATAGATAAAATCCCTATTCCTAAGACCATCAAGGCCATCCCGTCATTTTTTGGACAGATCAATTTTGTTAGGAGATTTGTCTCTAATTTTGCTAAAATTATTAAGCCCATATCAAAGATGTTAAGGAAGGGACAAAAGATATAATGGACTGTAGAGGCATTGGAAGCTTTCATATCCATTAAAAGGGCTATCAAGGAAGCCCTTGTCCTTAAATCTCCAAATTTTTCAAAACCCTTTCATATATTTTCATTTGCTTCATTGCATACTATAGCTACTGTCATGTTATAGAAGAATGAGGAAGGTCATGAGCAGCCCGTGTCTTTTTTTAGCAAGTCATTGCAGGGGTCAGAATTGAAATATGATATAGTGGAAAAACAAGCTTTTGCATTGGTAAAAGCCACAAAGGATTTTAGATCGTATCTTGTTGGAGCTAAAGTGATAGCGTATGTCCCTCATGCAACTGTTAAAGATATTTTGACATAGTCAGAGGTAGCTGGAAAGAGATGCAGATGGATTAACAAGATTCAGGAATTCAATATGGAAATACAAATCACTAAATTAGTGAGAGGTTGGGGTTTGGCCAAGTTAATGGCATAAACAAATATTGAAGCGAATCAAATTTGTAACGTAGAAGATGAAGGAAATGCAATTGCAAGTATTGAGCATACTGCTTGGTATACAGACATCATGTATTACCTCAGATACATGAAATGCCCTGAAGGGTTAAGTGATAATCATAGAAGAACCTTGAAGCTGCAAGCGTCCAAATATGAGTTCATGGAAGGTGATTTGTTTTGGAAAAATAGGGACGGGATGTTGTTGCTATGTTTAGATGAGTCACAAGCCAAGCATGTTATAAGAGAAATGCATGAAGGGGTCTGTGGAGGCCATTATTCTGCAAAGACAACTGGACACAAGATTCTCAGGGCAGGTTATTACTGGCCAAAAATCTTTAATGATTCTTTTCCATATGTAATAAGATGTGAAGCATGCTAGAAGTTCTCATGGAAAATGAAGTATCAAGGAACTTTACCACTTAGACCTTTGTAGGTTGAAGCCCCTTTTCATCAGTGGGGAATTGATTTTATTGGGGAGATACAAGAGAAATCAAGTGGAGGACATAAGTGGATCTTGGTAGCTACTGATTACTTCACAAAATGGGTAGAGGCAGTCCCAACCAAGCAAGCAACAAGTAAAATTGTGATCAATTTTTTAATAGATAACATTATTACTAGATTTGGTACACCATTAAGATTGATTACATATAATGGGATGTGTTTCAGATCTGACGAGTTTAAAGATTTTTGTAGTACATATGGTATCACTGTTTCTTATGCAGCTCCTTATCATCCGCAAGCTAATGGTCAAGCAGAGTCCAGCAATAAAAGCCTTCTGAAAATTATAAGGAGAATGCTAGGTGGGAATAAAAAGGCTTGGGATTCAAAATTGAGGTTGGCTGTGTGGGCTGATAGGATAATTGTGAAAAAGGCAATTGGAAAATCCCCATTTGAATTGGTATATGGAACACAAGCTAGGACGCCTTTACAAAATTTGTTACCAGTTTACAAATTTATCCTTCAAGAAGATATAGATATTCCAGAACCAATGGAGGAAAGAATGGAACAACTAGTAGAGCTTGATGAAATAAGAAGATTAGCTCAAAACCAGAATGTGAAGTTGTAGACACAAATGAAGTATTTATTTGATAGAAGAGCAAAAGATAGAAAATTCAAAGAAAATGATCTGGTGTTAATGTGGAATGCAAGGTGTCAGGAGAAGGGAAAGCATGGGAAATTTGAAGCTTTGTGGCTGGGAACCTTTGTTGTTGTTGGCAAGAAAGGTGAAAAATTCATATTATTTGCAAAAAATGACTGGTGAAGAACAAGAGTTGCCTGTACATGGGCAATTCTTGAAGCATTTTTTCTCTTGAGCAATACAGAGGATTCAGGGTTGCTAGTGCATGGACAACTCTTGACAATCCTCTCAAAAATTTCTATTCCATGCACAGTAGTTTAGGAAATAAAAGGAACAGGAATTGCCAGTACATGGACAATCCTGACATTCCTTCTTTTAAATAAATATTTCCATGTACAATAGTATAGGGTCTTGTTCATCTCCATTTTCATTCATTCCATCTTGCTCACTGGTCCATCACCTTGAGTTTGGTTTTCTCACCCAGAAATCTGGATCCTTGTAATGATCTCACAATCATTCATCCCCAGATGGAGCCACTGTTAGAACTATAAAATTTTGAAAATTTCATGGCTATCTATACCCATAAGTTTGCTAAAATTTCCATACCATAAGCATAAGAATCCACTTTGCATAACATTTTTCCCATGCTTTAGTTTGTTTTAGTCATTTGGTCCCATAGAATTCATCTATCCTTGATCATTTGAATGTATAAACCATATCAGAAAGAGATGATACAAGTCTCACTGATCCATGAAGTATTTTATACTAACGTGTGTCTTTTGCAGTCTATCGACAAGACATTGGGATTGTCTTACCGATGAGATTTCTGTTGAGGATTCACATCAGGAAGACACAGTTCACTGTCTTAGTGACAAAAGGATCCTATCAGCAAGACAATATGCATTGGGGTGAGTCATATCGAGTGGGGTGAGTCATATCGAGCCTGTGTATGTCTTACAGATGAAGCACAAAAGTGAAATATCGACAAGATAGGAGCAATCGGAGTAATTTCCTGCAACGTTCATTTGGTCTTACCAATAAAGTAGGGTGGGTTCAGTCATTGTCATCGAGATGAGCTCGTGGAGTCCTATCGACCCCCTATGTCACAGCTACAAGTGTTGTATTGGTAAATACTTGGCGATGCATGTGGAATAAATAATCATCGGTGAGACTTACTTCATCGGTGAGAGCTAAGAGAGTCGTGCCGAATGAATTTCCATCGGCAGGAAAACCACTATGTCTCGGTGATCAGAATTGACGAAGGATAAATCTCAGCAAAACACGATGTAAGCGGAGGAACATCTGCTCGACCCTCAATGTGACAGCGATACTCAAAACTGAAGGCACAAAGTGTCGGGGAGATTCGTTACATCGGTGTGACTGCATGACACCATGGCGATATATGATCTATTAACTGTCGGGAAGACTCAAGGCGTCAATGAAACTACAGGATGTCTTTGCGGGTGTCTGATGAACATTTGAAAGAAGCCTAAATACAATAGATCACCGAGATTTGAATACGAATGGACACGACTTTTCATGTGGCCGATGTATAAATACCAATTTTTGACTACGAAAAAGTGGATAGAGAGGTGGAATAAGAATACAGTAGGATATGGAATGTATATAATTTTGAGACTATGATGCATGTCTAAAACAATGGAGATTTCAATTGAATTTATTTTGATGTGATGACATTTTGTTGGTTTCTGTTGTTTGTTGTGTTAATTAAAAGTATTGCTGAAGTTGTCTCCAAGGTTGATGTTTTCTAATTGTTTAAACTGATGTATCAAGGATATTTTTTAGTTTATCAGTGTACACTTGTTGTATCTGTATGATTGGATTAATTAGTTCTTTCAAGGAAAGATTAAGTCCTTTTAGTCAGTGATAGTAATTAGGAAATCTCATTTGGATCATTAAGAACTCAGTAGTCACATCCTTGCATGTTTATACCAGTTATGAACTTAAAATTGTATGCCAAACAATTTGAGTGTTGTCTAGGAAGAAGTTATTCATTTCAGATTATCATTTGACTCCATACACCCAATAAGGCACTAGTCTCTACCATTCTACTATTTAATTTCATTCATTTTTACATATGAACACATTAGATTTTAGCCTTGATATGGCTTATACAATTTATACCAAAATAAAACTCATTTATCCACTCCTATTTGCCATTGTGGGTAAATCACTTTAAAGGAATAAACATTGGTCAAGTCTGCTTCATTGTTATAGGTACACCCGCCTAGGTCTGGCAGCACCTGAAGAGTAGGTCTAAACCTTTTGGCCTTGTCTATTACCCTAAAACGTATCAAGAGATTGGCAACCCCTTGAGGTATTTTGCCTGTGTTTTTGAGAGCTAACATATTACATATTTTACCATGAAATATATGAGGTGGAAAATGATGTAAATTTCATTATTTGCACAAAAGGATAAAAAGTATGTTTTCTTGCTATAATCATTTGTACATAACTATAATCACAACTGTTTCTTACTATGACTATTGTTTATGTTTCTATGTTCTTTATTATTTTCTTGCTATGATTACCATGCATGTTTTTTTCTTCTATGGGTGTTATGGAAAGTTTACCTTCCAGGATGGGTGTTGGAAATGGGTAATAGGGAGCATATACTACTTTTTCTAGACCTACTTTTATTTTGTTGTATACGACATTATGCTTGGGAAATCTTCATTAGACCATTGAGATAAATGGCTTTTTCTTTTTGTTACTCACGGTATCCCTACAACCTCCCGGCCAGTGGCACTTAGAGGCGAGTGGGAAGGCGAGACTAATCCCTGGTGAGGTATATGGAGCCAACAACCACTACCCTTGTTTAAACCCGAGAGCGAGTCAAACTCGAGACCATGAGGAGCCATCCCACACCCTCAAGCCAACCATGCTACTCATGTCAGCCGAGATAAATGGCTTATTTATTTATACTTCTCTCTTCCATATCCTAGTATCAATCATAGCATGTTCTAGTATAATAGAAATGCATGTAGATATACTAGGCATGCACCAGATTCCTTCCTATACATTGATTTCTATGTGCTAAGCATCTTGTGTAGGGTCGGTGGTTCTTCATGTCAGGAAGAACTCTCTGAGGAAGAGTAAGCTTCATGGTTGGGTGAAAAAAGTGTCTGGACCATGTTCTCATCTATTGATTTGAAGATGACTATGTGAGAGTCGAAGGCATTCATAAGCTTTAATATTTGCATCTCCACATTAATATTGACTTGTTATTGGCATATGTACTTCCAGTTTGTACATCTTTTGTGGATGATTCTAGTGTATTTGTACATTGCTTGTACTTCCATTATATCATTATGACTTGATGGTGTTGGATTTCCTAAGTCAATCCTTGTATCTTGATATTCTATGTATTTATGTCCTATGTAAGTGTTACAACCCAATTGTGTTATTACTATTTACTATTACTATGTAGGGTAAATATGAATGTAATGTGAATTCTAGAGATGAATAAATTGTGCTTGCACTTTGTTATCAATGCATTATGAATGAATGTTATCTCGTTTAATGTTATGAAAAGTATTGCATATATGTGAAATGGATGGTTATTGAATTAATATTCTAACTTTGGAGATGTATTATGTATATTGCATATTTTGTGAACAACTAACTGTCATGGGCATGTGTTAGTAGTTGCAGGTATATGTTCAATTCCTCCAGGTTGAGGGGAAGTATCACTCAAGAGAAGATCTTGGTTGGGTAATTAATAATGTAAACTATCTGAGTTTACACACACTACAATAGAATAATTGAGTCAAGTTATTATGTGGGAAGTTATTAAGTCATCCTTAGTTGATATGTTTGCATTATTGGGTGATTTCTATCTATTTGAGCTTATAAGTTCTTTCTTGTATTATTGCATTGTGATAGTAATTATGTATGGCTATTGTGTGAATTGAATGTGTATATATATATATATATGTATAGTATATACATATATACATATATATCCATATGTATATATGTATATATGTATCGATACAAGTGTATGATGGCAAACAACCATAAGTTCATCAAACAACAAAACCCTTACTTAGGCCTATTAGGCTTGTTACAAGAGGGTTTATTGAAACTCTATATTCCAGGCCTCAAACCACTTTACAAACACCTCAAACACACAATTCTAGGTCTGCACATGCTTCCTAAATCAACTCCCACACTTGATCAATACATTTTAATCAAACTCCAACTCTTAACCACCATTCTTTGCTTGAAATGTGAATGAAATCAACTAGGGCATCACCATATCAACTCAAAGCCTCCTTCCCTGCACCTACAAACCTACAAACATGAAATTATACCCTAACTAACACCATTCCACCAACTTTTAGAGAATTTCATCGGTGGAATGGTCTCTTATGCCATTTTACACCTTCAAACCCTCAAAACAGGGTTTTACAGCCTATTTCCAAAAAAATGCCTCTAAAATTCTTCTACCTTGATGAAATAAATTCAGAAAAAATCCAAAAAACTCTTAGTTCATTCCACCATAAAAATCAATGCATTTTAGAACATAAATTCTCAGTACGGAACCATACTGTAGCCTATAGCAGCAAAATTATACAAGAAATTGCAGAAAATGAAGTTTCTTTATTGCTTCAACACCAAAAATTTTCAACAGAACCTTGATATCAAGTTTTTAGAGAATATTTAAACTTGTACCACCAAAACCCATTGGTTCCAACCACCTTTTGAACTACTTAACCGTTGAACTTCCAAAATAACAAAAGTTGCAAAAGTTGCTAAAACAACATTTACGCAAAACTTAACTTTAACTCTGACTCACTCAAAATGACTTAATACATGGAGAATGGTCTATTATGACCTTATTACACCAAATAAGACTCTAAACACCCAAAAAATATCATATGACCATATTTACAAAAACTGACATGGTGCCCCTACACCATACACCTAGACAAAAAAAGGACTCAAGTCCCTTGAGTACCATGCTGCAACAAAATTTTTATGCTTGATCACATCATTGCTTTGATCTCCAAATGTCCCTTCATCTGGTAATCCTTTCCAATGAGTTAGGTATTGAATATTTGCATCATTCTTTGCATTTGTGAACTCTTTGGCATCTAGAAACTGCTACAACTTGAACAACCTACTTGATGGATGTTGTCTGACCTTCTCTTCATTTGGAAATGATGTTAAACCTACTTGGGAACTTGCTAACATACCTCTGCCATCCTTAACATGAAATAAATTCTTCCTTACCTCTATTGCATGCTTGAACTTACCCACATGTCCTTTCTATTCACCTTGAATCACTCCACCTTTTCCTTTCATTTCTTCCCTTAGATTCTCTGCTCCTAGAACCTCTATTTTATTAGGTTTACAAACCTTAGACCTACCACCCTTTGAATG
This sequence comes from Sequoia sempervirens, assembly GCA_007258455.2. NCBI lineage: Eukaryota > Viridiplantae > Streptophyta > Pinopsida > Cupressales > Cupressaceae > Sequoia > Sequoia sempervirens. Next base: position 304,324,207 of record VDFB02105785.1, read on the forward strand.
ACCATCAACCTCTTGTGCAAACAATGAATGGAACACTTCACTTACCATCATAGCAAGATGCTTTTTAAGCCAATCTTGAACTTCCAAAACCAATTCATCCTTGACCTTCTTAATCTCATTTTCCCTCAAAATTAGATCACTCTTCACCTCTGATGTCTTGGTACCTTCAAGCCTTGAAGTGGCTACAATCTCCCCATGTTTTCCTTCCTCAAGCTTTATAAACTCTTTCTTACCTAACATGATCACCTTAGCTGCCTTACCTTTTACCTTATCATCTTCTTGCAATGGAGTCAATGTAAAAGAAGTTCCATCCTTCTCAATCTCATAAGTATTGTTTCTACCATCATAAATTGCATGTCTATCAAATTTCCATGGTCTCCCTAGTAACAAGTGGCACACATCCATAGGAAACACATCACAAAGAATTTTGTCCTTATATCCATCAATATTAAACTCAACCAAAGCTTGCTTATTCACCAAAACAGATGGACTTTCATTCAACCAAGACACTTTATAAGGTGTTTCATGAGGTATCTTTTCCAACTAGAGTTTATCAACCATTTATATGGACACCATGTTATTTGTACTTCTAGAGTCTATTACTACTTTACATACCTTTCCTTTGCACTTGCAAGTGGTCTTGAAAAGTGTTTGTTGTGTTGGATACTTCTCCTTGGATTCTTTGAGGAGTTTTCTTCTCACCATTAAGGATTCTCCCACTTTTGGAGCAATAAGCTGATTAGGAGAGTTAACACTCACAATCTTCCTCTTGCACCAATTGAACTCTCTTATCACCACTAGTTGAAGTAGAAGCTTGTTTCTCTAGACACTTCCATGCTTGATGGCCAAATTGATTACAATGATAACATCTTCCTAAAAATATGTTTGAACCTCTACCTTGTCCACCAAATCTTCCTCTAAAACCTCTAAATCCACCTCTTTGATCAACAACTTGGTCTTTTCTTTTACTTGCATCTTCTTGGTCTTCATAGGATTGTCTTGAACCTCTTCCTCTACTAGTGCTGCCTCTTCCTCTTTCTTTTCTTTCTTTCCTTATTTTTAACTTCTCCTTTGCCCTAGCAGCCAACTAAAAACATTCTTCAATCATCCTAGGAGTAGCAAGACTCATTTCATCCTGAATTTGAAATCTCAGACCATTCATATACCTTGCTATCTTCTCATTTTCATCTTCAACATGAGTAGCTCTAATGCTCAACTTGTGAAATTGTTCAGTGTAGTCCATTACATCATTTTCCTTCTACTTTAAGTTTTGCAACTTCTTGAAATTTTATATTGCATGATCACTTGGCAAGAATTGGATCTTTATCTTTGACACCATCCTATCCCATGAATTGATTTTTGTTTTTCCCCTTTTCACTCTTTCCTCCTGCACATAATTCCACCATTTTAAAGCAGGGCCTTTCAACTTAGTCTTAGCAAACTTTACCTTTTGTTCTTTTGCAACATCCTTGTACTCAAAGTAATTGTCCAGTGCGTCTATCCAATCCAATACTTATTCAACATCTAACTTTCTACTATACATTGGAAAATCTATTTTCACCTCAGAAGCATCTCCCTTGACATCCTTTAGCATTTTCACCATCCTTCTCTCATCAGGGTCCAATTCCTCTTCATCATCTTGGACTCTTTCTCAAGAGTTTTCATTCTCACCCTCTTCCTCTCATTCACTTTCTTCTTTAGTGGCCTTTCCTCTCCTTTGATTTATTTTCAATGATGCAAGTCTGGCTAATATTTCTTCTTGAGACTCTTTCATCATGCTAACTTCCCTAGCAATAACTCCACTTCCTTTAGGAGGCATCTTGTCCTTTCAATCTGCAACTTTCCCTTATTCAAACTTCAACCTTTCTTCCTTGAAATGATCAAACCTATGCTCTGATACCACTTGATACAGAGCAGGGAGGAGTTTATCAATACAAACACAATTGAATTTTTTTGGAACAATCTCCAATCTTCAATACCCTAACTTAGCATTTTCTCACTATTTCTCCAATCTGGCTAGGAGCACATCAACCAATGAAATCCCACCATAACTTTCAACATAAATTTCAAACCCAAAAAATGATCACTATTCTAGACACCCATTTTCCTTCTCCATAACATATCTCAAAAGTTCATAGGGTCACTTTGGATCATCACCCTTAAATCTCTATTGCTATGCTTCCCTTAAGCCCAATTAGGCCACTTTTACAAAACAACTTTGTGAAACTCTTCACCCAATTCACCAAACCCTATTCCAATGCTCTCAATAGGTCACAAAAGGGTATGAATCCACAACTTTTATCAATGGAAACAACCACAAGTTCATCAAACTACAAAACCCTTACTTCTAGGCCTATTAGGCTTGTTACAAGAGGGTTTATTGAAACTCTGTACTCCATGCCTCAAACCACTTTACAAACAACTCAAAAAAACCATTCTATGTCTGCACATGCTTCCTAAATTAACTCCCACGCTTTATCAATTCATTTTAATCAAACTCCAACTCTTAACCACCATTCTTTGCTTGAAATGTGAATGGAATCAACTAAGACATCACCATATCAATTCAAAACCTCCTTCCCTACACCTAAAAACCTACAAACATGAAATTAGACCCTAACTAACACAATTCCACCAAATTTCAGAGCATTTCATTGGTGGAATGGTCTCTTATGCCATTTTACACCTTGAAACCCTCAAAACAGGTTTTATAGACCGTTTCTAGAAAAATGCCTCTAAATTTCTTCTACCTTGATGAAATAAATTCAAAAAAAATACAAAACACTCTTAGCACATCCCACCATCAAAATTAATGCATTTTAGAACATAAGTTCTCAGTATGGAACCATATTGTAGCCTGTAACAACAAAATTATACAAGAAATTGTAGAAAATGAAGTTTCTTTATTGCTTCAACACCAAAAATATTCAATAGAGCCTTAACATCAAGTTTTTAGAGCATATTTAAAATTTTACCACCAAAACCCATCGGTTCCAACCACCTTTTGAACTACTTAACCATTGGACTTCCAAAACAACAAAAATTGCAAAAGTTGCTATAGCAACATTGACAACATTTACCCAAAACTTAACAACTTTAACTCTAAAGGACTCAAAATGACTTAATACATGGAGAATGGTTTTTTATGACCTTATTACACCAAATAAGACTCTAAACACCCAAAAACTATCATATGACCATATTTACAAAAATTGACATGGTGCCCCTGCACTAGTATACAACCGATATATTGTTATTATTATGTGATTACTATCTTGCTTATACTTATTTGTATATCGAATGTATACATACATAGTTGGTATATGCTATATATATAAATACATACTAACATATATATGTATATGTGATTATATATATATATTAATATACATTTAAATTATATCTATTTCTTGGAAATCAACTATCGTTAAGAGTGATAGAGGTTGATTATTTAACTTAATCAAAGGCCAATTATATATTACTTATGATTGTACTTTTAAAGGGCCAATCATTACTCATGTCGCCCACTTATTTGGAATGAGTATTGTCCAAATAACTTACAACCATGAAGTTGATATATGAAGGAGACTTAGTCGACGCCTTATGTAGAAACATCTTTGACTTAGTAAACTCTATGATACCTTGTCATTTGGTAAATATCTATAATATAAAAATGCATGAGAGGTTATGTACAGCAAGTCGATGACTTGGTCAAATTGATAAATAAAGTGAGTCGACTCATGTGAGACTAAGCCGATATGAATTATGTGTTGCATATTAGTTATTAACTAATTCAGCAAGTGATGAATCATGCCAAACTTGTAGGAGGTATTTGTTGCTTTGGCACCAACTTATGAATCCTACTTGCTGTAGATGTTCATTGTGAAGGAAATTTGAATTACACCTTTATCATCATGTGCTGATTTGAAATAGTCTTTCACTGCCGTCGTCAAAAGAGGTTGACCTATAAGACTATTTTGTTGAGTATGTTATTCTTAGTGCACCACCTTTTAGCTAAGTTGAGTGAGTAGCTATGCATGGTGATTGCTTTCAACACTCATGCCTAATTTGTAGGGTGATAAGCCTCTTTGTTGCTGTATAAATAGTAGAGAAAACTCACTTATTTGGGATACATCCCATACGTAGTTGTACTCAACATTTTATACATTTTTCTCTACAATTCATATCTACAATATTCTATTTTAGAGAGAGAGAGTTGTGAGTATTTGTGAGAGTATTAGCATATTGAGTGAAGTACATTATCAACTTGAGTGGAGGAGGTTACTGTGGCATAGCTGAAGGAATCAAGTATAAGCTAGTTGTTGTTGTGGGAAACTGATTTATAGTCAATTGATTGGATAAGCAAAAACATGTATGAGGATAATTCTTCTTTTATTGTTTTAGCTTTTGAATGATCATCTTCCATGATTTCTTTGAATTGTCTATTATGAGTACTTGCATTTATGGAAATAGTTTTGCTTGAAAATGAATTATCTAATCTATTACATTGTTTTATGATGTGCTTGTATGTACTCCATAATAGGAGGTTTTTGTTTATCATAAGTATTGCATACTAGATATGATTAAACATGAGTATCATAAGTGTTACTCATAGCTGGGTTATTGATTTAACTAGGATAGCTTGTGACTACTCCTAGGATTTTTTATCCATTATGGGAGGGAGCTTGTACATTTACTTTGTTAAGTAGATTTATTCTAAATTTGTAGAAATGGTGATAGGCTATCTCTTGGGTTATAGATTATCCATTGAAGGATATACCTATGTGTAGTTTATGATGGCCTTAAGTCAAATTTTCCCTGAGTAGTGTATGTGATAGAATGAACTTCATTTGAATTATTGAATGAGAAAACTTTGGCCAAAGTAGTGTGATTTCCTTTGGCTCCATTGCCAGTTCACTGTGATCCAATATTACCTGCTAGTCCTAGATTGTGGGTTTTCAAGTTCTAGTTATGTAGGATATAACATTAAGCTTAATTGGTTGCTATTATCTAGATACTCTACCAATCTCTTTGTCAAAGGGAAGGGCCATCTATTGAATGATAGATGTGTGGGGGACCGCATATGAGTCCTTGGTTGGCAGAAAAGCACTTGAGTGATGCTTCTCCTCCATAGTAGGTGATAAAAAAACCAAGATTTGAAAGGAGGAACTTGGACCATCTTTGAGCTATTTGTTTCAAAGCTCATTTGAGCTATGTATGTAACTGTGTGCATTCTTGTATGATTTTAATTGTGAATTATTGAATTGGAAAGGAATCCTTATTGTATATTGTTATGGAATCTTTGTTTATATATTCTCAATAGAGAAAATAATTTTTTTATTGCAATGGCTTGTTACATAGTTTATTTACTTGCATAGTGAAAACTTAGGAAATTTTTACTTCAGTGAAGGGTTGGCATGTTACATGTGGTATCAAAGCTACCAAGTTTAGCTCTGGAACCTATGAGTTCATCATTCTTTCCATCCAACGTTATCTAATGTTTGGAAATTCTTTTGCCAGGATGGTGCATCTCAGATTAACGTCTTGAAAGTTAGTAATTGGAAACAAGCTCTACCTCAAGGATAAGAAGGAAAGAGAAGCCATAGTTAGAAAAATTGAGGGTACCAACTACAAAAATTTTGTCTAGTTGAGTGACACAGAAACCTTTAGTCACACACTTTCTCATATCAACGATGCGAAGAGAAAGATGAAGATGGAGGCCAAGTACAACTACCTACCTTCCATCTCACTAGAAAAATCTAAGTCATTATCACTTTCTAGGGATATGCCCTTAGAAGGAAGTGTTAGTCCGACATTTATCTTTAGGGACCCTAGAGTTCTTCCCATGGTGGAAGTAATTGTAATTTCCTCAAGTAATGAGTCAGAGGGATATGTACCTCATAACTATGTATCAGATGATAAATCTAAAGGCTACTATCCATTTTGGGATAGGTATGAACAAATGAGAGATGAGAAACAATCTCAATCAGTAGGATATACTCCATTAAGTTATGTGTCTAAGAGTGAATCTGAGGGGTACTTTCCATTTGACTATCTAAATAGTCACTCCATGTAATTAGAAGGATATTGAATCCTAGAGAAATGAATAAAAATCTTGTGTTTATCGAAAGTGTATGCTTAATCTTATGTGGAATTATTTATATGCATATGAATGCCATTTTAATGTTTTCCATAAGATAGTTGATAACATGATTTAGTATAACATGGATACACATTCAATTAAAATCCATTTTTGTGAAGATGGTGAGGACACAAACCAATCCTGGTGGAAGCCAAGAAGTTGGGCAAGGACCCGTAGGAGTTGAAGCTAGACTTGACCAAATCTTTGCAAGGTTGGAAAACCTTAAACATGAGAGAGTAAAAGCTAGGGTAGAGAAGGAAGTCCCACATAATGAAAATGAGGGAGAAAACTCTTCTCATGGGCATGATAAAATTCATAGTCATGAGAGGGAAAAATCACCTACTCCATCTAAGGAAGGAAATAAGAAGCGTGTGGCTTCTAAAATTTCTAGAGATATGAAGAAGATTACCCCACCCAAGTTTGAGGGAAGCATTGGTAGAGATGAAGCTGAGGTGTGGCTTGTCAAAATGGAAAAGTATTTCAAAATTTGAAACTACTCTAAGACCACCAAAGTTGCTTGGGGTGCATACCAGTTAGCAGGAGAAGCCTCTAAGTAGTGGATGAACAAAAAGTTGGAACTCAATATTAACTCATGAAACCTGACATGGGGAGAATTTGTTGATATTTTCTGTAAGAGATGGTTGTCCCAAATCTACTATGACCAAAAACTCTTGGATGTCTAGAGTTTGAGACAAGGTAATATGATAGTCAATGAGTATTGGGAGAGGTTCACCCGACTTCTGCGTTATGTTCCCATTTATCATAAAGATGGATGCTTTCGCATAAGAAAATTTATCATGGGACTTAACAATCAGATCGGAGGAGAGGTGGATATGCATGGTCCAACAACTATGGATCTTGTATATGAGAAAGCAATTAAATAGGAGAAAAAGCTCAAGGCTATCTCGACCCATCAAGAAAGCAAAGATCATAAGAAAGTTGCAGAAGTTCCTGACAAGCCAATGGAAGTTATGCAAAATGTACCAAGGAAAAGGGAAAAAGGGATTTTGCAATGATGGAAAAGAGTCTTGAAGGGAGTGAAAAAGGAATGGTCCTAGTGGTGGTAATATGAACAAAACTGGTGAGAATGCCAACAAGTCTAGAGAACCCACAAGGAAAAGAGGACCAGCTATAGGATGTTATACATATGGAGGGGACCACTATGATAATTAGTGTTCTAATAAAGGTTCTAGGTCTCGACCATATGGTAATCTACTATCCACCCAACAAGCAAAGTTTGAACAAAAGACACATGCAGCTGTGGCCAATCGTTAGGTGGAGTATCAAGTGACTCTTATTGAAATGAAAGGTATTTTGTTTGGATTACCTATTTCTGTTCTTATTGATACTCATGCAACTGAGAATTTCATTTCACCTAGAGTAGCTAAGCAATTATCTAGGAAGGCTGGACACATGGAAAATTCTTGGGATTTAGAGTATGAAAACTAGACAAGAGCAAAGGTGGAACAATGTTTGTTGAAGGCTAGGAAAGAGCTACTTAGTTTTTCTACATAAGTAAACCTATATGTCACACTTCTAGGATCATATGGCATTATCCTAGGTATGAATTGGTTGTGGAGACATAGGGCTAAGGTAGATTGCCATGTGAAAACTATAGAATGCCTTAGATGATCTTGGTAATCGAGTAAGGTTTCAAGGGACACCTAGAGAGGTCAAGACTCATCAAATCTTGACAATGCAACTATTAAGAGCTAAGAAGAAAGGGTGCAAACTCTTTTCCATTAAGATAGAAGAACTTGAAGAAGATCTCGATAGCTTGGAATCCCAAAACTTTCAAGAGATGGAAGATGGTGAAATGGATGAAACTAAAAAATCAGACAGGGAGAAGTATCTAATATTGAGATTTTTTTTTTATTTGTTTCCAGATGAGTTACCAGGATTTCCACCGAAAAGGATATTTAATTTCTATATTGATATAGTTCTAGGGTCTGAACCTATTTCCAAGGTTCCCTATAGGATGACTAACACTGAGCTAATGGAGCTTAAGGCATAGTTGGATGAACTATTGTCTAAAGGGTTGATAAGACCAAGTGTTTCACCCTAGGGAGCCCTAGTCATCTTTATGAAAAAGAAGGATAGTACTTTGCGTTTGTGCATTGATTATTGTATGCTTAATAAAGCTATAGTGAAGAATAAGTATCTATTTCCACACATAGATGATATTTTCAATCAAATGAGGGGAGATTTTATATTCTCTAAAATAGATCTAAGATCTGGATATCACCAATTGAGGATTAAGGATGGAGACATCTTTAAAGCTGCATTTAGAACCAGATATGGTCACTATGAGTTCATAGTTTTACCCTCTAGTTTAATGAATGCACTTGCAACATTTATGAACTTGATGAATAGTGTATTTAGGGACTACCTAGATAAGTATGTATTGGTTTTTCTAGATGACATCTTGAATTATTCTAGGAATGAGGAGAAACATTCTAGGAATTTATAAGTAGTCCTAGAATGACTTAGGGAGCATAAGTTGTATGGAAAACTCTCAAATTGTACCTTCTTCCAAAAGAGAGTACATTATCATGAGCATGTGATCTCAACAGATGGAATTTTAGTAGATCCAGCTAAGATCAAGGTAGTACTTGAATGGCTAGTACCTAAGAATGTGTCAGAGGTAAGAATTTTCATGGGTCTAGCTAGGTATTATAGAAAGTTTGTTGCAAACTTCTCCAAGATCGCTTTTCCAATTACTTGTTTACAGAAGTAAGGGAAGAAATTTGAATGGATTGCGAAGTGCCAAGAAGCTTTTGACCTACTCAAGGAGAAATTGACCATCACACCGATACTGAAAGTCCAAATCTTGAGGGTAACTTTACTATTATCATAGATGCATCTGGGGAGGGATTAGGAGGTGTGATAATGCAAGATAGGAAAGTAATTGCTTATGAATCTAGAAATTTGAAACCTTATGAGCTGAATTATGCATCACATAATTTAGAATTAGCAGTTGTGGTTCATGCTTTGCAAATTTGGAGGCATTACTTGTTAGGGAAACCCTTTGAGATGAAAACTGATCATAATGGGTTAAAGTACCTTTTCACTCAACCTAATCCGAATGTTAGACAAAAAATATGGTTAGAGTCAATAGTTGATTATGACTTCAATATCAATTATATAAAAGGGAAGGAAAATTGGGTTGCTAATGCCTTGAGTCGAAGATGTCATATTGCTTCGTAGTAACGATTCAAATCAACTTTAAGGGCAAGTGTTGCAAAAATGAAAAGAAATCGAGTACTACTTGCAAGTTAAGCAAGCACTCACTAGCAATCTGCAAGATTCTAGGTATGAAGGTTTTCATTTTGAACCTAATGGATTACTTAGATATAAGGGTAGAATGTACTTGGCATAGAAGAGTTAAGAAATCTAGTATGGAAGGAAGTACATGAAGCACCATACTCTGGACATCTTGGAGTAACAAAAATGATGGCAGATGTGAGGCCATTATATTTTTAGAAGGGAATGAAATGAGATGCTACTAGATTTGTGGCTAGGTGTCTTGAGTGTCAAAAGGTGAAATCAAAGCATCATCATCCTGCAGGCTCTTTATACCCCCATGATATACCAGGGAGGAAGTGGAGATTCATAAGTATGGACTTTGTGCAAGGACTTCCTATGTCAATAAATAAATAGAATGTTATTCTTGTGGTTGTAGATAAGCTTACCAAAGTAGCACATTTTATACCTGGGAATCTAATTGATGGAGCACTTGCGATAGCATGGAAATTTATGCAAGAAGTGTTTAGGTTACATAGGATTCTTGAGAAGATAATCTCAGCTAGGGATGCATGAGTCACTTCTAGGTTTTGACAAACTTAATTTTTTTCACTAGGGACTCAACTAAATATTAGCTCAGCATATCATCCAAAAACGGATGGGAAAAGTGAAAGGGTGAATCAAGTATTGGAAGACCTACTTAGAATGTATTGCATGGATCAACAGAACAAGTGCGAAGATTACTTACCCTTAGTAGAATTTTCTTACAACAATTCTTACCATTTTTCAATAAAAATGGCTCCTTTCGAAGCATTATATGGTCAAAAGTGTCGAACTCCTATAAGTTGGGATAGACTAGAAGACATAGTAAATCTTGGGCTAGAGATGTTGGAAAAAATGGAAGAGAAAGTTAAGATTGTTAAGAAAAGATTAGTTGAAGCTAACGATCGACATAAAAGCTATGCTAATGCCTATAGAGTGCCCCAAAATTTTTCCATAGGTGACAAAGTGGTGTTGAGAGTGAAACCCTCACAAGAGCTCCATTAAATTTGGAAAGTCTTCCAAGTTATCCATGCGTTACGCAGGACCTTTTGAGATTCTAGAGGAAGTGAATCCGATAGCTTATTGAATTGTGTTGCCACCAGCTCTTGCCAGAATGCATAATTTCTTCCATGTGTCCTACCTCAAGAAGTATATACTGGGTGATAATCATGTGATTGATTGGACTGCTTTACATGTACAAGGCCCCAGAGTGTTAACTCTCGAGCTCGTCAAGGTGCTTGGAACACGTAATCTTTTCTTGCGTAATAGGGAAGTTCTACAATGCAAAGTCTAGTGGAACTAGTATGTGGAAGACTCAACCACTTGGTTGGACTATGCTAAGATTCAACAAAACTTTCCTCATGTTCTAGATGCTTTTGAGAATTTTTGAGACAATATGTTGCTTGTTATTTTTGTTTTATGTTGCTACATAAAATCATTAGGGATGATGATTCACAAGGGGGAGTATGTTACACCCCAATTGTGTTATTACTATTTAATATTACTATGTAGGGTAAATATGAATGTAATGTGAATTTTGGAGATGAATAAATTTTGCTTGCACTTTGTTATCAATGCTTTGTTGTTTGTTTGTTTTGTTTTATGTTTCTACATAAAATCATCGGGGATGATGATTCACAAGGGGGGAGTATGTTACACCCCAATTGTGTTATTAATATTTACTATTACTATGTAGGGTAAATATGAATGTAATGTGAATTTTGGAGATGAATAAATTGTGCTTGCACTTTGTTATCAATGCATTATGAATGAATGTTATCTCATTTAATGTTATGAAAAGTACTAGATATATGTGAAATGGATAGTTATTGAATTAATATTCTAACTTTGGAGATGTATTACATATACTACATATTTTATAAACAATTGACTGTCGTGGGCATGTGTTAGTGGTTGCAGGTATATGTTCAATTCCTCCAGGAGAAGGGGAAGTATCACTCAGGAGAATATCTTTGTCAGGTAACTAATAACGTAAACTATCTAAGCTTACACAGACCACAGTAGAATAATTGCGTCAAGTTATTATGTGGGAAGTTAGTAAGTCATCCTTAGTTGATATGTTTGCATTATTGGGTGATGTCTATTTGTTTGAGCTTATAAGTTCTTTCTTGTATTACTACATTGTGATATTAATTGTGTATGGATATTGTGTGAATGAAATGTGTGTATATATATGTATAGTATATACATATATCCATATGTATATATGTATCAATACACGCATATGATGGTAAATGGACATGCCCATATGAATGTATCAATATATGTATACAATCAATATATTGTTATTACTATGTGATTACTATCTTGCTTATACTTATTTGTATATCGAATGTATACATACATAGTTGGTATATGATATATATAAATACATATTAACATATATATATATATACATACATATACATATACATATATATGTATATGTGATTATATATATTAATATATATTTAAATTATATCTATTGCTTGGAAATTGACTATCATTAACAATGATAGAGGCCAATTATTTAACTTAATCGAAGGTCGATTATATATTACTTATGATTTACTTTTAAAGGGTTGATCATTACTTATGTCGCCCACATATTTGGAATGAGTATTCTAAAATAACTTACAACCATGAAGTCGATTTATGAAAGAGACTTAGTCAACTCCTTATGTGGAAAAATATGACTTAGTAAACTTTGTGATGCCTTGTCATTTGGTAAATATCTACAAAAAAAAAATGGATGAGAGGTAATACAACAAGTTGATGACTTGGTCAAATTGATAAATGAAGTGAGTCAACTCATGTGGAAATAATTCAATATGAATAATGTGTTGCATATTAGTTATTGACTGATTCAACAAGTGATGAATCGAGCCAAACTTGTAGGAGGTCTTTGTTGCTTTGGAACCACCTTATGAATCCTACTTACTGTAGATGTTCATTGTGAAGGCAATTTGTATTACACCTTTATCATCATGTGCTGAGTTGAAATATTCTTTCATTGTTGTCATCAAAAGAGGTCAACCTGTAGCATTGTTTTGATGAGTATTTTCTTCTTAGTGTGCCACCTTTTAGCTAAGTTGAGTGAGTAGCTATGCATGGTTATTGTGGTCAACACTCATTCCTAATTTGTAGGGTGATAAGCCTCTTTGCTACTATATAAATAGTAGAACAAACTCACTTATTTGGGACGCATCCCATACATAGTTGTGCTCAACATTTTATACATTTTTCTCTGCAATTCATATATGTAATATTTTGGTTTAGAGAGAGAGAGAGCTATGAGTATTTGTGAGAGTATTAGAATATTGAGTGAAGGAGGTTACTGTGGCATAGCTGAAGGAATCAATTATAAGCTAGTTGTTGTTGTGGAAAATTGATTTACAGTCAATCAATTAGATAAGTAACAATAGGCATGAGGATAATTCTTCATTTATTTTTTTATCTTTTGAAAGATTGTCTTTCATGATTGCTTTGAATTGTCTATTATGAGTACTTGCATTTAAGAAAATAGTATTGGTTGAAAAGGAATTAGAAGCTATTACACTATTTTATGATGTGCTTGTATGTACTCCATATTAGAAGGTTTCTGTTTATCATAAGTATTACATACTGGATATGATTAAACATGAGTATCATAAGTGTTACTCATAGCTGGGTTATTGATTTAACTAGGATAGCTTGTGACTACTCCTAGGATTGTTTATCCATTATGGGAGGGAGCTTGTACATTTACTTTCTTAAGTAGATTTATTTTAAATTTGTAGAAATGGTGATAGGCTATCTCTGGGGTTATAGATTATCCATTGAAGGATATACCTATGTGCAGTTTATGATGGCCTTAAGTCAAATTTTCCCTGAGTAGTGTATGTGATAGAATGAACTTCATTTGAAGTATTGAATGAGAACACTTTGGCCAAAGTAGTGTGATTGCCTTTGGCTTCACTGCCAATTCACCGTGATCCAGTATTACATGCTAGTCCTAGATTGTGGGTTTACAAGTTCTAGTTATGTAGGACACAACACTAAGCTCAGTTGGTTGTTATTTGGATACTCTACCAATATCTTCGTCGAAGGGAAGGGCCATATATCGAATGATAGATGTGCAGTGGACTGCATATGAGTCTATGGTTGGTGGAAAATTGCTCGAGTGATGCTTCTCCTCCACAACAGGCGACAAAAGAACCAAGATTTTAAAGGAGGAACCTAAACCATCCTTAAGCTATTTGTTTCAAAGCTCAGTTGAGCTATGTATATAACTGTGTGCATTCTTGTATTATTGTAACTTGTGAATTATTGAATTGGAAAGGAATCCTTATTGTATATTATTATGGCATCTTTGTTTATATATTCTCAACAGGGAAAATAATTTTTTTATTGCAATGGCTTGTTACATAGTTTATTTACTCGCACAGTGAAAACTTAGGAAATTTTTACTTCAGTGAAGGGTTAGCATTTTACAATAAGAATGAAATGTCAAATGATGATATGACATGTAATGAGAATAATTCTCTTGATTTTTTGCAAAATGAAAGTATTTCTTGCCAATAATGCTTTATTTATTACTAGTTGAGATCCGTACCTTACAACAACAATGTTAGCCTTCACAAAACATGAACATGAACACATAGAATTTGACATGATGTTGGATATTGAATTGTTGTAATAAAATATGATAATGTTTCTCTTGACTTGCTCAATAAATCTCTTGACAATAGTATTTTCTCAATTGTGTGTCTTCTAGCTCGTTAGGTTTCAAATGATAAAAATACTAGGTATTTATAGGTGTTTATCTAGTTTCTCAAAAATTAGATTCCAAAAGTTGATAAGTTTTATATTTGAATTTTGCATATTAAAATACCACCAAAAACATATTTAAATTTGGGTTCCGACTAAGAAGGGGGATGTAGTCGCCCATGGGTGATTGGGTCCTGGCCCAAAATTCTAGGACACTCAAAGTCGGGGACAATTTAATGATTGAATGCATTTGTTTAACACTTTTCCTTCTCTGAAAAATGGTAAAAATTAGAATTTGGAATGCATAATTTGGAAAATTAGAAGCTTACTTAAGTCTAATAAATTAGGGGGCCAAAACATAATGTGAAATTGTAAGTGTATACAATTTTCTACAATACAAGTAGAATAAGGTAATTTACAATATGAAGTAGGCACCGACCTACCAGAGATTCCCCAAATGTATTTGCAGGCACAAACCTACTAGAGACACTAATCCCCAATACAATGAACTAAGCACCAACTCAATAAGTAGAACACCAATCCCATAGAAATTCAAAGATAAAGCTTGCAGATCTTTAGTGCTAATTACACAACTTACACAAGGTTTGAACTTGATTTAGAAACTCTACTACACTCCTTAAGCTTGTTTGATAATGTCACACAATGATTGAGATGCTTCACATTGAGTAGCACTCACTCACCACCTTTTCTTCAATTATCCTCTTTCAATCACACTACAACTACATATATAAATGATGAATATATGCACAACATTACATTAACAACACTCCATGTTGGCTAGGGATCCACAATTAACCAGGATGACATAAGGTGGACCTAAATTCAAATTACATGAAATGTGTAACAAGTTGGTCCTAAAACAAATTTCTTGCCACCAAAAGAAAATCATGCCATCCACTTTCATAGGAACCTTAACCTAGACCTATTTTAATATCCCACATTATTTTTGAATGCCACACACTACTAGCCATTGCCGCAAAGTTCTAGAACGACAAATGGTTAACATACAAGCACAAAGAACCTTCTGTAACTTCAAAAAAATTTCATGTTGAACATATATTCTGAAAAAACTTGAACATGATAGAACATGAGTATACATGTTCTTCATTCAAACCGTAGAGCCAAACTCGCCTTAAAGAAGGAATACTGATCATAAATGTATTGCTATAGAAATTTCTCTACCCTGAGAAACTGACCTCCAATGTTCTAGATTAGACTTTTGGATCACTTCTATCAACATGAATAAATGTAGTATGATACTACAAACAATACTCAACTTATTTTATAAATATAGCTAGCAATACATACTTCTACAACTCAAAATGATATGATAGTATAATTTACATTTAATTTTGACCTATCGTTTGACCATGCTCCTTTAACATCAATGACATCAATGAACTCCTTTGACATCAATGACAACCTTTGTTCAACAATATCCCCCTTTTCCATTGATGGAAAACAAAAAATTGTTGGCCACACACGAAGACATATCTGATAATGTCTGGATCAGGAAACTACCTCATTTTGAGTTCCATTTCTCCCCATCGAGTTTCCATTTCTCCCTATAGAGTTCAAATTTCTCCCCCTAGAAGATATAGAAATTCAAGTTTTATTTCTCCCCCTTTGACATCAATGAAAACAGTCAATTGAAAGCCTATTTCTCAACATCTCCACCAACATTTTTGGCACTCTATACAATTTGGAAACCTCTTTCCTAGATATACTCCCCTTAATTCCATACCACATTGCTTTTGAAAACATTTTGTAAGACCACCAAGCCTTCTTGTGATAGGAAGTTAACACTCCCCCTAAACCTGTACCATACTCCACTACTTCTAACATTCTTCACAAGACCACCAATCCTTCTTGTGGTAGGTGTAAGAGGGAAATATGGATCAAGATTATATCAATGAATTCAATCAAAATGAAACCAAAATAAGGATTAGAACCTACCTACTCATGAAATGAAATTTCCATAGCTATGCTTTCAAAAAACAAGGTTATCACAATCAAATTGAAATACAAATGAATTCAAAACTACAAATCTTACCATCTCATTGATCCAGGTGGATCCTGGAAAACCTAAAAATTTCACAATCTCAGAATCTCATGAAACTAGCATCATCACACAGAGCTCACTGACATGGTCTTGACGCAACTTGAACGGGCTCAAAAGGAGTTCGTATGTAGAAGTTATGTGCAGTTAAAGGTCTGGTCAAACATGCAAATCAGGCATTCAAAAAGGCCAAAAATTGATTGTCTCAAAATGAGACAAAAATGACACCAAAATGTAGAGCTCGTCGTGCTGATTCCGGAACTATATTCGGTTTTGAAAATAGAGTCCGTATGAGCAAAATAGAGCCGGTCAAAGTTTGCAAACAAAAAGAGTTGACCAGTCAAAATGATGACGTCATCATGACGTCAGCATGGTGATGTGGTAAGTGGTGACGTGGCAAGAGTATATGATATGGCATAAATATGGATTAAACCATATTTGTTAAAGAAAAAATATATATAAAGTGGGCACCACCTATTAAAGTGGGATGCCACCTAAGGAATAGGGGGTATCCCACCTTATATGGGAAGTCTCCCTTGTCTTTAGGGGAAAAACTTAAAAGGAGGAGAGGATGGTGGGATCACCACCCACCATTTTCTCTAAAAGATTTAATTGCTTTTTCAAAGCCTTAGAATAAGGCTAAATCCCTTTTTCCTAGAGGCCTAAATTATCCCATATTTTTAGAGGCCTAGAATATTTTCCTTTACATGGAAATATTAGGAATAGTATTCCTAAATTAAGGGGTCAAATAAAACCTTACATAAAATATTCCCTAAATAATAGAGAATAAATCCATTCGTAACCATTCAAATGGAAAGAGAATTATTTTGAGGGGATATTATCCTTCCAAAAATTATTAAAGGAGGATATTATTGATTTTTTTTCTTGTAATAGGAGATATGGGTATATTTGCAAATAATATGGTTTTATCCCATATTAGCAAATAAATTTGTATAAAAGGGGGAGAGTTTTGGCTTGAAAATAAGCAAGTCTACTTGGAGAAATAATTCCTTTGTGAGAGTTGAATTCTTTTTGAGAGGAAGAATTGCAAGGTGTTGTTATACATCAAAATTGTAAAAGTGAGAGAGATTGTGAGGAATTTTGTGCAGGTTTTTGAAGTTTGAATATTGTAAGAAGGCATCTTCAGGTGCTTGACGATACTAATAAAAGCGGTCCAACATTGAGAAGTGGACCTGGAGACGTAGTCCTGATTGGACGAACTCCGTTATCAACTTGCATTTGATTCTTCTATCTTCTGTCTTATTATTCTTCTATCTCTTGTCTTACATTCTCTCTTATTTTCTTTCCAGTATTTTCAATTTGGCATTTAAGTTCTAATTACAACATTTTAGTAATTAGTTAATTTCATTGAGTTTTGGAAAGGATTAAGTGAACTTAGTCTGTAATTTCAATGGTTAACAACATAATCACGCAATTATGTCTGGATCAGGGAAATTACTGTAATTAGATTTAATTTACAAGTTATTTTGTAAACCTCTAATTACAGATCAAATTGGTATCATAGCCCATTTTGCAGGAAATTGCAAAAGTGAATGTTAACCAGGTTGAATTGAAGCAAGGAGAAGGTGCACTTACAAAATTCAATCCTGAGATTGGGAAACAAAAGCCATCAAAAATGTCAGAAATGGTAACTGAACAGGAAGCTCCAGAGCTTGATGAGAAAGCTTTCCAGAAAGCATTTCTTGAAATGAAGGCTATGGTGGAAGTTCTTTTCCAAGAGAGACAAGAGCGACAGAAGAAAAAGGAAGGCAAGGCTAGAAAGAAGGAGGAAGATGAATCTTCATTGAAACAAGAGAAAGGTAAAGGAGTAGGAGGTGGTAGTGACCATCCTGAACCTCCATCCCTGTCTTCCTCATCTTCTTCTTCGTCTAACTCTTCCAAAAATAAACAACCTGTGAAATCTGAAGTTAATTCACCTTTGTTGAAACTTGATGTTAAATTTGATTTTCCAATCTATAATGGAGAACTAGATGTAGAAAAACTTGATAATTGGATAAAACAAATTGAAGTTTATTGTAGAGTTTAGAAGTTTACTAAGGATTCTCAAAAAATCCAATTAGCTACTCTTCGCCTAGGAGGCACAACTTTAATTTGGTGGGAGAGTAGAACACAAGAGGATCTAAGTCGTTATGGAAAAATTATTTCTTCTTGGTTTGAGTTTATAGCTGCATTAAAGAAACAGTTCTATCCATTAGGGCATATGTAAAAAGCAATGATGAATTGGAAATCATTAAAGCAAGAGAAAGGACAAAGTGTGCAAGAATATACACAGGAGTTTAGGAAGAGGGCTTTAATGTTGGGCATTCCTTTATACACACAAGAAACTTTGTTAAAGTATATAGGTGGATTACGTGAGAATTTGAAACATACTATACTTATGTTTAATCCAACTAACATTGATGAAGTTAGTGTGCAAGCTATCCATTTGGAAACAAGCTCAAGGAATAGTCAAGACAATTTGTTGTTGGACTCCAGTAAGCAAAAAAGCGGCAAGAAATGGAAGGAGAAATCACAACAAATCGCTACTATAAAGAAGGAGGACGAGAAGCCTTATTGCTCACACTGTAAGAAGCAAGGGCACGAAGATGCAAAGTGTTGGAAATTGCATCCTGATCAGAAGCCTAAGTGGTTCAAGGATCGAAAGGGTAAGCAGAAGTCCACAACTGTTGTGCAAGACCTTGGTATGGAATCTGGTGATGAATCAAAGATTTCAATTGTGGGTTTGAAAGGTAAAGCTTTTGTTGGTAATGAATCTGTCATTGATGTTTCATGTGCTTCTACTTCAAAAATTCATGTTGTTCCCGAAGATAGAAAAAGATGTGAATTGTTCCATATAAGGGTGATTTCTAAGAACACTAAGATTGATACACTGATAGATAGTGGATCCCAAGTTAATCTAATTTCAGAAGAAGTTGTTGAACAATTGGGATTGAAAACAAAGCCACATAAAAACCCTTATCCATTAGGTTGGGTGTGCAATGATAACAAATTGCGAGTAACTAAGCAATGCAATTTAAGATTTGCAATAACATCTAAGTTTATAGATGAGGTTGAATTTGATGTAGTTCCACTTGATAATTATGGGATGTGTTGGGTAGCCCATACTTGTATGATAGGAAAGCAATCTTCTACAGGGAACATAATCAGTATCACTTGTTTAAGGAAGGAATTGAATACATTGTGTATTCTCATCCAATTAAGACTGGCAAGTCTTTTGTGACAATGGGACATTTGAAAAGGGTAGTTAATGCAAGCAATAATTTGGCACTTACGTCTGTACCAGAAGAAGTGTCATTGCATAAGAGCATGCCTAATTCTAAGGGTGTTCCAGTTATGAAAGACAAGCATGATATTGGTACATTCTTTTTCTCGTCTGCAAATTCAATTTTGTTATTCAGCCTTCTACTTTTCAGCAGTGTATGGTTGGTAGTGGCAACATTGGATGTGGATGTGTATGTGGCTAATGTACCTAACAATATCGGTGCAGTTTTGGTTATTGTTATGATGAGTCAGGTGTTCAAAATTCCAGCAAGGACAAATGATATTGGGCAAGTGGGGCGACATTTCCTTAGCTCAAATTGTACATAAAATAGACCTTTTGGAGGTCCAAAAGCTTCTCAATGGGGAGGAATGATCCAGGTGGATCCTGGAAAACCTAAAAATTTCACAATCTCATAATCTCATGAAACTATCATCATCACACAGAGCTCACTGACATGGTCTTGACGCAACTTGAACGGGCTCAAAAGGAGTTCGTATGCAAAAGTTATGCGCAGTTAAAGGTTCGGTCAAACATGCAAATCAGGCATTCAAAAAGGCCAAAAATTGATCATCTCAAAATGAGACAAAAATGACACCAAAATGTAGAGCTCGTCGTGCTGATTCCGGAACTATATTCAGTTTTGAAAATAGAGTCCGTATGAGCAAAATAGAGCCGGTCAAAGTTTGCAGACAAAAAGAGTTGACCAGTCAAAATGATGACGTCATCATGACGTCAGCATGGTGATGTGGCAAGTGGTGACGTGGCAAGAGTATATGAAATGGCATAAATATGGATTAAACCATATTTGTTAAAGAAAAAATATATATAAAGTGGGCACCACCTATTAAAGTGGGATGCCACCTAAGGAATAGGGGGTATCCCACCTTATATGGGAAGTCTCCCTTGTCTTTAGGGGAAAAACTTAAAAGGAGGAGAGGATGGTGGGATCACCACCCACCATTTTCTCTAAAAGATTTAATTGCTTTTTCAAAGCCTTAGAATAAGGCTAAATCCCTTTTTCCTAGAGGCCTAAATTATCCCATATTTTTAGAGGCCTAGAATATTTTCCTTTACACGGAAATATTAGGAATAGTATTCCTAAATTAAGGGGTCAAATAAAACCTTACATAAAATATTCCCTAAATAATAGAGAATAAATCCATTCGTAACCATTCAAATGGAAAGAGAATTATTTTGAGGGGATATTATCCTTCCAAAAATTATTAAAGGAGGATATTATTGATTTTTTTTTCTTGTAATAGGAGATATGGGTATATTTGCAAATAATATGGTTTTAGCCCATATTAGCAAATAAATTTGTATAAAAGGGGGAGAGTTTTGGCTTGAAAATAAGCAAGTCTACTTGGAGAAATAATTCCTTTGTGAGAGTTGAATTCTTTTTGAGAGGAAGAATTGCAAGGTGTTGTTATACATCAAAATTGTAAAAGTGAGAGAGATTGTGAGGAATTTTGTGTAGGTTTTTGAAGTTTGAATATTGTAAGAAGGCATCTTCAGGTGCTTGACGATACTAATAAAAGCGGTCCAACATTGAGAAGTGGACCTGGAGACGTAGTCCTGATTGGACGAACTCCGTTATCAACTTGCATTTGATTCTTCTATCTTCTGTCTTATTATTCTTCTATCTCCTATCTTACATTCTCTCTTATTTTCTTTCCAGTATTTTCAATTTGGCATTTAAGTTCTAATTACAACATTTTAGTAATTAGTTAATTTCATTGAGTTTTGGAAAGGATTAAGTGAACTTAGTCTGTAATTTTAATGGTTAGACAACATAATCACGCAATTTTTTTTGGATCAGGGAAATTACTGTAATTAGATTTAATTTACAAGTTATTTTGTAAACCTCTAATTACAGATCACTCACGGTGGAGTGTATTTGTGCTGATTTGATATGTTGGATTTCCCTTCAACACAAAGCCTCCACGATTGCAAAAGCTTGATAATGTGACCTATAATGTGATGGTGAATGCTAAATTTTCTCAAGACTCATTTGGACATGATCTCTCCACAAATTCTTTGGATGAATTATGAGAGGGGTGAGGGTTCTTTTATAGAATTGGAGAAATTGGGTCAATGGATGAGATTGAGTTAGAAACCCCACAAAGAAGGGTTAAGATTGATCCTCAACACCCACCAAGGAGAGTGAATCAAGGGAGATGGATGAAAGAGATTAATTAGAAATCAAGCTTGCTCCACCATTTTAGGAAATGGTTGAGATATTTAAGATCAAGGGATGAGAATTGATTTCAATATCAGGGGATAGAAATGGTTGAGACAAGTTGGTTGAGATATTTTGAAAATGAAATATTCCTCAAGAATATGCTTTGTGGAGGGAAAATAATATAATTAAATAATTAGGAATTATTTAATTCACATGACAAGAAGATTAAAGGGTAGGATAATTAAATAATCAAGATTATTTAATCATGATGGGATTAGATGAAATAGATGATACTAATTAAATAATTAGGAATTATTCAATTAGGGTGATAAAGGGGAATTAGTGATGAAATGGATGAATTAATTAAATAATTCAGGATCATTTAATTAATAGAGAGAAATAGGGTTAATTGGTGAAAATGATGTTAAAAGAGGATTAATGATGAAAATGAAGTGAAATACAAGGATGTGATAAAAGTGATGTCGATGATGGAAAAATGTGATTCAGGATGTGTGATATGCATTAAGGTATTTTTGTATTTTACATTTTTCCCCTCTTTGACATAATATACTTGCTACGTTGTTTCAAAGAATTTGATGCTCATATCAAGATTGAATTTTTTTTTAATGATGCCCCACTGTGCCCTGATAGTCAATGGAAGGATGATAAGATGCTAGGCTGCCCCCTCAAGAGGTTAGCCAAAATAAATAAATTTTTAGGTCGAGCTCGCGACAAGGTTCAAGAGTAGTTTAAATGCATAGAAGACAAAAAATTAGACCCTAGGGGTCATGTTTAAGGTTTAAGATGATCTAGGGTGCTCAAAATTTAACCTCAAAGGGTTTCCAAGGGTAAAAATTAGGGTTTAGGGGGGTTAAATAGGAAATTAGGGTTTAATTACCCCTCATTTGTACACTCAACCTTAGGAGATTAAAGCCCTCTGGAGATTTGTAGTTGAAAATTTTGATTCATGATGGCGAGAGTTTTGAGTGCACCACACCAAGTAGATGCAGTTCAACAGTACCAACGACTAGTTAGCATAGGGGTTGTGGTACATATTCCTTCTATTTTTGTTTTTGATGTTTATGTTCTTCCATTTAATGTTCAAAGTTAGATGAAACAATAGCGATAATTCTCTAGGAAGGTCGCTATTGATGTGATCTGCCCACTATAGTACTATTTAGGATGGCCGCTTCTGCAAAAACCCAATGCTATCATAAAAGTAGGTTGTAGTTGTCAAAAAAAAATTCTATTGTCAAGCTTGATTGCGTGATAGAAAAATCAAGATGGTCGCTTTTGTTGAACTTAGTCACTATTGTAGCAAAAATTGGCTCGCCATCACTTAGGATAACTGCTATCATCTTAAAACAGGGTCACTATTATAAAATAGGGCCACTATCATTCTGAAAGAATCTCACTATTTAAAAAAAAATTGTTTCAACTAGTTTGATTGCAAATTTTGGTTTCTGAGTTGACTTTCTAACAAAATTTTGATGTTTTAGGTTGAATTCTTGCAAGCTACTCTTCATCCCTTATACTCATGAGAGTAGAGGCATCAACTATTGTTGGATCGGATAGCTGAGTTTCAGGAGCATGAGAGAGACTTCCTATATGTCGTTGGTTTGAGATACATCACCTACATGCCAAAGATCAGGGCACACAGAGCCATGATGATTGTGTTAGTTGAGAGATGGAGATGCAAGATTGTTACCTTTCATTTTCTTACAAGAGAGTGCATAGTTATAGAGGATGTATGGAGGATCCTTCGCATCCCTATCCATGGGGAGCTCGTTACCTATGACATTTGAAGGGGGACTCAGGTGATGTAGAGATTGCTTGGTTTTCAATAGTTGACTATTATTGACTCATAGATTGAATTCACACCTTTTATAGATGACGCAAATCTAATGGTGCTTGTACTAGCAAGATTTATTATTGAGCCTTTGATGCTTGATTAGAGAGCCTGAGGATTCCCAGTTGGCTAGGGGATATGTATTAAGAGGATGATGGAGCATGCTACCGTGTATTCTTGGGGACCCCGTGTCTTAGCTAACTTGTATCGAGATATACACAAGGCTATGTATCGATGTGGGAGCAGTATTTTGACTAGTATGAATCTTCTGCACTTGTGGGTGTGGGAGAGGATTTCCATAACTAGGGTAGAGGGCATAGACCGAAGGGATCTTGGTGATCCTTATTCTTATAAGTATTTTGATTATTTACATTATACATAGCTAGGGAGATTATCTTTTTGGAGAACTATTTTTTATAATATGACAAAGTTTATCTGGTTCCCGTATCTGGCTTACAAGGTGTGGGTAGATGACTAGGATCACTTGTTATACTATCATGAGACTTGATGGTTGGTCGATAGGGTTGGCACTATCCTTGAGCATTACCTTTTGGATAGGGTTCTTTGATAGTTTATTGAGTGACATACTTGGCCCACAAATGAGTGCCATACATGCCATGCATGCATGACTCAAGAGGCCAATGCGTGGGGGCATAGAGTTGATTCGGGGAGAGTAGTAGTAGAGTTTAGAGCAATGAATCCATTTGGCTAGGGATGGGTAGATGGTCCTCATGATTTGAGGATGACTAGAGATTATGATTTTTGTGGGAATGCAGATATCCTTTGAGGTTCACACATCCTGGTGGTGTTGCAGTAGGAGGTGGGCCAGTTATCAGTCAGGTGAGGAGGATGCCTGGTGCATTTGGGTGTAGAGAAGACTGATAGAGGTTACAAATTGCTCATGAGTAGCACTAGAGGCCCCATGATGAGAATGATGGGGGGAAACAACAACATGATGGGCAGCAGGATGATTAGGTGCCCCAAGATCATGGGGATTATGAGCAACAACAAAATTAGCAAGTAGTTGGTCATGTTCCATAGGTACCTCCCTAATAGGGAGATATGGTTGCTAGGATAGCACATATTACAACCAAGCGAGATCAGGCTACAAAGGATAGAGATGATCAAGTTGGGGATTAGCCAAGATTTCTTGCAGATAGGCTATTGATGCGTAGGTTGTTACATTGACTATAGAGTGGGATGATCTCTAATAGGAGAGAGATTCATTGAGGCAACAGTTAGATACTCAGAGACAACAAAGGATGGCATTAGAGATTGCTCATGCTTCATGTATTCCTCAAGATTAGTATCAGCAAGAGAGGGATGCCCTAATAGAGGATAGGACTTACTACAGGACCCTCTACGAGGCTCAGGTTCATAGGGCTTAGAGATGAACTATACTTGGGGTTCCTAGCAATGCAACTGGTGTAGAGTCCTCAGGGGGTCAGTTAGCCAGAAGGCCTCTCAAATAGCCTTCAAGCCCACTCCTTCAACCTTACCAGTCTCATGCACTTAGCCAGAGAGATTAGCATAATGGGGAGTAGCTGAGATCACCTCCATGAGATGGACAACAAGGTGGATCTTAGATGATCTAATCTTTATGTTGTTCTATCATAGAATAGATGTAGACATGATTTTTGTATATACATTCATTGGCTAGTTTTGAGGTATCATGTATATTTTTGATGAACTTGATATTGTATCACACATGACATCAATGAATTTGATGTACTCGACATTTTACTTTTGATGATATTGTGTGAGGGGGAAAATCATAAACATAAACAAGATAAATGTAATTGAAATAGAGATCTAATCTATGATCAAGAACACTAATCTAAGATCTATTCCTACACTTACAAAATGACTTTCTAAGCTATTGAAAACATATTATGAAATCCAATGATTACCAAATTGAATTAAAAAAGAGAGGTTACCATCTATATGAGAGGGGGACCACTGCGTGCAAGACTCCAGGTCACAGAGGGTCAAGACGCGAGAGGCTTCCCTAACTTACCTCAGATTAGTGAAATGTATGAGGGTATGAGGATGAGAATGGCGAGGATTATGGGGTATTACAATCACTCTACAATCCCAAATTGCAAGGTGGGGCTAGGCGAGTCAGTTTTTGGGTTCAACTTTGCTCCTTAGGGAGCTCTCTGCCTGAGGATGTCAGTGCAAACTCTGGACGACAGCGCGATGCATTGGCATCTCAAAAGTGCACTGTAGTCCATATGGTCAAACAATAGAAAAGACAAGGTTGAACTCACCCAAAATGACTAACAACCTAGCTACTCAAGTAAAAGGCCAGAATGTGACAAGTAAATAAATAATATATTCTCTAATATTATAAAGTAGAAAAGCGAATGTAAGGAGAGTAAGAAGGATCTCACCAAGAAATTTGTTCACCAGCTAATATTTCTCACAACACATGCACCTACACACAAAAAGAGGGAAAATGTTGGGTGGCTGTATAGGGGCCTGCCTCAGTTAGACCCCTGTTTAGGTGTTTCCACCTCCACGGACAACCAAGGAAATGAGATAAAGAAGTAATAAAGTAAAGAGAACACAAGCACTACAAAAGAGTACTATGCTACTCAACCAAATGATAGAGGAGAGGAGAGGGAAGCCTACCACCTCCACCAAGAGCAATCAAGGCTGCTTGGGGGAGAACTGAGAGGAACTCAAGCCTCTGTTGCAATGATGTGGTCCCAAATGTGCTCTACCAAGTTGATGAAGTATGATGTTGTTGCAATGGGATGCTTGAAAAATGCTTGAAGTGATTGATGTGAGAGTGTGAGTATGGAAGCTTAACCTATTGAAGAGTTGTGAAGAAGTTGGATTGAATGTTGAAGGGATGAATTTGAAGAGAGAATGAAGAAAAATGGCCATATTTAGGTCAGTCAACCAAAGGAGGCGTTACAACTTCAATGCCAATGGGAAGAGTAACACCTCTGTTGGCTTAGCCACAAGAATCTTCCAAGGACGTAAGCGCATCACGTGGATGTCTATGCACTGTGTGGGCATCCTCGATGGAAATTCCCCCATCAACACATAAAATAAGTGCCAAGTGGACTGCCATCAGTGGGCTTAAGTGAAATTAAGCTTCTGAATTTAGTTTTTTAAGGTGGATAAAGGAAAAAAGGGGAATTCTACATAGGGTGAAAATTCACTCTTATATATTTTTTCCCACTTTAGCGAGCACAAGTACTAATGAGTGCTCAATAAAGTAGATCAAGGAGAGAGTAGGGTTAGAAAAGTATACCTGAACCATTGAGGAAGTAGTACTCGGTCTGACATACTTGAAGGTGTAGGAAAAGTGAAGGACTCCATAGCTGCTCGAAACTATGAAGTTGGAACAACAAAGCGTCTTACAGGCCCATGAACTTGCAAGGAGGTAACCCCCAAGATCTCTCACATGAAGGAAGCCCCACGGAAGCAGACTCTATAGAGTCAAGAAGTGGCAACACGTCTACCCATAGATAGAACATGTCAAAAGTGGTGACACGTCTACTTGCAAATAGAACATGTCAAAAGTGGTGACACGTCTATCCACAGATAGAACATGTCAAAAAGTGGCGACATGTCTACCCGTAGATAGAACATGTCAAAAGTGGTGACAAGTCTACCTGCAGATAGAACATGTCAAAAGCGGTGACACGTCTACCCGGAGATAGAACATGTCAAAAGTGGCGGCACGTCTACCCGTAGAAAGACCGTGTCAAAAGCAGCGAAATGTCTAATTGTAGATAGAACGTGTCAAAAGTGGCGACACATCTACTTGCAGATAGACCATGTAAAAAGTGGCAACACATCTATCCGCAGATAGAACATGTCAAAAAGTGGCCAGTCATGCAGATCGTCAATAGACAAAACTTTCAAAGTGGTCCCTTAGGAACCCTTCAAAAGGAGAGGGGTCCACTCAAGAGACACACTGTTTGAAAGGTAAGTTATAGTCAGGTTTCCCCCAAGCTAGACGCGAAAGGGTGAATGAAATGAGCCTAGTCGGGCTACCCCTAGGCTAGATGTGAAAGAGTCCATTTATCATAAAGGCCTTTGAAGGAAGGGCTCTTTGGGAACCTACCGTGAGAAAGAAGGGGGGTCCACTCAAGGGACACACAATCCAAAAGTAGTTGTTCTTCTTAGAGCGATTCGTCATCAAGGAATCCTTTCAAAAGATGTTCACTTCATCAAGGAATTTGAAAGGAAGGATATGCCCCCACACAAAGGGGAAGTTAAAGTTGTTCCCACTTCCGAGGAAGGTCTTCAAGTCCTTTCTTTACAAACCGTTGATGAAGGAAACACGTTTTGTTAGGGTTTTAAGTTGAGAATGCGATTCTAAGGGAAAAAGTTTGTGAAGACTTTCAAAAAAGATTCATTGGCAACAAATTCATTTTTTGAAAATCGAAGTGTTAAAGAAAAAGCACTGTCTCATATAGGAGGGAAAACTCAAAGAAGAAAGAAAGATAAAGGGAAAGAAAAGGAGAAAAGAAAAATTCAAACAAAGGACATAGGGGGATTTAGTTTAGCGGGGTCAAATCTGTTCGATCTCATATAATAATAGGTAACCATAATGCAAGGTGAAATATCATCAATCCCCAATTAGATTAGGAAGAATGCATGGAAAACAAAGTAAAATAAAAATAAAAATGGGTCAACATGGAAGGGAAGCCTAAATTCCCCCAAAGCTTTGGATCATCCCCAATTTATCGAAAATCAATCACAAACATGGAAGAATGATGATACAAATAGAAGAAGGTTCACGACACAAAAAACACACTTGTATCCAAGCACCAACAGGGGTGGCAAGGGTCATCCTGACACATATAGCATGATTACGGGGGAACACATCACAAAACACACACACAAGATCAAGAAAAGGGCCTCCTCCTAACATTGATCAACCAATAGGTCGTCCGCTTCCCAATCCAGATCCTCATAAGGGGAAGCAGGAAAAGTTTGCAAGGGTGGAATGTTAAGAGGAGGAGCATCCAACCTTCCCACAACAAGGACCAAGGAAGAGGGCTCCTCAAGGTCCTCTCCACTGAGCTCCTGTGGAGTCAAGGTTAGTGATTTTGCAAAGATCGCCGACAGGTCTGGGACTTTGTCCATGGAATTAAACATGCATCCCATAGGGGCACCATGCCTATTCTCAATGGATGAGATAGGTTGTGCTTGAGGTTCACTGCTAAGTATTCTAAATGATTCAGGAGCGGTGACAAACTCAGGTAAAGTCAGAACTAGTTCTATCACAAGGACATAGCAAGTCATCACAAGACCACCTTGCAAAGAAGGTGAACTATTACATCCTTCGTCGCTAGAAGGACCAACCTTCGCCTCTTTCTTTGTGGGAGGAGATGAAATCCCCATAGACGAAGCTAGGAGTGTAGAGGAAGAGGAAGAAATAACCATGGTGGATACGACCGAAGTATTAACCATATCCATGAGATTTGGGAAGGGATGAATATCCAAGACAGACATCACCAAAGGCGGCTCCACCGAAGGAGTGATAAACACTTGTACCCATTTAGGGTTAGGCACATTCAAGCTCACAACGAAAGCCAGGAGCGGATTAGACTGAAGGGGAATAGAAGGAATAGATGGAGAAGACGCTACTGGAGGTCCTGAAATAGGAGCAGTCATTCCTTCCTCCCTTTGTTGTGAGGTGGCCTGCTCTGCTAGGAGAGCCTTTTGTCGATGCTTGCGCTCATGTGCAAGGTGGTTTCTACGGCTCCTAGAGTTAGAGGCCAGAGTTTGCAAAGGGACAAGAGGTTCCTGCTCAACGATAAGAACATCCACTATGGTTGTTTTAGGTGAAGGAATGAGCTCCTGTACGAGAGCAGGGGATGTAGGATGAGGAGCGACAAGAGGAGTCGACTCGAGAGCCTCGACAATGGGCCTCTTTCCACTCACTACCTTAGGAGCAGGAGCAGTAGGAGGTCATGGATTGAATTCTCTATGAGAACCTTTCTTTCTACCATATAAATAGTACCATGGTCCAAGAAATTCATTAGGGAGATTCACGATCCTAATCTTGGGCCTATGCTAAGGAGGGATCATCATACTTAGTGGGTAGCCACCGGGTCTGCTCATCCAGTACTCTTCCCAGGAAAGGGGAGAGGACAGGACAGTCCTAGAGAAAGCCACTTTTTCTTTACATCTGCTAGAAGGAGAGGGAACCATCATAGGATTCTCCTCCTCTTTCGAAGGAGTAGTTTTTAGTGTGGGCTCCTTCTTCTCTTCTCGGGAAGAGGAGGTGATCGCTTTTCCTGTTGCAAGAAGGGTTAGCTTTGGCTCCCCTTTGCTCCCAGTTTTGTACTTCACATAGTTCTTGTAAAGTAGGTCCGTTCTTGGAGGGAGCAGACCGACCAGGGAGGGCCAAAAGTGATCCAAAGAATATCCACCATGAGATACCAAAGGCTGATATCTGATATCATGCACTGCATGCATGACACCCTCGTGGGAAAATTTCAAACATTTGTGGATAACGAAGGTGATCCCATTCATGGAAGCTAACCAGGGAAGGCTTAGCTTCACTTTGAATAGGTTTGAATCTGGAATGACATCGAAGACCGTGTCAATAGCCCTAGGTCCAACCAAGACAAATAAAGCAATCAATCCATAGGGTTTAAGACTCATAACATCATGAGTATAGATGGCAGATTTCATTTCTTCATACTTTTCCTTTTGTAGTGAATTTAATACTAATGTTTCTTTAGTAATAACATTCACATGACTCGCGGGGTCTATCAAGACTCCTGTCACAATGTTACCATTGACACGAGCGTGAATGTAGAGAGGTTAAGGTTTGTTGTTCAAGGGTAAATCTTGTGATGTAAATCTAACATCCAGTGATTTGGATGTGGGTGGAACGGTGGAAGTTACCATGACCATATTTACATAGGCCTCGGGTTGGGTAACAAAATCAGTGGGATCAACAATCATGTTTGCAAAATGTGACAGAAATGGGTCCGTGTATATCTGTAATTCACTGTTTTCCTTTTCCACTGATTTGTTAGTGTTTTGTTTGTTTCCATTGAGATGAATGGTACTATCCTCGATACGATCTTCTATCTCATGACACAACTACATACAACATTCAGTATCATTTCCATTGACAAGATGGTACTGATAGTAAGTGCTCCCATCATGCCAATTAGGGTAAGGTTCCTTAATAGGCTTAGGGATCGAAAAAGTTATGATCTTATCCTTCAATAGATTTTGTAGGATGGAAGTATAAGGTTTTGACAACTTTGTGAACTTCCGGTTGCATTTGAGGCCATTTCCATTGATAGCAGCGACTACATTCGCAACTACTTTTCCTTTCCTAGAGATTGATACGATGGAATTTCCTTCAGAATAGGAGCATGAGGAGGATCCCCAGAATTGAGCAACCTTCTACTAGACTCTCATAAATCTACACACAGATGCGCGAAAGAAGATATTTCATCAGGGCGAACTTCTCTTGCCAAGGCCTTTGTAAGTTCCCTATGAATACCTTATGTATGTCATAATCGGGAAGCTGATACAAGATTTGTGAAAGAGGCGCTTGATAACGTGCTATGAAATTAGTAATCTTTTCATTGTCTCCTTGCTTACATCGGACAAGATCCGAAAAGGTCATCTTCGGCCCAATGTTTTTTTAGAATTGTCTAAGGAATTGTTTTACAAGTTGATCAAATGAGAAAATAGAATCTTCGGGTAGGGAACAATACCACTTGTGTGTTGTGTCCTTGAGGGATTGAGGGAACAACTTAGCCATCAAGGCATCATGATGGAAGAAGTTAGTCTAGAGAGCGTTAAAGGCATACATGTGCATCTACGGGTCTCCCTTAGCACCAAAGTTCTCAAATTTAGGGATCCCCATTCCGTAAGGGAAGGGTGTGTTTAAAATGGCAACTGACAGCGGGCTATGTCAGAAGAAAGGCTGGAAGATAGGCTGGGTTGAGGCCTGGGAAAGGCTCACTAACTAGCTCTACATCTTACCCATGTTTTGAAGCAAAGTATTCAAAATAGGATCGTTAGAAGATAAAGGGCCAGAGGAACCCCCTCCAGAACCACCACCATTGTGACTTCCGCTAGAGCCACTACCAAATCCACTACCGCTAGTAGGGCCTCCACCGGAACCATCGCCATGACCTCCATAGGAACCTCCTCTGCCAGCACCGCCTTCGCTACCAAATCCAATGCCACTACCAAAGCCTCCACCATCGAAGGTGATAGAAGGGGTAAAGGTAAAGCCCAATGGGACCGTATTCACCTTGATAGTTTCCTGTTGATTAGGGACAAAAGGGATACTAATGGAAGGGACTGCATCGACCATGTAGATGGAAGTGGGAGGCATTGATACCCTTAATTGTCCCTCATGCTCTTCAAAGGTGACTCCTTGTGTGAAGCTAGAGTTGCTCAAAGGAGCACACGCTTCGGCGATACTGAAGAGACTACTTAGAAGCTCTACGCCTATTCGATCTTTATCCATCATACACTTTAGATCACTAACAACTCGAGTGGCTTTAGCCATCTTCAGATTTCTTTCCAAATGGTTTTCAAGGTCGCCCAACCCTTTTGTAAGGCTAGACACATATTCAGTAGGGATTTGAATGGCCTTATGCTCATCCACCGATGATGGTGTGGGGAACGTAGGAGGAGTGGGGACATGATCAGTTTCATCAATGAATCCCATATCCTTCCTTGACACCTAATCTTGTGTAGCCAAACTAACAGCGAGACCAAAGAAAAGGCTCGTAGAGAGACCAAGTGAGACCTTTGTCCTACCCATCGGGAGGTGTCATACACTTCTCCTCACGATATGCCCAAAAGTTGTGGATTGGGTTGTGATGCTCATAAACCTTCACAACACTTGAGGTCACAACAACCATGAAGTATCCAAGGGAAGTTTTAACACCAACAGATGAACAGATGTTGGTTCACGTCGAGCTCACCAAAAATGTAAGAGAGGGGGACCACCACGTGCAAGACCACAGGTCATGGAGGGTCAAGACACGAGAAGCTGCCCTAACTTACCTTAGCTTAGTGTAATGTATGAGGGTATGAGGATGAGAATGATGAGGATTATGAGGTCCTACAATAACTCTACAATCCTGAATTGCAAGGTGGGGCTACACAAGTCAGTTTTTGGGTTCAACTCTGCACCTTAGGGAGCTCTCTGCCCAAGGACGTTAGCGCGGACTCTAGATGACTGCGCAACATGCTGGCATCTCAAAAGTGCATTGTAGTTCATATGGTCAGACAACAGTAGAGACAAGGTTGAACTCACCCAAAATGACTAATAGCCTTTCTACTCAACTAAAAGGCCAAAATGTGACAAGTAAATAAACAATATATTCTCTAATATTATAAAGTAGAAAAGAGAATGTAAGGAAAGTAAAAAGAATCTCAACAAGAAATATGTTCGCTCGATGATCTTTCTCACAAAACGTGCGCCTACACACAATAAGAGGGAAAATGTTGGGTGGTTGTGTAGGGGTCTGCCTCAGTCAACCCCCGTTTAGGTGTTTTCACCTCCACGAACAACCAAGGAAACGAGATAAAGAAGCAATAAAGTAAAGAGAACACAAGCACTACAAAATAGTACTATGCTACTCAACCAAATGATAGAGGAGAGGAGAGGGAAGCTTACCACCTCCACCAAGAGCACTCAAGGATACTTGGGGGAGAAATGAGAGGAACTCAAGCCTCTACTGCAATGGCGTTGTCCCAAACATGCTCTACTGAGTTGACGGAGTATGATGTTGTTGCAATGGGATGCTTGAAAAATGCTTAAAGTGAGTGATGTAATGAGCTTGTGGAGTGATCTGAGAGTGTGAGTATGAAAGATTAATTTGTTGAAGAGTTGTGAAGAAGTTGGATTGAATGTTGAAGGGATGAATTTGGAGAGAGAAAGAAGAAAAATGACCATATTCGGGGCGATTGACCGAAGGAGGCATTACAACTTCACTGCTAATGGGAAGAGTAATGCCTCTGTTGGCTCAACCATAGGAATTTTCCAGGGACGTAAGCGCGTCACACAGATGTTTGTGCATCGCGCGGGCTTCCCTGACATAAACGCTCCCACTGACACACAAAACATGCGCCAAGTGGACTGCCATCAATGGGCTTAAGTGGAATTAAGCCTCTAACTTTGGTTTTCTAAGGTGGATAAAGGAAAAAAGGGGAATTGCACATAGGGTGCAAATTTTCTCTTATACACCATCCTGTATTAGAGTATATTCATGAGGATGTGGTTGCTCATATCACTATGAAGCTTCCATAGTTCGTGTGAAAAATCTTGAATAACGATGTGTTGTGTGTTTGGTTGATCAAAGAAATGTTGAAGCTTTATCAATGGTGTTTTAGCATTACTTTGTTATCTGTAGGTTAATTCTTTGATCCTTTTTTGTGAGGAAAGAGGTTTGTTATATAGAAAATGTGATTCAAAATGGATGATCAAGATTAAACAATGTTGAATCAAGATCATTGGTTGAGAGGTGTTGAGAGGACTTAGACATGAATAATCTGTGCAACATAGATTGCACAATTTGTGTGATTGAAGAAATAGATTAAATGATTAGTGGGATTAAGGAATAGATTGATCAATTAGGAATAGATTGATCAGTTAGGATTAGATTTAGAAAACAAGGGATCATAATTTACTCAATCAATAAAGTGGTTGAAAAAGATTAATTAAATTATTTAATTAATTAATTAATTCATTCATTATTTGATTTGATTTTTGATAAATGATTTTAATAGTTTGATTTAATTATTTGAATTTTAGAGGGAAACTATCGTAATTAAATTATTATAATTTAATAATTCAATTAACTTAGGGGAACAAGGTGATTTAGTGATTTAATTAAATAATTGGTGTTATTTAACTAATTAAGACGAAATAAAGTTAAATTAGGATTTTATTAAATAAATGTAATTTTTTTAATTGGTCAAAATTATAGAAACATGAATTAATTCTATAATGTCATTTTATTCAATTAATAGTAGAAATAGGGTTTTTAGGACTTTATTAAATAAATGGAATTTATTTAATTTTTCAAGAATGATGAAAAAGTGAATTAATTAAATAATGTTGTATTATTCAATTAATAGGGAAAATTAGGCTTTAGGATGCAATTGATGTGAAATGTAGTGATGTTTGATGATAATGATGTCAATGATGTGAAAATGTCATTTGTAGTGTCTGGTAGGTGTTGGGTCAGTTTTACATGTCTACATTTTGTCCCTCTTTGATACAAAGTACCTATTGCTTTTTTTCAAAGATTTTATTTTTAAGGTCAAGTTTTTGAAAAAAAAGTATTCCCCACTATGTCCCGATGTTCTGTGCTGCCCCCTCGAGAGGTTGGCCAAAAATTTCAATTTTGAGGTCAGGCTCACGACACTATTCTATTTCAGTTTAGATGTGATTATGACAAAAAATTAGGTCTATAGGTCCCTTGTTGCTTACTTTGATGTTCTCGAGAAGTCCTAAGTTGAACGTAGGAAGATTCCCTAATTAAAAATTAGGGTTTCCTAGGTAAAAAATAAGGTTTTTGAGGATTAATATAGGTAATTAGGGTTCTAATTGCCTTATTTGTGCTTTGATCCTATAATGAATTCTTGTCTCTGGATTTCTCATTATGTCAGTTTTCAAAGAGTAATGCCTAGGATTCAGGGAGCCCCACATCATTTAGAATTGGTTCGAGAGTTTGGATGGCCTGTATGTGTCAGTGGCCCAATATGTACCCTCTTAATTCTTGTTTTCATCTTGTCATGTTCCTGTAATTCATGTACAAGTTCAATAGCAAGGTTTTAGGAGTTTCTATGCTTTTGCATTGTTTTTAGTGTATTTTCCAGTTTAGGAAGCTCACACTTTCTCTAAACCTTCACACTTGCTTCAGACCTGTGCTTTTGACTTATACCTTCAATTTAGTTTTGTGCTTTTGCTCTAAAACTGTGCTTTTGATTACCCAAGGACTATTTCTGTGCATTTTCTTTAAACCTGCGCACTTGAAAAATGTTCTCACTTTTGATATCTTCACCCTTGACCTAAACTAATGCACTTGAATTAAACCAACACAATTGTCAGTGACTTCACTGATTTTTCTAAAGGTTACTTACTTTTACCTATTTGGTACTCTAAGGCTTGTTTTTCGTTGTTTTTGTGTCATTTTACGTGTTCAGAGCGAAACCCTAACATTGTGGGTTAAAATGATTGCAAGTGGTATTTAAACCACTATAGTTGGGGAGAGATGACCTTGAGATCTATTTGAATCAATTTCCCATTTTGATGTTTTGGAGTGAGATTTCCTAGATACAGTCGGGCTACGTCATATCTATTACATGCCTCCCATCCAAACTCATACAACAATGATGACCATGCTTGTGGAGTGGTGGAATTCAAAGACATTCGTGTTTCATTTACCTATAGGAGAGGCCACCATTACACTCAAGGATGTGTGGAGGATTCTCCACATTCCCATCCATGGCGAGCTTGTGACATACCATGTTCAATGGGGTACCCATGCCATGCGACATGTGCTAGGTGTTAGACACTTGGAGGTTCAACAATTCAAGATTTATTTGTCTAATTTCATTGGCAATGCAAATCCTATTTCTCTTGTCCTTTGTGGTTTGATTTCAGGACTAGTTGTTCCTGATAGGAGAGGTCATCAGTTCCTTGTTGGATGGGGTATTTGCATTGAGGGTATGTTTGATCATGGGACAAGATATGCATGGGGTTCATGTCTTCTTGCTCACCTCTACAGAGATATGCACGAGGTTGTATATCGGGGTAGGAAATCTATTTTCTTAGGTGTTTCTCTTTTGCATATTTAGGCTTGGGAGCACATTGCAGTTTCTCAGCCTGATGGGATACAAGATCATACTCTTGAGGATCCGTACTCATATCTTTATGGAGATTTCTTACACTACACCTTTCCTAGGGATCTTCTGTACAGGCATCATGTGTTTGATGATATGTTAGGTTTTGTTTGGAGACCCTATATTTATTGTGAGGCATGTCCAGAGGATCTGGAGAAACTTGTTTACTGTCAGAAAACTAGATGGTTGATTGGTCACTCCCACTCTCTATTAGATCATTACTTACTAGACAAAGTATGTCATCAATTTGGAGAGAGACAGGGTCAGTTTCTTGATGCTTATAAGGCTCGGTTTGGTGGACCACTAGGGAGGTCCGTGTATGGGCTCACCAAGTAGATGGAGATGTTGTTGTTGTTGCATTTAAAGCACTTGCCCTAGTTGGATGGGGTTGGCTAGTGGGTTCAACATATTTGGGTAGTACACCTAATTTTGATCAGTGGTGGGCATGATGTAGGCCTTTGAGATTCACAGATCCTGGGGGTGATCTTGTATTAGGCAGAGTAGGTATTACAGGTTGACGCAAGGAGCAAGAAAACATTGAGGTTCTTGCATAGTAGCTAGATAGGTATCGACATGATGGGACACAGGGTGATCAGGCTTGGGGTGATCAAATTCCTTAGGTGCATGGACAAGTTCCAAGACCTCCTCCCCCACCTAGAGATGGAGGTGCTCAGTTGGCTGCAAATATAGTGCAACGACAGACCATGGAGGCACAACTTTCCATAGTGAAAGTGGAGAGGGATAGCTTGAGGGCATAACGAGATAGTGAGAGTGGGCGATGGCATGTTGCAGAGGCTCAGTTTTAGGTGATTATGACGAAGAGAGATACTCTTAGAGAAGAGTGTGATACCCTTCATGTAGAGCGAGATAAGTGGTTACAAAGGACTACATACTATCAGACTCTCTATGATGCCTTTGTTCCCAAAGTTTAGTGGTGGCTACGATTCAGAGAGCCTAGTGTTGCAGGTGGTGGTGGTGGTGAGTCAGCTGGTCATTCTGTTAGATAGCCAAATCTCGATGGTGATCCATAGCCTAATCCATACAGTGTTCCCCTTTCCTACCGAGTAGTGTTACACATATGCTTGATCTTTATTATGTTATTGTTCAGATACATATTATAGACATGATTTTTGTATATATATATTCATCTGCCCAGTCGAGGCCTCATATATATATTATTTTGTATTATCCTATCACAATTGTTCACTAATGATGATGTATTATGGCATTCTCTCTTTTTTGATGACGATATATATGAGATATACCTTCTTTGATTCAGCTCATTTTATGCTTATGTGATGATCATGGAGGACTATGTATGATGATGCATGTTTATATATGTTCTTGTACTTTTTTGATGTATGTATATGGCTTGGATGGATGGATCATACTTTATATCATATGATGTTTTATTATGGATGATTGATATATTGTTTTGGTATATGATTTTTATGTGATGTATGGATGATATATGATGGATGTAAGCCTTATACATGTTACATGATGTTTTGATTGCTTTATTATCATCATGATATGTATTGACAACATTGTGGATGCAGGATGGATATGGTACTAATGATATTGCTATGCAAGATGAATGTTAGTTAGAAGAAATATTTTATGATGGATAGAAATTTGATGTTTCTTTCGCTTTGCTTGGAGGCTTCATAGTTTTGAACAATCCTGTTTGATGTAGAAAACATATATGATGCACCAAGGTATTAATGACCAAGGTGATTTTGTATCCATTGTGTGGACTTTGACTCTACAAACAAAGAGTATTATTTCTCATACCAAACATACAAAAACTTTGTTTAAAGTATATGTTTGGGGTTGTGTTAATTTTTTTTCAGACCAATCACACAGAGTGGTATAGAACACCTAACATGCAACTGCTTCACGAATTGTTCCAACATAACTTTCATACACTCAATAAATCAAGTATTCACCATGGTAGTATTATAAAAATATCTTACAAACAAAAAATCGAAAGGACGCTCAATTTCCCCCATTCCTTCTTCTCTAAATCCTTATGGACATCCTTGATAGATCCTGGGAATGAGTCAATAAAATAAATCATAAAAAATAAGGCTACAAAAAGATAAAAACAATGTTGCAGTATCACTTGCCACACTTTTTTGAGGTTTTAGGACTATTATCTATTGTTGATCATGTCTATCATAGGAATGGATCCATTAAGGCATATCTCAAGATGTTGTTGGTGAATTGTCAAAAGATAGGTAGTTGATACTTGGGATTTTCTTTAGTCTATTTTACGATCAAATCTTTGTGATTGTTTGCTTGAAGGTTCTAGCTTTTGATTTTTTCTTTGTTTTTATTGGTTTCGTCAAAGGGTGAGTGCGACGGTTTGTTTATTATGGGTGAACAGTTTATTACACATGGTAATAATGAGGCAAGTTTTTTTTATTTTAATTTTTTGAGTTTTATGATGTTTTTGTTGTTTTTCAGGGGACTAACCTAGGGCCTCAGGGGTGAACAGTTTATTACACATGGTAATAATGAGGCAAGTTTTTTTTATTTTAATTTTTTGAGTTTTATGATGTTTTTGTTGTTTTTCAGGGGACTAACCTAGGGCCTCAGGGGCTCATCAAAGATAAGCCTTGCCTACGTTGTACATGCAAAGGCTCGTAGTTCACTTGGTTTGAATGTTTTTGACCTTTATGTTTTGTGAATATTTTTGGATTTTGTATTTTTTGACAAGTTGAAATAAAGCACAATAGAAACCTAAAGGGACTGAACTATGGCCTCAGGGGTTGTTAAGCCTTGCCTACATTGTACACGCAAAGACCACATAGTTTGACCATTTGACTCAAAGCATAATTTTTTTTGCAATAAACAACATTGATAATCTGGATTGATATTCCACTTATGTGTTTAGAGGATATGTTGTGGGAAATCTACTTGAACTAGCTATGAGGTTCAAGCAAATGTTGATATCTTAGACTGTTTGAGTGAAGGAATAATCCAACGACGTTTAATTTTTGATGTTTTCACATGTTTTTTGATTTTTCTATTTTTCAAATGCTTTTGATTTTTATTTTTTACCATGATAGGATGCTCAAAGATTAAATCCATGACTAGCTTCGGGAAGTTTCCCCCAGTTGGAGACAAGACTACTTTCCTCAATCAGTAACAAGTCATGGTTGAATACATTATTTTATTATGAAATGGATGGGTGGATGTTGTGGATAATACCGATAGATAATGATGCGGGTCTTATTCAAACATAGTGCCTGTTTGCCAGGTTTTCACTGTGGTACCTGTTCTAGAAGCACCACAAAGTAGTTTTCACTCCAAATTTTTTTTATTTCTCTTTACTTTTTTTTCTTGGTTTTTTTGGTTTTTGTGCATTTTTTTAAATCTTTTTTCCATTTGTTTGTTTTTTTACCCTTTTTCCTAGGGTGTAAACTTGGATTGATATTTTACTTTGTTTTTCTAGAGGATATGCTGTGGAAAAGCTTACTTGAACTAGCTATGGGGTTCAAGCAACTGTTGATATCTTAGAATTTTCGAGTGAAGGAATAATCCACGTTGTTGGTATCTTTGAAGGTTACCTTAGTAGTATGTTGGTGGTACACCTTGTTGTTGGGAAAAACTATTTTTAAGGTTACCTTGGTGGTGCATTGGCGGGTATACCTTATTGTTGGGATGAACTGTTTTGAAGGTTACCCTGATAGTGCATTGGTGGTACACCTTGTTTTTGGGACAATGCCTAGATCACAACATGAGCTAGAAGAAATAGATCAATATTTTTTTCTAGAGCAAGATGTAAGTACTTTCCCCCTAGTGTCTAGCAATGTAGGTAATGGATTATCTTGTGATAGGATAACATGTTTGGATAAAGTATGCTCCTTTTGGGCAATGCCTCATGGATTAGATAATGCTAGATAAAATAGGGTCAATGATAGTGACCCATGTCAAGATGTTTCCCATAAGCAAGTGTAAAGTGTACACCAAACATTTTTCAAGATCAAGATAAGTTGGATTTCGGATAAAAATGGATTAGATTCACTATGGATCACTTGAGATGCCTCCACCTGAAATGGTGCACAAAGATGCTCGAGTCTACACATGATGCCTATTTTCCAAGTTTTCATCATGGTACTTGTCCAAAGTGCCACCATAGTGGTTTTCACTGGAGGACAATTTTTCTCTTAACTATTTTCTTGATTTTTTTGATGTCACACAAGATGTGTGTTTACCAGGTTTTCATCATGGTGACAATTTTTTTGCTCACGTTGAACCACCTAGTGGTGCTAATGTAGATACTATTGGTGTTGATATGGTTGTTGTTGTCATGACGTACCAATGATATCTTGCTTGGAGGAGTTGTTTTTCTAAGACACTAGCATTTGAATGTAACCCCTAATAATTCTTATCTCCCTTTTCAATACCAAAGTTAACTTTACCTGGATGTGCACATCATGATAGAGTGCCCTTAGAATCCTTATGATGAAGAGTTGCTGCCAACACATGGTCAACGTGAGGGTTTGATATCATGGATGGTGAAATGTGCTGAGGGATATGATATTTAGATGGATTGGTTGACAATTTGGAACCTTTGACTCTCTAAACTTGGGATGATGAGAAATGATGGGTAGATATGGAGATTCAATTGGGACCAACGTCTTGATATACCTTGTAGGTCGCTCTTGAAGCTTTATTTTGCATTGTTGGACATTTTTGATGGTTGAACTTCCCTTTTTGATTTTTCCCCATAGTTTCTTTGACTAATGGAGTTTGATAGGGATGATTTTCTTGCTTTTTCTTTTGTATCCATTTAAATCTTTCTTGTCCATTTAATTTTGTTCATTCTTTTTCTTCAATGACTTGTTTTGTTCTTGGGTATAGATTTTTCTCTTGTTGTTGGTTCCAATTAGAGGTTTGAAATATGTGTGGATGATGATTCATGGCATGGCTAGTTGTAGCGTTAGTATCGGTTTCATCATAAGGAATCTTCATTCTTTCTATGTTGATGTTTGTATTAGATAAAGTTGCCCTAGTATTATAGAGGTATCATTGATGTGTTTAGATCCCTTAATTGCTAAATAACCAATACTTTGATGTTTAGGATTGCCAATAATTTACACTAGTCCTAGGATACCCTATTCATGTCCGCCTAATCCTCTACCATGATAATGCATTTGTTGAATATTTTTATTTGCAATTGGATATGGTTTACCTTGGAAACAAGGTGCTAATCCTTCTTTGCTCTGTTGTGGATATTCAAAGGTGATAACTTTATCACTGGTAAGATCCTTCATATGTGGGATAACTTCCTAATTGATATTTTTAAGTTGATCTTGTGAAATATCAAATTTTGATGGCCCTTCAAAATATATTGGTGCTTCTTTGACTATTGTATACCCAATGCTATACTACTCAGGATTATCAATTATCTTTGTTGATTTTAAGATACTGTACTCCATATTTTCATACTTGATGTCTTCAATCTGCCTGAAGGATGTTTTTGATTTTAATGCTTCTTCTTGATCAATTTCTGTTATGTCTATAGATTCTTCCATGTTTTGATCATGTGTAAAGATGTTAAGAGTAGGTGACTTTTGTTCCTTGGCAATGATATCAAGAGTATGAGACTTGTTTTGGATGAAGATCATGTACATGTCCATTAGGAGTAAGCATCTCTTGGGTAGATGTATGTTTGCTTGGTGTATGCATTTTTTCTTCCTTTGAAAGACATTAGATGTCTTGGAAGATATCTACCAAGTCATTGTAGTATTTTGATGATAAGGACACTTGATATTGACTTTGTGTGGTATTATCTTTGATATGCTTTGGATCACATTCTTGACATTGATCAATTTGAAAGAAGGGATTTCTTGTAAAGTGATGAGGGCGCAGCCCGAGACTTAGAAAATAACCCACAAACAAGAGAA
Organism: Sequoia sempervirens; assembly: GCA_007258455.2. Taxonomy (NCBI): domain Eukaryota; kingdom Viridiplantae; phylum Streptophyta; class Pinopsida; order Cupressales; family Cupressaceae; genus Sequoia; species Sequoia sempervirens. Next base: position 304,366,568 of record VDFB02105785.1, read on the forward strand.
TAATTTTATTATTCAGAAAATGGAGCTTCTTACATGCAGAGGATCTCAAATCCCCAAGTTCTACAACACATGCAAGTTAAAAAAAGCTACAGAATAACCCTTTCACAATATGTGAGCTTGTCCCCAAAAAATTACCCAAAAATTAGAAACTCGCCCATAAATAGAGCTCCTCATTAGTTTGGAGCCAAAACAACATTCAAATTTTAGTTTAGGCGGTTTGGCGCCGAAAATTTACAATATGAAGTTCAAATTTCAAAAGAGCATTTGCAATTGTATCTTCTAGAAAGTGAGCCAACTTCCCGAGGCCATAACTTTTGACCCGGGACTCTGATTCGCGAACCATTTGAACCGTTGGAAAGGTCTCGAAGTCAATAATGCGCATGAAATTTGCTACACCAATTTTGGCAAGTTTCGGGGCCGTTTCGGGAACTCTAAGTGCCTCAAATCTAACTCCAAAGATTTTTAGGTGCAAATCTGGGAAACTAAAACTGCAATATCTTTCAACCCAGGAATAGAAAATAAAAACCATAAATTGGGAATTTCATTATGACAAAAAGGGTATCCAAAAATGTAAAAACATCTAAAAACTGAGAAACTTTATTTTTGGGTGATGCAAGATTGCCCTTACACCACTGGATGCTCCTGCATCATAAAGGATCCTTGGATTTCCTCAAAATGTAGGCATATGGGTGATAGATCTTGGCTTAGATTTTTAACATTGGGTATAAGTGTTGGATTAAGAGTGCCTTGATCACCAATATGTATTGTCATGAGATTGGATGATGTCATTATTTCTTGGACTGTATCATTGCTAGACTTGGGTGATTGATTTTGATCATGCTTTGGATTAAATTCTTGATTCATTTCCTGTTGCTCACTAGATGATGTAGAGACATCATCAACGTGATCAATGATAGATAGATCTTGATCATTGTTTTCAAATTTTGAGGTTGAGAAATTGTTAGTGTTGTCATTGGTAGATGGAACTTGAATGTCGTCTTCAATAGCTATTTCTCCTTGATCAATAAGGTCTTGGATGAGATTTTTGAGTGTAACACATTATGATGCATCATGACCTTTTATTCCATGGTATTTACAATAGATCTTGTCATCGTACCATGGGAATTTAATGCTAGGTTCACCACTTCATGGTGGTTTTGGAAGTGTGATAAGTTTGGTATTGACTAATTGGTTTAACACACCCTAAATTGGCTCCCTTAAAGGAGTGTACTCATGTTTAGTAGTATGGTTTGATTGTAAGGTTGGTTGTGGTGGAGATGGATTTTGAGATGGAATTTCTTGTTGGTTTTGAGATTGATGGTTTTGACTTTGATTTTGTGACCATTGATGTTGTGGAAATAGACTTTGTTGTTGATATGAATCAATTTTTTGATGAGCATTATGACATTGTTGATATTGTGACCCCTTTTTTGGAGGGTGTCCAAAGCATTGTTGATAAGGTGCGTCAATTTTTTTCTCAAGTGCATCTATGGAAATATGATCTTGGTGTTGTTTCAACACTACTTGTTGCTGTTGTGAATCTTGCTAAGTTATATTTTGATATGGATGAGGATTTTGATTGAAATCACCCATGTGACAAGATGCTCAAAAAACTTGATTAGGGTAACCCATAGTTGATATATCATTTAAATTTGTAGTGTATGTTGTCCCCATGGGTGTATAAGGCAAAACTAGATTTGGGTAATAGATTGACATGTTTTTGAAGATGTTATGATGCTCAATACCTTGTCGTAAGGTCACTCGGTTTATATCCCCATGGGTCACTTTCGTCATTCGTAGTGTTTATTGGTGGGATGTCGGTGTTGTTCTTGCTTGCTTCCATGTTCTTCCTATGTTGTGATCTTGTAGTTGTCATAAACAACTGCCAAGCTCTTGTGACTATTTTCATGACTCCTATCTATGGAAAAAAAATGCTTTTGTTTTTTGGATTTTTTGTTTTAACAAAAATGAAAGTTGTCTTTGTTTTTGGATTTTTAGTGCATTAAATCTAAGGGTAGTTGGCCTATTGAGAAGTGAAAATAGAAAAAATATAGTGTATTTTGATGGATGCGGTATCTTCTTGAGATGTACCCTTTGGAAAACTTTAGGGTTGGGTGGTTCTTTGAAATTTGTAATATGCATTTTCACTTAAGGATTTTTCTCTTGCCCGTGAGGGGTGTATGTCTATTTCCACACAAGAGGTGGTAACATGGTTCTTTCAGCTACTAGGTCTACTTTCTCTTCCTCTTTGTCTAAGATGTTTATTGTGTTTCTCCATTGTTGGGTGTTTCATTCTTCTCAAACATGAAGGTTCTTAAACTGCTAATGATATATGTTTGTTCACCTTCAATGTGTGTGAGACTAGTTTGGAGGATTGGTGCTACAAGGTTTGGTTGATGAACTGGAGCAGTCGGTCACTAGATGGTCATAAAGTGTAATGGTGCTTTGAGATGGTTGCTATAAAGATCAAGACCCTAAGGTTTGAGTGTTGTTTTGGAATGGTACTAATTTGTGAAAATCAAAATGTTGAAGGACTAGGGTTGATATTTCACTTCCTTGTCTAGAGGATATGTTGCGGAAAAGCTTACTTGAATCATTTGCGAGTCCCAAGTAACTGTTGATATCTTAGATGTCTGAGTGAAGGAATGATCCCAATGGTTTGTTTTGATTTTGATTTCTAGCAAGTAGGATGGAAATAATGGATGAGGGACTATGTGACTTATCTAGTTTTCTAATTGTTTTGTTCTAACAAGGATCCTATAAGTAGCTTTGATTTGTTTTTTCTCAATTGTCAGCAGGATAGAGCAATAGTGTTGGTTTCTGAGCAAGAGTGGCTAGATTTATCAAGTGTGGCCAAACACGTGTCAAGTGTGCAGGTTTTGGAGAAGCAAGTGAGAGATAGAATAGCAACTATCGCTTCTATGTGTTTCTATTACATGTAATGATACTTAGGAAAAAGTGAGTTTCTTGGGCAAGTGCAAGAATTTTCTTGGAAAGTGTGCTAGTTTCTCAAAAGCAAGTGTGAGAAAATAAGAGCAAGTGTGTGAGTTCCACATCAAGTGCACAGTTTCTGTCAAATGCAACTGATTTTCATCAGTGAAGTTTTTGGGACAGAGAGAAAATGTAATGATTTTTTAGCAACTGTGATAGAAAATGTGGCAACTGCACTGGAATTTTGTGCAAAGGTAGTATCTGTGTGTTTTGTTTCCATTTTGAGCAATCTTTCTTTGGATTTTTGCAAGTTTAAGTTGGTTTTTTCCTCAATTTCTCTATGTTTTGAGTATGGCAAGTGATACAACACTGAATTGACTCAAAAATCATGGACTTGTGTGACCTTCATGTCTATAGCTTTAAGTTATGAAATCATGACACCCAAGCCATAGTTTCCAAATGTTTACTTTGATCTAATGCAACCTGAAATAAAAACATGAATATTTAGAAACCTTTAAGGAAAATCTTTTCAAGGAGTGCAAATATAGGGCTTCTTTTAAAAGCATACACTAATTCAAAGGGTTTGTGATTCAACCATCATGTTTAGTGTTTTTTTGGATGTGTTCTTTTTAGATCAAGCACAAAGTTTGATATCAAGATTGTTTTGAATGTATTTGGAAAGTTTGACATAAATAAGCATTTACAACCCTAGGGATAGAAACCATTCTTTTAGGTAGGCCTACCTCATGGTCTGAAGAGACAATTTTACATGAAAATTATGGCGCAAGCTTGTAGTCATACTTGGAAAGTAACTTCTCGGAAGTAAATTTTGATGCACAAATTTCAAAGAATGATTTTGGATACAAGGGTAGATTCTAAAACAATTTAGCCCTTAGTAATGTTTTGGGGATATTATTTTCAGATCCCTATACATGCATTGTGTTTCTCAATTAAGAGACCTCACAACCCTTGTAGGTTTTTACGTATCACATGGATACTAGGGGAGATTGATGTCGGTATAGGCCAGTAACACCCAGTGGGATGATGAACTTTCTTCACACCCACAATTTATTTACATAGCGGTCTAGAATGAAAGTACCGCTTGGGTCACCTATGAATTCTCTCGTGCAAGATGTTTCTCAATAGGAAAGCCCTCTAAAAGGTATGCTTTGAAAATAGAAGTGTGAAGCTCAATATTTTTTTCTCACCCAAGATCGACAAAAGGTGCAAGGGGAGAAGACAACCATCTATCTTTCCAAACATTGAATGCACAACATACAATTCATAGCAGTTTTATTCTTTTTAAGCACCTCAAGTGGTGCTATCCCTAAAAATATGTGAATAAGATATCAATGATTATTTTTAATTCTATCCAATGGAAGTGTTATAGACATCAGTCAATATCATAGCAAAGGTGAAAGACAAAAAGAATAATTTTTCCGTTTTTAATCCCAAATCCAGCTAAATTGATCATGGTCTTACTTGGTCAACACAAGCAAATGCGAGCGTGCATCAACAAAAAAGGAAATCATTTTGGTCATTTGCGTTGTTCTTTTTATGCACCAAAACAAAGATTCCTAGTTATGAAAACTTGGAAAGAGTTCATTTTTAGAGCACCCAAATTGAAATGTGTTTTGTTCTTTTTATGCACCAAATAACAATTCCTCATTTAGAAAAACTTTGAAATGGTTCATTTTTAAGAGCACCAAAAATTAAGTGTTCATTTGTGTTGTTCTTTTTAAGCACCAAAATCAAGATTCCTAATTTAAGAAAGCTTTAAAATTGTTCATTTTAGAGCACTTAAAAACAAAGTGTGTTTGTTGTAGGTTCTTTGTAAGAACCAAATGAAATTTCCTAACTTTAAGAAAGCTTTAAAATTGTTCATTTTAGAGCACTTAAAAAACAAAGTGTGTTTGCTCTTTTTAATTCACCAAATAAACAAATTTCTATCTTAAAAAAGTATGGAAACTCTGAAGTTCTTTGACCATTCGTCTTTCCTATAGAAAAAGTGTTAGTGGCTTCTTGACCCTGCATACACAAGCATTAATATCTATCACACATTCAAAAATAGGCATCCATTAGAAAAAAAATCAATTTAAAATTTGCATATCTCAGACACAGGTCTGTCAGAGAAAAAGCACATAAATCTCAACAAGTGTTCCCTCTATCATCAGTCAAATGTGTTGAAAAAGAGCAAGTGTGCCCTCTGTCAACAATCAAATGCACAGAAAAATATCAAGTGTGTAGGTCTTAGTGCCAATAGCACGGATTTCAGAGTCAAGTGCATGGATTTCTTGATAGGAAATTGTGAAAAGTTTTTGGAACAATGCGTGAATTTTTTTCAAAAGTGCTCTAGAGACCTGCAACTTCAATTCAAACTCATAAAAACATTAGTATTTAGGACTGTGGTCCCATTGGGCATGCCAAAATGTGTGAGGGGAAAAATCATAGACATAAACAAGAGAAATGCAATTGAAATAGAGATCTAACCTATGATTAAGAACACTAATCTAAGATATATTCCTACACTTACGAAATGACTTTCTAAGCTATTGAAAACATATTATGAAATCCTATGATTACCAAATTGAATTCAAAACAAAGAGAGGTTACCATCCTGTATTGGAGTATATTCGCGAGGATATGGTTGCTCATATCACTACAAAGCCTCCATAATTCATGTGTGAAAGCTTGAAGAACAATGTATTGCATTTTTGGTTGATCAAAGAAATGTTGAAGCTCTATCAATGGTGTTTTGGCATTACTTCGTTGTTTGAATAGGTTGATTCTCTAATCCTTTTTGTGAGGAAAGAGGTTTGTTATATAGAAAATGTGATTCAAAATGGATGATCAGGATAAAACAATGTTGAATCAAGATCGATGTTTGAGAGGTGTTGTGAGAATTTAGACATGAATAATTTGTGCAACATAGATTGCACAATTTGTGTGATTGAAGAAATAGATTGAATGATCAGTGGGATTGAGGAATATATTGATCAGTTAGGAATAGATTGATCAGCCAGGAGATCATAATTTACTCAATTAGGAATAGATTGATTTGTCGGGATTAGATTGAGAAATCAGGGGATTGTAATTTACTCAATCAAAAAAGTGGTTGAAAAATATTAATTAATTGATTTAATTAACTAATTCATTTGGAGTTGAACGTGCAAATCAAGTTTTGACTTTTGCAAATTTTTTTGCATTAGTTTGATTTGATTTTTGATAAATGATTTGAATAGTTTGATTTAATTATTCAAATTTTGGAGGGAAAGTGTCGTAATGAAATTATTATGATTTAATAATTCAATTAACTTAGGGGAATAAGGTGATTTAGTGATTTAATTAAATAATTGGTGTTATTTAACTAATCAAGATGAAATAAATTTAAATTAGGATTTTATTAAATAAATGTAATTTATTTAATTGGTCAAAATGATAGAAATGTTAATTAATTAAATAATGTCATTTTATTCAATTAATAGCAGAAATAGGGCTTTTCAAGACTTTATTAAATAAATGGAATTATTTCATTTTTCAAGAATGATGAAAAAGTGAATTAATTAAATAAGTTGTATTATTCAACTAATAGGGGAAATTAGGGTTTCAGATGCAATTGATGTAAAATGTAGTGATGTTTGATGATGATGATGTTAATGATGTGAAAATGTCATTTATAGTGTGTGATAGGTGTTGGGTCAGTTTTATATATCTACATATATATATACCATTTTTTTGTAGCATATGACATGTTATGTGATGCTTATGAGATGCTTATGCTCATATTTTTTGAACTTTTCTGATGCTCTGATAATACATGTATGCAATGTTTATGATGTATGAGTTTCTATGATATGATGGATATGATATGCTAATGAGTTTGTGGATGTAGGATGCATGTGGTACTAATGATCTTTTGATGGAGGATGAAGATGTTAATCAAAAGACATGTTAGTAGGATTAGATGATAGAATAAAAATACATGATTTGATCCAATTTATGGGAATCCATAGATTATGATTGATTTACGATATGCATGATGAGTGATTGATAATATGCATTGATGAGTTTTCTTTTGCATTCATGGAGACTAAGTAATGTTTAGAAATCCTTATTAATATAGAAAATAGACAGGATGCACCAGGGTATTAATGACCAAGGTGGATTTGTATCCATTGCATGAAATTTGACTCCACAAACAAGGAGTATTCTTGCTCATACTCTACATATGAAAAACCTATTAGAGTGTATGGGTGAGAAGTTTCAAAACATTTCAGACCAATTGCATAGAGAGGTATAAAGAACCTAACATGTCACCACTACACGAAATTTCCCAAAAATGACTTCCACACAAACAACAAAGAAATTATTCACCATGGTAGTATTGCAAAAACATCCAACAAATAAAGCAAATGAAATCAACAATCAATGCCCCCATTCATTCCTCTCTAAATCCTTATGGATATCCTCAAGAGATCCTGAGAATGAGATAATACAATAAATCAAAAGATAAGATCACAAAAGATTTAAAAAAATGCTATTGTATCTGTTACCAATTTTTTGCTAAAGTTCAATTGGTGGAGCTGACTAAATACTGTTATATTTGAAAGTGAGAAATACAATTGTTTCTGCATATGCTAAAGTGCTGATTGTATCTGGTTTATCATTTTATAAGTAACAGTTATGCATTGAGATGAGGAAACAGAGTTTCAAGATTTTTTTTTCAGTGTTTCACGATCAAATGGAGTACAGGATTGAGCATACAAACAACAAAGCATTTCTGAATGCTTTCATTTATTTTATAAAGTAATTCATATTTACAGAATTTCATTTGATTGCGAGAATTCAAATGATAGTACAACATTGCATTGAGATGCATTTTCTTTTCAAAATGAAAAGCATAAGATTGAAATCAAATATCCACACAAGTCGTGGATGTAACTGTTATAGTGCATCATAAGCATCACACTACACTATGGAAGATGCATAAAAGGAACAATCACATAAGTATAAACATAATCATCATTTCCTGTTGATTGATGGCCAATGCAGAAGTGGTGCACCATTTGTTTTCTTCAAGCTCCATTGACTTGTAGGAAGGAAGAGAGGGATGTTAGAGCTCTGACTATGAATATACCTACATGAGCCATCAACGATAAAGTAGTGTGCTACTGATCATAGACTAAAACAATCAAGAGAAGTGCAGAAACATGAGCTAAAGGAGAAACATCAACATGATCATATATTGTTTTTTTGCTAACATCGTTTGTTTCTTTGTGTAGGTATAGGGAAAATCATAAAGCTGATTATTTTCTGAAGACCAAGCATCTGGAGGAAAACGGGCTCCCACAAGGGTAGAGCTTGGCATGCTGCCCCTTATTCATTACAAGCGAGCCGAGAAAGAGATTGCAATCATCATGATCATCAAGAAAAAAAATATACAACTGGAAGAGTAAAACAACATTCATCCATCAAGCCATCAAGCCAACTATTCATTCATAGCAGTCAAAAATGTTTCTGAAAGTTGTAGGTGGACAATTAATTTAAATCAGCTTGATTGATTCAACTGAGTACATTCATCTCGAACATTGCTGTATAATTATGTTCTTCTGCCATAGGATGTAAAACAATGCATCTTGTTTCATGTTAAAGCTATAGCAGTGTTCTGTTTCTGATAGTGAACAGGCATACATAATGCCTGATTACAAGAAGCACTGTTCAATAAAAGAGAACAAAGGTATTGTTTCATATTTTCATTGGAAAAAGGAACTGTGCATTAAACAACTTTACATAATGAAGGAAAGAGAAGAGAGCCCGACTTTCCCATCAGAATAAGGTGACAAGATCAATTCAGTGACTGCTATACTTGATAAAGGAAGGTGAATGATTCAATAAAACAACCAGTTTCATTATGGCTGAAAGTGTAAATGTTGCTTTAAGCAGAAGTTATGCATCACTGTTTTGAAAGGGAGACAATCGAATACACTATTTCAGATTTTTGTTCTATCTTTTGATTGTTTAGTCATTCAAAGTATACGTTTCAAAGAATAATTGACAAATTATACAAAGATTTTTGTGTGAAAGGATGGTTCAAAACAACATGGAAATGACACTTAAAAAATGCAAGCAAGTACAGATATATGGAGGAGGTTTCTACTTAAGTGCAGAATGTAATCAAAATGCATAATCTCAGTCAAAATATCTACATGAAGGCTTCAGTTAATATTCAGTTTTCATCATGTTATGGTGTACCTAGGTTGAGGAATAACACAAATTTCTTCAAGATTCTTAATACTCACAAGAATCTTCTACAAAAGGAGGCGGGGTTTATGTTTTCCTTCATTTTTCTGAAAACCTGCATTGGGGTTTTGAATAAAAGTGCAGTATATTTAAGGTATAGGATGTTATGTGAAAAATTAAATCTAAGACAAATTTTCCAGAATCTCATGAACCCGAATGAGGGTTATCAACAGTAAGGTGAAGGAAATATGTGTTTCTCATAATATTATACACCCAGGTGGAGTTTTGCAAAAAAAAAAAAGATTTACATAGTGTTTCCATGGACGAGTTGGAATATAACTAAAGATACATCCAGAAATGCATTTTCTTCACAAACAACAAATACTCATATGCTGAAAATTGAAGAGTTCAAATGCCAAAAGAAGCCATGATGGGTCGAGCCCGGTTTTTGCATAAATAATTAAATATACAGATTCATGTTTGAATTATGAATACCCACATTAGGGTTTCAAATTTTAAGACAAGATATTCTATTTTTCTAACATACCCATGTGAGGGTTTTATAAAAAAAATAGAAAGTAAGAGAAATCATGGTGGTTGAGCTTGAAAGATTCAGGAATGAGTATGTTTTCTTCAAAACAATGAATGCCCATGTCTAGTTTTGTTTCTGAAAGTGCAAAGGAGCAGGAAAGTCATGTTGGGTCGAGCTGAAAAATACTCAGAAAGCTATTAACAAGTATGCTCATGGCGCGTCTTGTAGATGGCCTTCAAGTTTTAAAATAAAAATGACATCTTGCTAGAGTATATGAAGCTTTTTAGCTTCTGTTTTGCAAAAATACAAGGAAACATGATGGAGAAGTGAGACTTTACCATGTGCGCCTGAAGAGGACCAAGATGGCTGTGACCAGCTCTCAATAAGCTCAAAAATATAGCTTCCAAAACAAGCTCAAAGTTCCATAATGGCATTCCAAAGAAGATATAAACAAAGCATAGAAAATGAGATAGAGACATTAGATAGTTATCTCATGGCGCGGCCTGTGAGATTTTCATTTTACCATCAAAAGAGCTCAAAGAATGAAGAATGAACAGTTAGTGATTCTTACCCATGAAGCTAAGAGGAAACCTCATTTTGTCTCTTGCAAAATCAAAACAAAATGCCCAGCTCGAACTCCCTCATGGCGGCCGGGGAGAAGTGAGAAATACAGGAATATAAAATGCATCAGAAACTGTGATATAGCCATGGCCATAAGGGCAAAAGATGGCTCAAAAATGAAGCAAGAGAACTCAGAAGGCTTGAGAACGAATTACCCATGATTTCAAAGGAAGAGTCGACCAATCTGTAGGAAAGAATCATGAAAATCAAGCATGCTTAGCAAAAACCCTAAGTTCTCATGGAGGCGACGCCCAGGCAGAGCCAAACTTCAAAGTTGAAAAGTGTGAAATGATAGAGGATTAGGGTTTCTCCTTTGGTTTTTGTTCTACTTTCCCTAATTCGAACTTAGGGTCATTTTGCATTTTGAATCAAAAATATGAAGCTTAATACCTTGAGGGGCCGAATTCTCATATGCCTAGGTCGACTTTGTTTAAGTCCTTAGGGCTTGTGATTTTTATATTAACATTTATACCTTTGCCTTAAGTGGAGAATGAAGAATGTCCAATGCTTAGGTCTATTTTAATTGATTTTGAGGGAAAATCAATTAAAATAAGAATGATAAAATATTTTATGCCTAAGGGTGAAACACTTATGACTTAGAGTTTTATTTTGTTTTCAAATTGATTTTAAAGAAATCAATTAAAATATTGATAGGAGATATGCCTTATATTTTATGATTTTTGAGAAAATCAAGATTTGTAATGGAGATATAAGTTGTAATATTTTGCAAAAGATTTCAAAACAACCTTTAATTGCAAAATTAGGTCAGATTGTGAGAAGTTAAGATCTGCAACTATGTAAAGCAAAGATAAAGCATATTGTTTTTATTCTTTGCTATTTTTAGCAGATTGTTTTTGTTTTCTTCCTTGGTCAGATTTGAGATTCCTCTTGGATGGATAGGGTGTTTTATTTGCTTTAAAAGAAGATTTTGTCTATTTTTAGAGGTTGGACAGTATGAACATGGAAGCAGTGTGTTTTTTCTGCTTTTATGTAGACTTTTGAGATAGTTTTGATGCCTTTTCCTTGATCTTTCTTTGTGAGCTCAGATTAGGGTTTGGGAGAATTATATCTTGAAGAAAACTTAGTTTTCTTCTTCTCAATTCAGATTTCAGCTTCTTGCTCTCACACATTTTGGAGCTTGTAAACTCAGTTTGTACTCAGTTCAGAAATTTTTTGGCATACTCCTTCAGTTGAATAAAAACAACATTCCTACTTCTCAATTTTGTGTCTACTTGCAGTTTCAGTTTGATGTTATATTGTGATTTCTATTCACAGAGTCCTTGTTATGTCCTAAGACTGTAATTCTTGATGCAGAAAGTTCAAAAATACAGGTTGCATGTTGTATTTAAAATCAGGTCTTCATGCAAATTATTTATGTGTTAATTGTTCATGAGAGGTTGTGAGATATTATGTTTTTCTAAAAGTTGTTTGTGAGGAAGAAATCAGAATCATCATTAAATCATTATCAAGTCTTGAAAATCATATGTTAGTCATAGGTTCTAATTTTAGTCATCTTTCTAACTCTTTCCCTCAAAAAATTACCTAGAATAATATTCATCATTCGGAGAACCAACTCACTCTGGAGATTCTCTTTTCGCATAGATCATCCACATCTGAAAAGAGTTTCCATGTTTCAACAAATAGTTTGATTTCTACAAATCAGACAAAGGGTGCATATCTGATTGATAACAATATCACTTGCCATTGATGTTTGATGTTTCAATATGATATCCCTCGATGATACATCTATTATAGGAATGATTTATCCATTAAGAAATATGTCAGGATGTTGATGATGATTCAAATAGGTAGGTTGTTTAACAATTGGGCATTTTTTAGTCTTATAATGATGAAGTTTTTGCGATTTTTGCTTGAAGGTTTTTGGGCTCTAATGCTTTCTTTACTTGTTGATTGCTTTTTCAAAGGATGAAGATAATGATTTGTTTATTTATGGATGTAGATTTTATTTCAAATAGGCAATAAAAAGATAGGATTTTTGAGATTTTTTTAATTTTTTTGTGCTTTTGAGGTTATTTGATGTTGTTTTTAATGTTTTCAGGATATTTATACTTTTTTGGTGTTTTGAGAAATTTAGAGACCAAGAGGGGGACCTAAGGGGATTGACCTAGTCCCTCGGGGGCTCATCGATTGATGGACTTTCCTATGTTCAAGCTCAGAGACAACGTAGTTTGATTGACCATGAATAACACTATTTTTTGACTTTTTCTAATTTTTTACGACTGTTTTGGAGTTTTCAAGGATATTTGAATGTTTTTGGATTTTTTAATTGATATAGAGACCTAAAGGGACTGACCTAGTGCCTCAAAGGCTCATCAATTGATGGCATTTCCTATGTTATACATGCAGAGACAACGTAGTTCGATAATTTGACTCAAAGTATATAATGTTTTTAGGATTTTGATATTTTTGTAAATTTTTTTGGATTTTGATGGTTTTACGTATGTGTTTTGGATTTTGGTAATTTTACAAATGTTTTTGGATTTTGATAGTTTTACATGAATGATGGGATGAACAAGGATTCAATTTGCCTACTAGGTTCGGGAAATTACCACAAGTTTAGAATAGGATTACATTTATTATGGAGAGGTGGATAAAAATGGATAATGGATAGGGATAGTGCACCAAGGTTCAACACTTTATCAGTTATCAATCCATGGTCAGGTGCGCGTTTTATTATGCGATGGATGGAGTGAAATGGGTCTGATAGTAGGATGGATAAGATGGAGTGAATGCAATAGAAGGATGGAAAGTTCATATAGATGGGGATGCCAGACTTATTCAAGTGTAGCACCATAAGGTGGTTTTCTCTTAAAGGAAAATTTATTTCTCTTTACTATAGTACCTATCCTAGAAGCGCCATAAGGTGGTTTTCACTTAAAGGATGATTTATTTCTCTTTATTTTTTTCTTTGTTTTGGTTTTAATTTTAATTTTTTTTGCCTTTTTGCTTGGGATATTCTGATACGTCAGGTGTAGAAATTCTTGAGATGCCTGCTATTAAGCAATTCTAGTAGGGGTTCTCCTTCTGGGGTAGCCAACTGATAAGTGCCAAAATCGTAGCTTGCTATGATGGTATAAGGACCTAACCAGTTGCTCAAATTTACCTTTCCCATCTTGATTCAGTTGGATCTTCTGATTTTCCTTCAAGACAAAGTCACCAACCTAAAAGTTCATGTTTTTCATTCTCTTATTATAGCTTTGATTGACATGATTTTGATAGGCCTAGAGATGGTTCAAATCACTCAAACGTCTTTCATCTAATAATTCAAGCTCATTGAGTTTGGATACCTAATATTGTTTGTTTCTAACAATATCCTTCAATGATACTCTTAGGGATGGAATCTCTACCTCTATAGGCAAGATAGCTTTAGATCCATATACCAGGGAAAAGGGAGTCACACCTGTAGGTGTACGGATGCTTTTTTCTATATCCCATAAGGTTGGACTTAGCTATAGGTTCCAGTCATGATTGATGTCATTAACAATCTTCTTTAAGATTTTTTAGGATTGTCTTATTAGATGCTTATGCCTGACCATTTCCTTGGGGGTAATATAGGGTAGAAAAGCGATGTTGGATGGAGAATCTAGAGAAAATTTCATGGACATATTGGTTTTTGAATGGATTTTCATTATCTATTATGATAGTCTGAGGGATACCATATCGAAAAATCAAATACTTAAGAATAAATTTTTCTATTTTTTTTCCTATGATATAAGTTAGAGGTATAACTTCTATCCATTTTGTAAAATACTCTGTGGAAGTTATGATAAATTTGTGTCTGTTGGATGAATTCGGTGATATCTTTCCTATTAAGTCAAGTCCCCACAAGAGAAGGGCCATGGGGTAGTGATGGGATGCAATTCTTTCATAGGTACACACATAAGATCACCATGTTGTTGGTACTGATGAAACTTCTTTGAATAATGAATAGCTTCTTGCTCCATTGATGGCCAGTAGTACTCAGTTCTTAGAAACTTCTGGACTAGGTTAGGCCCACTAGCATGGGACCCACAAACACCTTCATGTACCTCTTGCAAGGAAGTTTGTGCATCTTCCAGATTGATACATCGAAGTAAAGTACCATAAAAAATTTGATGGTATAGAGTATCTCCAAGGATGGTAAAGCATGCAGTTCAGCAGATAAATTTTTTCTTTTGGTTGCTTGTTAGGTGAGGTGGTATGATTTCATGTTGGATATAAGTGAATGTGCCTTGTTACCAAGGTGAATCAGGACCAATGACATCACATATGATTTTGGATTCTAGGATATCGAATGGTGGTATAAGCAATTTTTCCATGAGGAATTCGTACCTAGAAATGTTCTATGGTATGTCAAGAAGTGAACCAATAGTGGCCATAGCATCGAAAATTTTATTATTGAATTTGAGGATTTGTTCAAAGAGGATGACCAAAAATTATTGCTTGAAACTATCTACCATTATCTTATACGACATCAACTTATCATCTTTGGTTTGGTACTCATTGTTAACTTGCCTTATGACCAACTAGGAGTCACCATAGACTTGCAATTCTTTAATCTTTCATTCCATGACCATTCTTAGCCCTGTGATTAGTTCTTTGTACTAAGATATATTGTTTGTACATGGGAAATTAATTCTATATGCTTTGGTTATATTGTCTCCTTGATGTGTGAGAAACAAGATAACGACCCCTAATCCATGCTGGGTACAAGTTCCATCAATGTACAAATTCCAATGGGTTGGTGGAGTTACAACAAGGATGCTTTCATCTGGAAATTCTAATATTAGTGGTTGATGATCTTCTATCAGTGCTTCAACTAGTTGGTTGGCTATCACTTTCCCTTTGATGGCTTTCCTATTAACATGCTCTATGTTGAGTTCACTCAGTATCATGATCCACTTGGTCATTCTTCCTATGAGAGCTAATTTTTCCAAGAGATATTTGAGGGTATCCACTTTGGATATCAACTAGATTTTTTGGTTTAGCATGTAATTTCTAAGGTTTTGAATCGTTAAGAACTGCTAAACATGCATTTTCAATAGGTGTGTAATTAAGCTTGTAACCAACTAGGGTACGACTAATGTAGTACATGAATCTTTGTTTTCCTCATCAAGTTGTGCCAATAGAGCTCCTAAAGCTATAGATGTTGTTGATACATACAAGATCATGGCTTTATCCTGTATAGGTTCCATTAGTACAAGAGGATTTTCCAAATAGTCTTTAACCTATTGAAAAGCATGTTCACACCTCTCATCCCATTTGAATATTATGTCTTTATGGAGAAAATGTGTATAAGGATGGGATTTATTTGCTAGTTGTTCTGTAAACCTTTGAATCAATTGATGTTTTCTTGTAAAACTGCGTAGTTGTTTCAATCTCTTTAGGGGAGTGCTTTCTAGGATAGCTTTGATCTTCACTAGATCTACCTCAATACCTATTCTTGATATAATGTAGCCCAAAAATTTCCCTGATGTCACACCAAACACACATTTCTTTGGATTTAAACACAAGGCATACTCTTCTATCCTATCAAATATCTTAGCCAAGTTATCCAGATGCCCTTTCCTTATAATAGATTTCGCTAAAAGATCATCAACATAGTCCTCCATTGTAATGTGAAGCATACCATGGAATATAGTGGTCATTTCCCTTTAGTATGTAGCTCCTGCGTTCTTTAAGCCAAATGGCATGAAATTCCAACAAAAATTTCCCAAAGGGAAAGTAAATGTTGTTTTATGTTGATCATTAGGTGTTATTTTGATCTAATTGTAGCTAGAGAAACCATCCATAAGAGGTAACATTTTATGACCAGTTGTTAAGTCCACTATAATTTTGATGTTAGGTAGGGGGAAGTCATCCTTAGGGAATGCCTTCTTGAGATCTCTAAAATCTATAGAGATTTGTATGCCCCTAGTGGGTTTCGACACTAGTAACAGGTTGGATACCCACTTAGGATAATCTATAGGCCTTATGAATCTGACATCAAGAAGTTTTTGGAGCTCCACCTTGACTAAAATCACAATCTATGGGTTCACCTTATGAAGCTTTTTTTTGACCAATTTTTTTCTTGGGAAAATCATTGATGGACTACTAGAGCTAGGTCCAATCTTGGCATATTTGCATATGTCCAGATGAAGTTTCTCTTTCACTCATTTATGAATGCTGAGAAGTTGACTCTTTCATTAGGATCTAAAGTGGTTGCATGATATGTTATCTTTGATGCCTCTACCATTCCCACATTTATGGGTTTAAAAACCTTTGACTAGGACTACTAATTTTTCTTGATACTTTGTGATTGGGAGATTGAATCCTCCATCTATGGGTGCCTCAGAAAGGTTTTCACTATCAGATGCATCCTTTTTTTTACCTTTTTCTTGATTCAATAGTGCCACATTGTGGCTTTCACCATTGGATCTTATTTTTATATTTTGATTTTCAATTTCATTTTTATGACTAGAGGATGCAATCTCCCCTATAAAGTATGCTCCTTGTTCAAGTTCAATTTCAAAGCCCGCCTCATGGTCCCCAAATGGAATACCAATGTGAAGTCCCAAAAACTCAACTATAGCTTCATCATTCTAGAATATGTCCACAATAGGTGCATGATGTTGTTGATCCCAATCAGTTAATTGTGGGTAAACAAGTTGGAGTTCTTTTTTTTTGGGGATGTAGGTTTAAAGGAATGGGTAGTGATTGTGCTTATTCCAATATCTTGAAATAAGTCTGTTATGTATAAATTTTCATCGCTAAGATCATACTCATCTTGTGTCTCAATCGCGGTAGAAGGAGATTTTTCCTTGGAAATGGTATTTTTAGTGTTTGGAGCCACAATGTCTATCGAACCATAGCATAGCCCTAGATTATTCTTTCACTTCTCCATGATGATAGGATCTCTTATTCCTTTTTTATTTAGACCAAGGCCACCTTTTCCAGTGAATCCCATGCCTTTTGCTAGCTAGCAACCTTTGCTTTTAGGATCAATGAGGATGAGAGATAGTTGTTTTTCTTCCTCTTATTCTTCTTTGTAAATCCATGTAGATAGATATTCTTCACATACCACTTCATCCTTCATGTCTTCCCACTTGGTGAATATGGTAGTTTTGACTTCCATTTTGACAGCTTGAATGTTCTTGATTTCCTTTGGTCTCCCATAATATCTTGGTGACAGGGGTAGCTTCTCAATGCAAAAAGATTGATTAAAGTGGTATTCTCTCTAACCATTGTCAAGTATATGGATCTTAAGGTCAGATTTAGGTGGATTAGATGATGAATATGGATTTGAGGATGAGGCAAGTGATGATGGATTGATATATGAGAATGAATGGAAGGATATGTCATTACTTGAAAAAGTTTCTTGTATTTTTCCTCTAAGATTTTGTAGTAATTTGGAAAGGTTCGAGATCAAAATATATTGTAACCTCCTTATCATTATAAGGAAATTTTAAGCATTGATGGAAGGTTGATGGCATTGCTTGCATTACATGTATACAAGGGTGTCCTAAGAGTAGGTTATAGGGAAACTCAAGATCCTGACAAGTTTTTTTGGCTATAGTTGGTCCCACTTGAACTGGAAGTATGATTGTTCCTTCAAAGTTTCTTTCATTATCATCATAAGCCCTTATGGTTAGGCTTTTGTTCTTGTTAATAATGTCATCAAAACATCCCAACTGCTTTACTAATTTCAAGGTACATATGTTCAATCTGGCACCTCTATCTATTAGGACCCTCTTGATATTGTGTTTATGTATGTAAACTTTGAGATATAGGGGTTGATTATGAAAGTATCTTTGGGGAAGGTATTTTTAAAAAAATACTAAGTGATGGGTAGAAGTGATAGTCCCAACCATAGCTTGAAACTGATCTACATGGTGAAAGTTAGGTACTAAAGTTTGAAGGAGAGCTTTCTCTAGAATCTCTTTATGTGTAAGGGATAACTTGAGAAGCTCAAGGATAGAGATTAAAGCTATAGTTTTATTTAACTGGTCAACAATACTATAGTCAGATGAAGGTTTAATGGTAACTCTTGGTTGATATGGGGCTCCTTGGATTGTCACTTATCCTCTTTTTATGAAGTATTGTTACTTCATTGATATTGTTGTCATCTTGATGGATGGTTCCTACAACATTCTCATAGGTGCAATTAGGTTTTTGATAATCATGTCTCTTACCTTTATCGCTTCCCTTAGAGTGATCAGGGACCGGATCCTTATAGATATCCATGTTGCTTTTTGTGGAGGGTCCAGGAATTTTTTTGATAGCAACCTCTCCTTTGTCGATCAAGTCTTGGATGATATTCTTTAACATTTGGCATTTTCTTATTTTATGTCCTTTGATAAATGAAACTCACATTGATCATTCTCTTTATACCATGGGGTTTTAAAGCTTGGTTCCTCATATTTTGTTTGATTGGGTAGTTTGATGAGGTTCTTTTGGATTAGGTTATGCATGATAACCTCCATGGGTTTCCCCAATGGTGTGTATTTCCTATTTGTTGTAAATTTTTTCCTCGGTGGCCCTCTTTGATTGTTTTGATTTTGGTTCATCTATTGATTGTTTTGAGGGTACGTGAGTTGAATGTTTTGCATATTGTTTCTAGGACAATTTATTTGATTCATTTGGATATTATTTTTAGGGATTATTAGGAGGTTGTTCGTAAGTTTGTTGTACATTTTGAAAAAAAATTGCATCTACCACTCTATCCCTTGTAACATTCTTAATAATTTCCCAAATTTGATGTTTTTCATTGGATCTCGATGCTTGGTCTATTTTGTTATTGTTGTAAAGTTTTTATGGTACCTTTTGCTATAAGAGCTCTTTCAATAACTAGAACTTTTTCAATGATTTCTTCAAAATTGTTAGGACATAACATTGTTAGTTGATAGCTAATGTCTGTTTGAAGGTTAGAGACAAATATTTCAACTAGTTTCTTTTCTAGAACGGGTCATTTAGTTTTGCTAGCTTTGTGACTCCATATTTACAACTGAGAAATGAAGGACTTGTTGGAGCTAAAAAATACAACTTGGTTTTCACATGCTTCCATTCTTATTTATTATTCCATTTCCATCATAAAACCCCACTTCCCTTGATTTTTTACTATATTTGACATTAAACAGAAATTTTTGTACATAGCTCATAAAAGAAAGCCTTTGATTATCACTTTGAATTGAATCCCCTTCTTAAGGTACTTCCTCGGCAACACAAGGTATGTCGCCAAGACAATGCTATATTGAAGAAAGCTTCACCATAGTCTCCTCGACAAGATCAATAAAAGGCCGATGAAAATTTCAATGAGACCGTCATGCTTCAAGGTGACATACTCGAATGTCTCTCTGATAACCCAGAGAGCAATCTGTCAAAAAGACTTGGATGTTTCAGAGTGAAAAGTTAACTTTTCTCTCTGAAAAGATACAGTAATGACAATACTATAAAGGATACAGGATCATTTTGCATTCAGGAAATAGAAAAATATCTCTCAGACATCGAGATACTATTATAAAATAAATGGCAGATTGCTAGCAGAACCTAGTCGAATGAGTACAACGACGATCTCGAAGAGACACCGATGTGTCAGACTAAGAAATGAAGAAGTCTCTTCAAAACTGCAAGAACAAGTAAAAACAAGATGTTGAAGAGACACAAAGGCATCAAACATACATTAATAAAAGTCTCTTCGAATTTCTAACAAAACTACAAGCATGCACTGTTGTTGAGACTATGGGACATTGAAGGGAGATAACCATAGGTCTCTTCGACATTTAAAAAAAAACACAAAAGTGGTTATTTGAAGAAACGTTGTTCAAAGGAGGAACATGGGTATGTCATGGAGACATAAGCTTATCAAAAAGAAATTTTCACCAGTCTCATTGACATTCAAATATCAAAAGCACAAGGAAGGATAAAATTGAAGTGCAGCCACCGAGGAGACCTTGTGGGATCAAAGAGAGGAACTCAAATGTCTCTTCAAATTTTTTAAAAGGGACCAAAGACACACCAAAGAAAGAAAAGGACATCCTTGACAATGTAATTAAGGTCTCTTCAATATTATGAAATAATGTCTCACCTGGTTGACATGACTAATGAGGTCATCGAATAGACAACTGCCATTAATATTGTAGTTGATTAGAAACGTGGTGTGAGTGCCATTATGAACTAGAGTTGCTTCAAGTGAGCAAAATATTGATATATCCAACTCTTGAGAAATTAAAAGCGCTACAATCGTGGTTGAAAATCAAGGAGGTAGAGTTGGACAACAACAAGAAGCTTAGAAACCATGGCATTAGTTCAAGTAAGTGTTCTTGGCTTAGCTAAATGTGTTTTATAAAAAATTGTGTGAAGTACTATGCAACTAGGGTTTTGAGATGGATAAAACCCTAGAATAACCAAAAGTAAAGAGGAAAAAACAAGAGGCTAGCCCATTAAACCAAGACTTAATAGATCATTGTCCTGGGTCTGGACCAAAATCTAGGAGAATAGCTCAAGTAAATCCTTCATGTGAAACATTAGAAGATAAGCACAAAAATCTTGGAGATGTGTGGACTCTATAGAGAGGCTATGATCTATTTATATATCATTACAAAAAGAAGTGCATACATAGACTTGTCTTGAATCCATGGAACATGAATTTTGCAAAGCTTGTGATGCCTAATGTGTTTTCCAATGTGGAACTGGTTAAGGAACTAGCTAAAAACTACAACCCTAAAACGAGGGCAATCTATTGCCACGATGGTTCACAATTTATTATCATAACACGGGATTAAATCTGCATGGGTTTTTAACTTGACACATCCATGAAAAAAAAATTGAGGATAAGAGATCTGTTAGAAGAATATCAAACCATGGATACAAGTTATAAGAGGTGGAAATTACCTTTGCATGGACCCAAGTGCCCAAGAAACCAACTTAGAAGATTCTCTAGTGATGAAAGACCCCCATTTCTTATGGATTCATTTGAAGAATACTACCAATACACCTAATATTCAACTGGCCAAGTTCTAGGAATTGATGCTTCTGCTATGATGACTATAGCTCCCATGGTTCTAGCCATAGATATCCAAAGCCAAGATGATATGACCTACAATTATGCATAATACCTGTCTAAGGTCATTAATACTTCTCTTGTTGCCATCAACTTCAAGCACTATTCTCTACTCATGCATATGATGTTATATGAAGGAAAAGCAATGGGAATGTGGTGAGAGGAATTAAGAATCAAATATTTGGATAGTGATGAGAACTATAGACCAGTTTAGATGTGGATGTCCATATGGGATAGTAGATGTGGGAGATCCCACTATTTGTATTTTGAAGAATATTTTGTCAAACCCTTGTATAAGTTGCTTGGCCATAAATGTGATTACAATTTGTCCCCGAAGATACAAAGATTCCTTAGGGAAAAGGAGAAAAACCTTGAGGGAAAGGTAAACCATAATTGAGGAGAATGGTATGCATTTGAAGATTGTACTATGATAAGAGTATATGGATTTGATGTAGCTCATTTTTATTGTATAAGACTGTATCAGATAGGGTTGCATACCTAGAGATTGTGGGGTAATTGGCCTTCTCAACTTTCATGCACCTTAAAAGCTATGGAAGGCAATCTTTTATGCCTTCTACTTTATGTTTCGGTGACTTTACCATTATTGCTAATCAAGGGTATGAATCAATTAATAGAAAAATATATTATTATGGCATGCCATTGGGAAACAAGACGAAGAAGTTTAACCCTGAGCACTTTATTCATGATGCCAAAATATCACAAAAACTGAAAAGATATGAACATGAGTTCTTTGTGGATGATGTCGTTAGAAATTGTGATGAAACTCAAGTGATGATAAGGAAGGTTGCATAGAACAAAATATTTATGGTAGAGGCTTGGAGGAGAAGCAATAATCCATCATATGTAGAAGCTTTTCATGAAATACAAGATCCTATGGAAAGGGTTGAGCAATTGATCTTACATGAAGAAGAATTGACTAAGGATGTACCTCTCACAGCTTTTGAAAGAAGAAGAGATGCTATTTTTAGGAGACATGTTGAGAATGTAGTACCTTTAAGTCATTCATCACCACAACCTAACCCAAAGGTGAGATTCTCAATTGATACTCCTATTATTATTGAGGATGACATTAAGGAAGAAAATGAGGTTACACAAATCACCATTCCCACTATTCCTCAATACAAAGTGCCACCAGTGAGGAATGTGATCACATTTGAAGCTTCTAATGAATTGTCTGATGATGTGAGACATATTGCTAGCCATAAGTTCATTGCAGATGATACATTTGTTCAAACCTATGAGTTTAAAGCCTTCATTTATGAGTACAAAGGGAAAATGATAAGAGAAAATCTAAAAGAAATCAACCCTGAGAAAGAAGCAAATGCCCTGGAGGAACTCTAGTGTAAGGTTCATAAAGAAATGGATAACATCACTCCTGACAGAGGAAGATCATTACTAATTGAAGTTGGGGTCATGCTCCTTCCAAGGTGGGACATCAGCTTTGCCATAGTGTTTGGCAGTTTCCTAACAAGAGAAAATAAGGCCTTGCAATTGACAGATGAGGCCAATGATAAGATATACACTGGATCAGGGTATAATCCTGATAAAACTACTTTGCAAATTTGGGCACTTTACCCACCAGGAAAGAGGCCTTCCCTTATCAATAATCATAGTTAGATCTTTGGTCACCTTCTAGTACAGAGAGTAGGGGATACAAACCCTATTGAGACTACTAATCTAAATGTGAATGTGGCCAAGTTTACCAAGGCTTAGATTCAGAAGTTAGTCAGACATAATAAGGGGTGGATTGAGGAGAATGAGAGGTTGAAGCAAGATGTGATCAATTACAGAGATAAATTTCTTTCCTCCTCAAGAACTTACTCACCACTAATTGAATGTGAAAGAAAGGTGCTCAAAGCAATGTTTGATACTACCTATTGGAAGCACACTTATGAAATGATTCAGAAAGGGCAAGAGGAATTGAATAAAAAACTAAAAACTACTATATTTGAAATGGCATTGGAGCTAGTGTTGTGTGAGTAAAATATGCGTAATTAAAAACAAACACAATCAATAAGACATTATATCAATAAATTTAAACAACGATTAATCTAATAAAAGCAAGAAATCTATTGAAAGCGTCATATTGCTCTCTATCTCCAAAGATTTATTAAATCATGGGGCTCTCAGATTTTGTAAGCACTGTGACTGTTAAAATGCTAATCTAGAGAATGAGATACTTTTAAATGCAAGAATCTAATCCTATATGATGATTACTAAATGATATGATGATGATACCGTGATTGAAAATGACATAAAACTGATAAAAGAAGCTACAATAAACTAAGATGTTGCTAAATAAAAAGCCATGATCATGATTCTAAAATGATTACTATTACTATTTTATCAAATGCTTGATTGCTTAATTGATATTTCTGTAGAGTAAGTTTGCACAAAGTTGGGATCCATTTCCTCTAGAAAGAAGGTGTATTTATAGATTCTCGGTAGCACATTTGTGAAGGAGCAGCAAAGCAAAGGTCTGCATTTGATTTGAAGGATTCAATGGTGAAAGATGAAGAAGCCTGAGATGATTATGGAGATTGTTCCTCCCCACAAAAACATTCAGCCAAAGGATAGGAAGAATCAATGGAAGAAGATGAAGAAGTTTTCCTGTAATTTTTCTCCAACATGTCTTCAAATTTGTCTGTGAAGGCTGAGTTGAATTAATTAGATATCAAATATCTAATTTGGTAGGTGCATATGATGAGTGAAAAGAGGAATTAGCTATAGAAATATGCCTTTATTTGAATATTTGGATTTATTCAATTTAGCCAAAGAAGATATTTAATTTAATAAAATAAACTATAGTAAGTTGTTTATTAAATTAAGATGGAAGAAATGGATAATTAAATAAAACAAAGTATGTGAACTTGTTTATTTAATTAAGATAAAATAATAGAAGAATTAGATAATTAAATAAAACAAAGTATGTAAACTTGTTTATTTAATTAAGATAGAATGATGATAAAGATAAAAGAATTTAAATGTGAACTATATAAATAAATAATTTTATTTATTTAATAGTAGATGAATTAAAGGAGTCAATTAATCAAATAAATCATATTTAATTTAAATAGATTATCCAAACCATTTTTAGGTGTATACATTTTTCCCCTCTTTGAAATGATGTGTTTATGCATTGCTTCAAAGAAAATTTTGCTGCTACTGCCAGTATTGACAAAAATAATTTTTAGTATGCCCCAGACGTTGATTTTCAAGTGATGATTGATATATGCCCCCTCGGGAGATAAATCGATGAATTTTTTATTTTTTTGTATTTTTTTAGAATTTTTCATTTTTTTATGATTTTTGTGATGATTTGATGATTCGATAAAGATCTGATGAAGTAGCGATTTATCTCCCGACAAATAATGTGAAAAATGCCCCTATGATGAATTAATGAATTAAGCCCCTTGGAAATTAAATTAAATAAATCACACCAAAATCCGTTTTAATCACTCTATTAAAAAGCTAAAAAGGTGGATTTTGAAATCATTTGTGTACTTTGTGATTTTGAAATCTTTGAGAGAGTGATTTTGAGCAATTTTGGAGTAAAATTTCAATACCCTAATACACTCATTGTTTCGAGCATGTGCGTCGACACAACTGCCCAACCGCATACAGACCTTTGGTATGTACCCTTGAACCTCCTCGTAATTTGTGTTTTTTTTTTTAAAATTTCGTGTGTTTTTGTCGTTTTAAATCTTTTTTTCATTATTTTAGTAGATGCACACACCATAGTAGCGCATTCACTTGTTGTTTTAGTGCATTCACAGAAATAGCGCATAGGTAGGATGAATTGGCGCATAGGTCACTTGAGCACATAGGTCAAATATTTTAGTACATAGATCTCCTGGATTAGTGCATTGAATGTAATAGCACATTGGATAGATGATGTAGCGCATTCAATCTTTGAAATGGTGCATTGAATGTTATAGCACATTTGTCACCTGAAATGGCACATAGACTCCCTGAAGTGGCACATACACAAATTTAGCACATTGACCACCTATTTTGGTGCATAGATGAGTTTTAATAGCACATTGAATTTTATGGTGCATTGAAACTTTGTTTTAGTACATCCAAGTTAGAATGATGAATTTTGTCAATTAACTTCTTGATTTTGATGTTTTTCAATCACGTCAGCCTTTTAGTTGATGTAGATTGATGATCTTGATAGATTAGATGATGGTAACCTCATGATAGGCAAGGTTTGATGATTGATTGATGATAATTAACCTCATAATAGGCAAGGAATAATTATAGTTTGATTGATAAACCTCATGATAAGTGAGGCTGATTTGATTAATTGACCTCATGATAGGCGAGATACAATTTTAAGATTGATGATTGACCTCATTATAGGTGAGATTCAATGATAATTTTGTCATGAGATTTGATCAAAGTCTCAATAGAGCTGATTAGATTTGATAGGTTGATTGATGTTTGATGAATTGACAAAGATTACTAACTTTCAATATTTTGTGATGATAGGAGCCTTTGACGAACCTACAGATCCGAGAGCAGTATCCTAGGACATTTGATTTGATACCACAACTAGTGCATCCTGAGACAGTAGTTATCACACGTTGTGGTTTATCCTCTCTTCTAGACATGCCCCAAATTAGGATTAATCGGGGTCTCCTGACTGCCCTAGCAAAGAGATGGAATAGTGAGTACAATACCTTCCACCTTCCTACCGGTGAGATGACAATGACCCTTGAGGATGTATGGTGGATTTTGCAAATACCTTTTGTTGGGGAGGTGGTAGTTTATGATTCTTCAAAGCAGGGTGGGATCGATGCTCTACGCTGAGTGTTTCAAGGTGACCATATTTGTGGATACAAGATTCCATGGAAAGAGATGGTTGATGCCTATGTGACCTTTCCATCGGTACTTGTTGGTTTCATTGGAGGGTTCCTTTGTCCTGATCGCAAGTCAAAGGGACTTTCTGTTGGGTGGGGTCATATTTTGGAGAGCATGATCATCCATGGTACCAGATATGCATGGGGTATGTGTATGCTCACTCATCTTTACCATGATTTGCATTAGGTGTTCTACCTTCGAGGTGCCAATTTTCCTTCTGGGGTTACATTACTTCAGGTGTGGGCGTGGGAGCATATAGCTGTTACGTGTCCAGTGATGGTTAGATAGCGACCCGCCATGAGGCCATACATTCATATATATGCAAGTCGACTTACTCAGCCTAGATTGGGCAAGTTGGAGCATTGAAGGAGAGTCTTGGATGATGTAGAGGTCATTACATGGCGGCCCTATCTGGATTGTGAGAACTAGGATGATGATGATAGAGAGATGCCAAACCTCTGTCAGTCTATGTTTCTGATTGGTAGGACTCATTTTGTTATCAAGAGATTCTTATTGAGGAGGTTGCTCAGACAGTATGGCATAATACATGGCATGCCCCAGGGTGTTGCACATTATGCCTGGCATCAGGTAGATTCCACTAATTGGGGACCTAGCCTATCATATGATACTGCAGTTCAGGAATACCAGGGTCTACAACCTTTGCTTTGGGAGATTAGTTATGAGATCATTGAGGCTCCTATCATAGCAGATTATATAGAGAATTTTTCTTTACATCCTTTTCCATGAATATTTGTTCCAAATGAGCTAGTGCCACTACCTAGTGAGGAGATTGAAGTTGCACACAATCACTGATGCAAGAGAGATGAGAGAGGTGAGGAGGAGGAGGATGTGGAGAGCAGTGGTGATGAGGAGGGAGATGGAGATGGTGGAGATGAGAATGGAGGTGGAGGAGGTGGTGGAGGTGGTGGAGGAGGTCCAACTATTGATGTTAGAGACTTCATGGTCCCTCATAAAAGGTGATCACTAGTAGCTCCCGTAGAGCAATGTGTGCAGATTGGAGTACCTTCCCAACATCAGCAGACCTAGATTGTGAGCTTACAGGTTTAGGTACAAACACTACAGGGTTAGATGATACATGCCCAGGGGTTATTAGTGCAGACACAGACATAGATGCAGTCACAGGCATAGGCTCATGCACAGCTGGAAGCTGCACAGGCACAAATAGCCTCCTTGACAGCCGAGAGAGATGTAGCCAGATGGGCTGCAAAGGAGGCACAAAGATTGGCTGAGAGATTGCAGATATTATCGGATGGTACCTTTGTGGCTGATTATATGAGAGAGGTTCTTCGTGTGGGTAGAGAGGCTGAGTATTATAGAGCACGATACCATGATGCAGTTCCCTCAGAGCAGAGAGTCAGTTATGCTCAGTCGCGATCAGACAAGAGTCAGTCCAGGACTATGATTAGGGGTGTGACACAACCTCTTTCGAGAGATTCGAGAGATCTTGGCATGTTTAGTGGGGGAGGCACTGGTCCAGAGATGCCAACACCATCTGGAGCTAGTAGCATGTAGCCTCATGATTGGATTCTCTGAGATATTTTGAGACATGATGTATACTCTAATTTTTTTTATTCACAACCATTTTTGATGTTGTATCTCTTTATATTTCAGACATCATTGTATACTTGACATTATGATTTTTGAGATTTATATGATATGCGGCGGATTTCTCAATCTATATGTGTTCTATACGATTCTATGATGGATGCATTTAATTTCTTGTTCTAAATGTCATGTGATGATTTATATGATGATGTGATGGATGCAATCTTATGATCATGGTGACATGCTATGATTTATATGATGTTTTATTTATGATGTTACATGCGATTATGCTTATAATGTTGATGTATGGATGCATGGTGTCTGTAGTATTTACATGGACTGATAGTTGTATGATAATGTATATATACAAATGATATGAAAATGTGTCCATATGTATGACTTTGGATATGATGGTTCTATGATATATGAAATAATGTTGTAAATGGAATATAATGCACTATATTTTTGATATTTCAAATGAAAATATATGATGCAATGAATGGATGAATTAATGATCCATATGATAATACTTCTAAAGTTTGATGTATGATATGATAATGTTAATGAAAATGCAATTATGTAGATGATTTGTTTTTGATATTCTTCTCATGCAATTAGATGATGCAAATATGGTATGATAAATTTAAATATATGATCGAATGTATGAATGACATAAATGATATAATAATGCCTTCTAATGTATGCAATGGGAATGATTATGTAAATATATGAAAATGATGATGTTTTTGTTAATGTCAAGTATACTCAATCCATTAATGAGAAAAGATAACATCATTTTTGAATTCTTCACTAGCCTTTATAACAAAATACTCTATAGATGCAAAACTAACATAAATGAAAATATAATTTTACCATGCAAATCTACATATGCAAGAATTTTTATCTTAACAGTCCATTTATCATGCATTTTATCATCATTGAGCCTTTAAATGTTGGAAGTGAGTACACGTATCAATGGTATAATTTAGACCAATGATGACTTGAGTACTACTTTCATGATTTTTGATATTGCAAGTTAACACAAGCATCTAGGTATAATAAAACCGAGATAACCTGAGCACTTCTTGTGTAAACAGACAAGAATCAATCATTTTCCTATGTGAATTCAAAATGTCATCGGTGATACTTTGTAGAGCATGTCTTGCAATAATTCACATAATAATAATGATTAACTCATAGACAGTAGACAAATAAAACACCATTCTCCTTCCTAGCTTCTCTAGTTCAATACATCATCGAGTTGCTCCAAAGAAATGATAGCAAAAATCAAAGTACAACATTTGAACATTCAAGCTAAAGCGATAAAATCATGATTCCAAAGAATATCATCGATTTAGATTTGATTTGAAAGATTGATCTAAGTTGTTTGATTTGGATGGTTTCATCTTTTGTCGATTGTTTTGATGTTTGATGTATCTTCAATGTTTAGTTTCCCTATGATGATTGTGTTTGCATCGTTGTCATACTGCTATTTTTCCATTTGATTAAGCTCAAAGTTTATTGCCCCCAGTGAGTTCAGGATTTTTCCCCCAAGCTAGGGTGAGACACAACCACATTATGAGGATATGTACATGAGGTTTTCCTTTCAAACAATAAACAAAATGATGGAAAAAGTGATCAACCAAGACATACCTCCAATAGATGGAAAAGCTAGTTTAAATCACAAGTAGTTCCTATTTCCAGGTTTTCACCACGTGTTTTTATTGTACTTTTTCATATTTATGATTTTTTTGTATATTTCTCTTTTCTGATTTTTTTTGTATTTTTCTCTTTTTTCATTTTTTTTTGGTATTTTTGTGTCACCATGACACCTGTTTGCTAGGTTTTCATTAAGGAGACCATTTTCCTAAAACTTTAACCATGCACTAGATGATTTAGGTGTAGAATTTCCTGATGTGGAGACTATTGATAGTTTCATCGAACAAATCCCCTTCAAGTGTAGATAGTTGATAGGCTCCAGATCCATACACTAATATGACAACAAAGGGACCTAGCCAGTTAGGTTCAAATTTCCCTTTCTTTTCTTTGTCTTTTTTATTTCGAGGGTTTTCCTTTAGGACCAAGTCACCAACCTAAAATACTCTAGGTTTTACCATGTGATTGTAGCTTCTAGACATTCTCTGTTGATATGCCTTCAAATGGTTCACATCTTGTTGACAATGTTCATCCAATAGTTCCAGCTCTTGAAGTCTAGAAACTCTATAATCCTCATCTAAAATAATTCCCTTTAGTGACACACAAAGTGATGGTATCTCAACCTCAATAGGTAATATGGCCTTGGATCCATATACCAAGGCATAAGGTGTAGCTCCTATAGGTGTTTTGATGTTGGTTCGGTATGCCCAGAGAGCAAGATTTAATTGAACATTCCAATCATGCCCAACATCGTTGACAATCTTCTTCAGGATTTTTAGAATAGTTTTATTTGAGGCCTCTACTTGGACATTTCCTTGAGGATAGTACGGTGTTGAAAAATGATGTTGGATATGAAACCTCTCACATAGTTCCTAAACATCCTGATTCTTAAAAGGTCTACCATTGTCTATGACAATAGATTGAGGGATACCATATTGAAAGATGAGGTAATTTAATATGAAAGAAGAAATCTATTTTCCAGTGATTGTTGTCAAGGGAACAACTTCTATCCATTTTGTAAAGTATTTAGTAGATGTGATTATAAATTTGTGTCCATTGGATGATGATGGATTAATATTTCCTTCCACGTCTAGTCCCCACTGAAAAAAAGGCCATGTTGAAGTGAATGGTTGCAATTCTTGCGTTGGTGCATGGATTAGGTTGCCATGGCTTTGACATTTTTGGCACTTTTTAACAAACTGAAAAGACTCCTCCATATTCGGCTAGTAATACCCCAAATGGAGGAGTTTCTTCGCTAGGGTTAGTCCACTTGAATGAGTTCCACAAATACCCTTATGAACCTCACATAAAGTTCTCTCAGACTCACTATGTTCTAGACACCGAAGGAGAGTACCATCTAGACCTCAACAGTAAAGTATGTCATGCGGTTTGGTGGATCAAGTTGTGTTTCTGGTTTCTAGAAAGATCGGGAGGAAGGATATTTTCTTTTAGGTAAGCGTAGGTCTTTCCATAAATTGAGGATTCAACATCAACTAAATGGAATATGGTTTGGTATTCAGGATTATCATAAGCAGGGTTAGAAACTTGTTCCACCATAAACTCATAATGACCTCGTTTTTCTAGCATTTCTAAGAGAGAAGCAATTGTCGCCATGGCATCAACAGCTTTGTTTTCTGCCCTTGGAATTTGTTCAAACTTGATATCCACAAAGTACTTTTTTAAATCATCCACCATTTTCTTATATGGCATCAACTTCTACTCTTTGGTTCAATATTCATCATTTACCTGATAAATGACTAGTTGTGAATCTCCATATACTTGTAGCTTTGTGATCTTCCATTCAATTGCCACTTTGATGCCAATGATTAATGCCTCATATTTAGCTACGTTATTTGTACATGAAAACACGAGTCTATAGGACTTTGGGATGGTATTTCATTGAGGTGTAACAAACATAATTCCCACACTTGACCCACGTTGTGTGTAAGACCCATCAAAATAAAGCCTTTGTTGTTGTGTTTTCATTGTAAGAATGTTTGCATTAGAAAACTCAATGTTCATTGGATGATCATCTGGTAATGGAGCGTCAACTAACTGATCGGCTATCACTTGACCCTTGATGGCTCTTCGATCCACATACTAGATATCAAATTCACTCAAGATCATGACCCACTTGGCTAGTCTTCCTGTTAGAGTAGCCTTGCTAAGTAAATACTTTAATGGATCCATCTTTGCTATGAGTTTGGCTGTGTAGGTTAACATGTAATGTTGCAATTGTTGGGTAGAAAATACCACCGCCAAAAAAACTTTCTCGATGAAGGTGTGATTTATCTCATAACCATTCAAAGTCATGTTGATATAATAGATATCATGTTCCTTTCCCTCAGCATCTTTCTGTGCTAATAAAGCACCCAAAGAAATCTCAGTAGTTGCAATGTATAATAATAATGGTCTATCTTCTGTAGGTGGCATTAGTATGGGTGGTGACATCAGATATTGATTTATTTGATTGAAAGTTGTTTCACACCCTTGATCCCATTTGAAAGAGACATTCTTATGTAGCAAATGATTGGATGGATGACTTTTGTCTGCTAATTGGGAGATAAATCTCTTGATTGATTGTAGCCTTCCCTGTAGAGATTGTAGTTGACTAATATTATTTGGTGGTGACATTTCCATTATGGCCTTAATCTTGGCGGGATTCACTTCGATACCCTTCTCTGAAACTATGTAACTTAGAAGCTTTGCTCATGTAACACCGAACACACATTTCTTAGGATTTAATCTGACATTGACCTTCTCTAATCTAGTAAAGATTTTATCTAGAATCTCTAAATGTCCTTCTTTGGTATATGACTTTTCTAATATATCATCCACGTAATCTTCCATAAAGGTATGCATCATGTCATGGAAAATGGTGGTCATTGCTCACTGATATGTAGCTCCTGCATTTTCAAACCAAAAGGCATGACATTCTAGCAAAATGTTCCCCATGGACACGTGAATGTTGTCTTCTCCTGATCTTCTAGTGCTATCTTGATTTGGTTGTACCTGAGAAGCCATCCATTAGTGATAACATGGCATGTCATGTTGTCAAGTCGACAATAATGTCAATGTTTGGCAAAGGAAAATCGTCCTTTAGACATGCCTTATTGAGATCTCTGAAGTCAGTACATATTCTGATACTATTATCTAGTTTAGAAATAGGTACAATATTAAAAATACACTCAACGTAATCAATAGATTTGATGAATCTTGCATCTAACAATTTTTTTAGCTTGGCCTTTACCAACAAGGTGATATGCAGATGCATTTTCATTAGTTTTTGTTTCACAGGTTTTATTCCAGATGGTAGATATCAATGATGCATTAGAATATTTAGGTCTAAACCTGGCATATTAGAGTAAGACCAAGCAAATTTAATGTGTCTTTCTTCAAAGAACTTGGTGAATTTAGGCTTTTCTTGTTCAATCATAGATGCTACCAAATGTAGAGTCTTTACTTTTTCTGTTGTGCCAATATTGATAGACTATGTAGGCTCCACCAATGCTGATGATCTTTCATGATACTATTCTAGAAGGGTGTCAAATCTCCCATCTTTTGGTGTCTTAGAGAGGTTTTCACCATCAGATGTGTTCTTTATTTTTACTTTTTTCGAGATCTAATGTTGCTATTAAATGGTTTTCACCATTAGATCCATTATTCCTATTTTCAATTTTGCAACTGAAATATTTGACACCCTCCTAACCTGAAGTGTTGTTATGAGAATTATGATTAGAACTTGTGTCAAGTTTGTCACAACAAAGGAAATTTATGATAGCATCACCATTCACAGAGATAGGAATATTGATAGGTTTAGTTCGTTCCCAGTCGATAAGTTCAGGATGCATTAAGGGTAAAAGGTCATCAAATTGGCTAAGGTTAGCGGTAGTAAGGGTTCTGATAGCAATGTTGTCAAAGTTGTCAGTGGTGATGTCAAGGTCTATGATATTACTCTCCTCCAAGTCATCTATCTCACTCGATATCTATCCATCCTCACTTGAGTCATTGATATTTTGTGATCCAAATACAAGGGGTCTAGTCCCTAAGCTTTTTCCCTCCTCACTTGTGAGTGCATACTCTTTTATGAAATCAATTAGTATGTCCTTATATGATGCTTCTGATAAAGAATCCCACTCATACTCATTAGAATCTATTTTAAAGCTATCCCGCATTTGAAGGATTCTTTCAACAACTCTATGATTGTTTTCTTCTTTTGTTTCCCTTATATAACCTAGTCTTGTTTTGTCTTTTGACTGAAGTGTGAGAGGTTGAATGGGTTCTACAATGCCCTCTTTTCTTTTTCCAATAGGTCCTTGTCCTTCATAC
This sequence comes from Sequoia sempervirens, assembly GCA_007258455.2. Classification (NCBI taxonomy): domain Eukaryota; kingdom Viridiplantae; phylum Streptophyta; class Pinopsida; order Cupressales; family Cupressaceae; genus Sequoia; species Sequoia sempervirens. Next base: position 304,400,368 of record VDFB02105785.1, read on the forward strand.
CCCATTTTCTCTAATATTGTTTTTCCCTTTCCATATGTATCTGTCTTTATGTTGATAGTTGCCGATGTAGATGCTTCCTCATCTTTGTAGAGCCAATTGAGGATGGCCTTATCTTTAGATTCATCTTCTAAAGTACATTCCTTTACAAATATATCATCCAAAACTATGGTAGGTTGTGATGATTGTTGTGTTAATGTTGACGGCTGCCCATATGATCTTGGAGATGGAAACAGTTGTGAAAGACATAAAGATTGCTCAATGGAATACTCTCCCATGCCTTTGTCTTTTAACTAGATCTTTCCTTTGAATTTCTATTATACAAAATCTAGTTGATCTTCATTGTTTGAGGGAGTAGAATCAACAATATTTGTATCTTTTTACTGGTCATTTTTCTCAACCCATTTTGATACTACGTTTAGTTTCCTTTCACTATTGGATGAACTAGAAGTGTTTTCTTCCCTATTATGGGGAACAAAAGTATCTTGAGCTATTTTAAGCATGCTACAATATTGGGGATTGTTGTAGTCAGCTGAAATAGTGATTTCTTGTCCATTGATAGGAAACTTTAAGCCCTAATGATAAGTTGAAGGTACTGCTTTCATTTCATGAATCCAGGGATGTCCCAAGAGTATATTATAAGTCAACTCTTTGTCTAATACTTGGAAAACAATATTCTTCACAATTGGTCCTACTTGAATAGGCAACACAATCAATCCCTTAGAGGATCTCTCCTCTTCGTCATAGGATTTTATAGTGATTTTCCTTCTGGCATCAATAGTATTATTAGAATATCCTAGTGCACAAATTAGTTTCAAAGTGAAAATGTTTAAACCAGCTCCACCATCTATTAAGACACGTTTTACTCAGTGTTTGTGGATTAAGGCTTCGATGTGAAGTACGAAATTGTGCGGATGAGTAAGTGATACGTCATCTTGTTCGAAAAATGATAGATAGTGAGGCGTGGTTAAGTGCCCCACCATAGCCTGGAATTGACAAACTTCTAGATTATTTGGTACTATGGTGGCCACAAGAGCTTGTTCCAAAACTTCCTTATGAGATGGTGAGATTTTAAGGAGTTCTAATATTGATATTTGGGTTGGTATTTTTTGCAGTTGATAGACAATGCTATACTGATTGGATGGGGTAGAAGTGTTTTTAGATGGAATGCCTTTCAATATTACTTTGGATTGCCCCCTTGTTGTCACATTAACAGGTTGGGAATCTTGTCTTTCCCTGATTTTTATGACATTAATCTGATTGTTTTATGGGACCATGTTCGGGTTCAAATTTAGTGGTATGATATCATGGATTCCAACATTATCAGTTTGATTATCAACGACATCATTCTTCTCAACCGTAGAGATACAATGAATAGTGTTGTCATAAATTTAGTTTACATTTTTACCTTTACTGTTTGCAGAGGAAGATTCTCCCTTTTCATAATTTGGTAAAGGATTTTTAAATGCACTATGATCATTGTTCACTTGATGTCCTACGAATACTTTCTTGTTGTTAATCAAATCTTGTACTAGATGTTTCAACTACATACAATCATTCATTTTATGTCCTTTGTTTTTATGAAAGTCACAAAAATTTGCATCATTCCACCAAGATGGCTTAACTCTTGGTTCCCAATTTCTTGCTTCAGGTAATGTGATAATTCCATGTGTAATAATTTCTCTCATTGTTGATTCTAGTGTTTTTCCAATCAGTGTGAATCTTCTTCAATTTGATGGTTTTTGATATGATTGTGGTTTAGATTCTTCATTGTTTGGATTGTTGTTTTGATTGACACTTTGATTAATGTTTTGGTCACTGTTTTGATTGGTCTTCGCAATTGTTGTTGTCAAGTTAAATACCGGTTTCACATTTTGTGTTTCATTTGCAACATCATTGTTACTAGTATTTATATTCTTTTTCCAAAACTTTGGTTTATCATTGTTATTGTAGTGATTCAAGGAGTTTGTATTATTTGATCCTTCATTGTAGTGTTTTATTACCCCTCTTTTAACCAACGCTTCTTCAATCTTGAGCCTATTTTCAATTATTTTCTCAAATGTAGGGGGGCATTGTAGTTCAAGCCTGTAGCTCATGTCATTAGTTAGGTTGTCAATGAATAGTTCCATCTTTTCCTCTTCAGGTATGGAACGAGGATACCTAGCAAACAACCTTCGCCATCGTTGTAGAAATGAGAGGAATGTTTCACCTTTCTTTTGTTTCATATTGTAAAGTTCTTTATTGTTATCTTATGTTGAATATTATAGGAGAATTGTGAGATAAACCTATTGACAAGTTCCTCAAAAGATCAAATTCTCAGTTGTAGTTTAGAGAACCATTCCATACATTGACCTCCTAAGCTTCTTGGAAATAACCTCATTAGATAAGTTTCCTCTTGTGCAAATTCTAAACTCATGGTTCCAAATTCCCTCACATGATCAATTGGATTAGTTTCACCATTGTACTTGTATTTTTGGAATTCACAATGTCTAGGAAATGGTATCATGTCTACACTTGGATCAAAAGGATAGGGACAAATGTCCTATAATGAGTAACTTTTTGTGGTCCCTTTTTTCATATCTTGAAGTTGTTGTTGCAAGTTTTGCATTTGATGTGTTAGGACATTCACTTGATCTATTTTTTGTGTGTTTTGTGGTTCAGTTTCAGCTGCTTTAGGTGCTTCTTTTAGTCAATTAATGTCAAAGTCCTTCGGAAGTTTTGCACCTAATTCAACTAACATCAAAGGGTATTTTTCCATATCTTGTTCTAAAACTTTTTCCATAAATTTATGGAAGTTAGGATCTTGTTGTGTCGGATGGATATCCTCTTGGGTTATTTCATTACCGTCATTTTGGTGGAATCTATGAAAGGGATTTTCTTCAGCCATGGTATTTACTATTTCAATTTCCTTTTCTCTAAGTTTTCGCTTTTGTAACCTTGTTAAAATTGGCATACAAGTGTTGTTATTTTCACTAAACTTTCATCTTTTTGTTTGGATGAGTGCCAATGGATATTAACGAAGTCAAATAGAATGATAAATTCTATTGATGAGACAAAGTTAAAATCTGATTATTTTTCTTTGTTTCATGATTGTAGGATGATTGACCTTGATAATGAAACTTAACGTAATAATCAAGAGTTGTGTTTGATGATAAGGCACTTTTAAATTGTAAGATCTTGGTTTAATTTGAAAGAGTTTGGCTTGTAAGGTCCTATTTTTTTCAAGTTTAAGACACTGGTTGTGTTGCACGATGGTGTGTCCCTTGGTCTTCCTTGCAACACAATGCTTGGGTTTGTGACATGGTCTAACCACCTCCTTTGGATCTTAACTGATGCTTGTATCGAGCATTGACAGGTCAACCTTTTGGTGCAATGGCAAGGCCAATAATTTGTATCAAAGTTGGTCACAGGTTCAAACCCCTTGCTTGTGCTAGGGGGGATTGTTGCAAGATGGTGTGTCTCTTGGTCTTCCTTGTAGCACAGTGCTTGGGTTTGTGACATGGTCTAACTGCCTCCTGTGGATCTTAACTGATGCTTGTATCGGGCATTGACAAGTTGACCTTTTGGTGCAATGACAAGGCCAATAGGTTGGACTAAGAAAATGTTTTTGTTTTGATAAAGATCCAAGTTTTGATGTCAACAATCTGATGGGAGGTAAAAATAGCTCTCTATTTTTTGTTTATGTGGATGTGCTATAACATACCTCATATGCACTAGTAAACTGATTGAATGCACTAATAAACTGGGTATATGCACTATAAAATAGGGTGTATACACTGACAGACAAAGTGCATGCGTTGATAAACTACTTAGATGCGCTGACAGATTGGGTATATACACTAAAATAGAGGTTCAATGCCCTAAAATTTTGGGTGAATCTGTTGACAGACTGGGTGTAGATGCTCTATAATACATGACAGATGCACTGAAACAGAGTTTTGATGCACTAGTTTAACAAGGAGGATGTGCTAAAAGACTAGGTATATGCGCTAAAATAGAGTTTTATTGTGCTAATCTGGGAGTTGTCAGTATTTTCACAGTTCTATCCGGTTGTTCTACTTTTTCTTAGTAAAAAGATTAATTCCAGGTTGTAATTTTCTGACCCAATGAATATTTTGGAGGGGTGTTTTGCCTATAAATCTTGGAGTTTGATGATCTAATTGGATGATACCTTTGAAAATAACTTCACACACTAAAGCTAGATTATAAACAGTTGTTTCAGATTCTATGTATTAAACATGTAGTGAGTCTTCTACAATCAGGTCCGATTCTTTCAATTTCCATAGGTTTGACACAAATAAAGACAGTTCAAGCACTTTTCTAATTATCAAGTAGGTCACTTAGAATATCACAACCCATAGCTTGCAACTATGTTGGCTTACACAACCATATAACTATCTTGCACACTTCTATTGAATTGTGGGTTTCCCCAAATTCACTTTTGATTAGAGTGGGTTGGAAAACCTAGCTTTGGTTGTTCCCACTTAGGTCATTCCCATAGGGTGAGTACTTTTTCCCACTACGGAAGGCTTTCTAAAGGATTTAATAAAGCAGGATAGCAAGTCTAACATTTTGATCACCCAGTTAAGGGGAGAGCATAAGCCTATTGCTTTCGAAACACAGAGAACATGGAGTTCAAACTATTTCTTTAATTAAGCTAGATGCACTATCTTAACCAAAGGAAAAAGAAATAATGAAATTAAATCCCTGCAAACACCATTCGTAATTTGTCAATTTTTGTCTTTGACTAGTGTAAGTGTTTCCAACAATTGTCTTTAACGAGTGTTTTTGCACCTGGAACACAGAAAATAGTGATTAATCCCCAAATTTTTAAAATTTTGCAAAAATATTCAGATGTGCCATAACAGTTATCAGATGCGCTAAAAGAGAATGTAAATGTGCTAAAATAATAGTTTTATGTGCCAAAAAATTTAGTCAATACGCTAAAATAAAACCCCCTAACTGGTAAAATAGAGTATTGGATGCGCCAAAATAGTAGTTGTATGCATTGGAATATTCTCTAGATGCACCGGAACAGTGCTTGGATGTTCTAAAAGATATGTCGTATGTGCCATAAAAACTCTCAATCGTGCTAAAACAAAATACGTTAGAAGCCTACAAGCATACTTTTCAGAAGAAGATGTTAAAAATGGGGTTTTTCGGCCCCACGATGGGTGCCAATTTATGTGTGAGTAAAAGATACATAATGAAAAACAAACACAATCAATAAGACATTATATCAATAAATTTAAACAATGATTAATCTAATAAAAGCAAGAAATCTATTGAAAGGGTCATATTGCTCCCTATCTCCAAAGACTTATTAAATCACAGGGCTCTCAGATTTTGTAAGCATTGTGACTGTTAAAATGCCAATCTAGAGAATGAGATACTTTTAAATGCAAGAATCTAATCCTAAATGATGATTTCTAAATGATATGATGATGATACCGTGATTGAAAATGACATGAAACTGATAAAAGAAGCTACAGTAAACTAAGATGCAGCTAAATAAAAAGCCATATCATGATTCTAAAATGATTGCTATTACTATTACTATTTGCTCAAATGCTTGATTGCTTAATTGAAATTTTTGCATAGTAAGTTTGCACAAAGTTGGGATCCATTTCCTGTAGAAAGAAGTTGTATTTATAGATTCCCAGTAGCACATTTGTGAAGGGGCAGAAATGTAAAGGTCTATATTTTATTTGAAGGATTCAATGGTGAAAGATGAAGAAGCTTGAGATGATTATGGAGATTGTTCCTCCCCACAAAAACATTCAGCCAAAGGATAGGAAGAATCAATGGAAGAAGATGAAGATTTCCTGCAATTTGTCTCCAATTTGTCTCCAAATTTGTTTGTGAAGGTTGAGTTGAATTAATTAGATATCAAATATCTAATTTGGTAGGTGCATATGATGAGTGAAAAGAGGAATTAGCTATAGAAATATGCCTTTATTTGAATATTTGGATTTATTCAATTTAGCAAAAGAAGATATTTAATTTAATAAAATAAACTATAGTAAGCTATTTATTAAATTAAGAAATGGATAATTAAATAAAACAAAGTATGTGAACTTGTTTTTTAATTAAGATAAAATAATAGAAGAATTAGATAATTAAATAAAACAAAGTATGTAAACCTGTTTATTTAATTAAGATAGAATGATGATAAAGATAGAAGAATTTAAATGTGAACTATATAAATAAATAATTTTATTTATCTAATAGTAGATGAATTAAAGGAGTCAATTAGTCAAATAAATCGTATATAATTTAAATAGATTATCTAGACCATTTTTAGGTGTATAGTAGGAGGTTTGATGATATATATGATTAATATTTCTGACAAAGTCTGGGTTATCCATGGCAAAACATATGCAGCTTTAGAAGAACACAATAGGTTATGTGACAGAATGAAGGAGGTGGGACTACAAATAAAGGAAAAGAAAGGAGATAACAAAATGTATTTCAAGAATATCAAGAGCTTATGAACACACATGACATCCTCCATAACATAGTGACACAAGAATTGAGTGACTTCAGTCATTCATTAAGTATGGCTCTGCCAAATTTCTTTGAGGAAACAAACTTAAAAGACCAGGATGTATGGAAGGATGAGATAGCTCAATATCTACCAATAGCTCTTGATGAAACTAATGGCAAATATAAGGTGATTGAGAAAACACATGTGTAGCTAGGAAAAATCTTTGAACTTGAATATGCAATGAAAGATATCATAAACAATGCAGACACTTATGTAAAGACATGATATATTGAGCATGTGTCAAAAATTAATTTATTCATTGCATGGGTCAAGTAGGGAATGACATGGTATCAAGGTTTGGCAGTCATGGGTGGATTATCATGGAGCATGAGCCTTGAACAGGTCTTAGATGATCACGGGAACTTGCTGGAGACTAATGGATCATGGTGCATCCACTGATAAATTACTAAGTTTTTATGTTTATGTTAATTAAGCTTTAGTCATCAAATGACATACCTTTTTGTAATGGGTCTGTAGCTTGTTAATTCTTGTATAAAGAGGGAAACAAAGGCCCTATTTTGATATCATCATTATCATCATCGTCATTAGTAGTATATAGGTTGTATTAGTATAGCATACTCCACTCATCCATTTCCACATTTCAAAGACTTCTACTATAAATGTATATATTTTGAAGCAATATAATGGAGAAGATTGTTCATAATCGGTGATTTAATTCTAGTGTTCAACTATTGTGTTAATATTCATTCTTATATGTTGTTGTGTTATCTCCAAAGTGGTTTTCCTACGTTATTCAAATTTATACAATTTTTCAGGACGCATTTTCTCTTGTTGTGTGGTTTTCTTAATTGGGTTCTCGCTAGAGTGAATTAAATTCCTTTCAGGTAATTCATTTTAATTGGTTCCTACCAGGGATTAAAGTCCTTTTAAACTAATTATTCTAATCAGTTTCCCTCAAGTTAAGAATTAAACATCCTTTCATGATATCACAGTAATTTGGGAGAATAACACTGGGATCAATAAAGAAGAGTATAGTAACCGACAAACCTACATGTTTGTAGAAGGTGCAAACATCTAAAGTGCCCAATAAGTTAGAGTTAAGATGAGAAGTAGATCCACCTATCTTACATATCTTTCTCCATCATCATCATCCATCCCTTGACTCCATTCACCCAATAGAATTAGGCACTACTCAAAATTTAGAACATTTTACATAAACTTTACTCATACATTTGATCTTTAAAGACATTTACAGTAGGAATTAATCACTAGCCTTGTATCTATTTCATTCCCACATGCCATTGTGAGTAGATTTCCTAGATTAGAAATCAAGCTTATAACTTTCAAGTTTTGCTTATGATTTAGGTACACCTGCCTAGGTCTAGTAGAGCCTAAAGAGCAAGGGATTGTCAACCATATTTTCCCCGTTCATTATCCAAAAACATACTAGGAGACTAGCACCCTCTTAAGGTTCAAAACCTATGTTTTTGAGATATAATAGATTGGCGAATCTGCTAGGGATAAACTAAGTAGATCTGCACATTGAAACAAGTCACCATAGAGTCTTTTAAAACTATTTCATTGTATAAGTCATCAATAGACTCTGTTGGGAACATATATTAAAGATTTTAAAATTTTCTCACTTTTTATAAAATTGAGTGGTGACTCTATCAAAAGTTTGTAGGAATGAGTGCATGACTGAGAAATTAAAATACACATCAAGAATAAAAAACCCTAGAGCTCAAAGCATCAAAGCATCCTACAAAATGAACAATAGGAGATCTTTGCACCAAGAAAGTCCAAATAAGAACAATGGTAGGTGGACAAACAAGCATGGATCTCCCCCTTCAAAGGCTGACAAAAATAAGAATAAAGTGGCATCTAATCAATCAGATGTCATGTGTGGGGATAATGGGAACAAATCATAGAAACCTTTTACAATATATAATAGCCATTTCCATAGTGATGAAGGACACCATTCAATGCCACTTGAATGAAACAATCTAACTAACATTATTCTCAAATTCAAGTTAGATCCTCAATAGGAGAATAAATTATTTGCACATATAGATGAAGAAAGATTTCAAAGACAAAATGAGTATGACCAGAGGTTTTCATCATAGCAAGGATAAGAGCCCTAGTATGTATTTATGAACCATTCTGCCCCTAATGATAATTATGACAAAATTACCACTCAAGAGTTGGAACAACATGTGGAAAGACAGAGGGAGGAAGTTAGGAGGTGACAATAGTTGATAAAAGAAAGTAAAGAGCTAAACCAACAAATCTCCCAGATGAATATTCATTCATCAAAAACACCAAAATATGTCCCTCCCCATAAGGAAGGAGGAAACATCAATCTGCATGGGTCATCTCAAAATACAGGTGCTCCAGGTACTTCAAAAGCACCTCACAACACAACTGGGAAATCAAATCAACATGTGCAACATAATGTGCCACCAAAAAACTCACAATCACAAAATTCCAACAACATTCCACAATCTCACCCACCACCAGGACAACAACATGTTCCACACTATTAGCACCATGTGCCACAACATAATGTATATTCTCACTAGAACCCCCAACAAAATGTATATCAACCTCAACATGGATTCCAATATTACCCCAATCCGCCACATTAGAATCCTTATCCATAGAATCCTGCAAGCATAAGTAGACAAATTAACCTAGTTGGATATTCGTTATACCCATACCCCATTGATACCAACTTAAGAAATATCATCCCCAAATTCATAGGGAACAATGCAACTACAACAAAGGAACATGTAAGAAACTTTGATGCTTTCATTCAAGACTTAGGCATAAAACAAGAAGATGTTCTCATGAGGCTATTCATGATGTCCTTGACTGAAGAAGCAAGGGACTGGTTCAACAACCTACTAGATGCCTCAATTACCTCTATAGTAAATTTCAAAAATAAATTCTTAGAGAAATATGGGAATCAATGTGCTCTTGAATTTTCCTTACATGAGTTAATAAGCATCCAAAAACATGAGAATGAATATGTTTTTGACTTTAATCAGAGGTTCTCCAAGATTAACCACAAGATTCCACATGTATCTAAATTAGCTAACTCAATATCTTTAAGCATCTATTTAAGAGCCTTTGATCCTAAAACAGGGTATGAGCTTAGAAATAGATGTCCTAGAAACTTGGTTGAAGCACAAAAGGTTTCTATAACCATTGAAAACAATAGGAAAGTTGGCGACATAATTGGAAAAAGAGATAACCTTAGGATCCCACAAAATCCTAATAATCACCAAAATAGAAAAGAAAACCAATACATGAATGAAAGGCCAAGATTGCATGACATACCCTATCATACCACTTGGAAGGATGGATGACCAGTGGGTAAGCCAAATTGGAAAGATACTCTGGATCCTTTGAAGAAACATGGAGCACACGTACTAGATAGTACACCATGGTATCCACCATGTCATAGGCCTCATGCCCCAAAACACTGTGGTGGCTCAAAATTGCTAGGAAGATGAATGGTCACAAGAACAAGATAGAGATGGCCACACCGTGAATATGTTAAGATGGGGGTCCCATCTAACCAATGATGGATACTCATCCTTTGAGGATGGATGTGAATACGATGTCACCAATCAAAAAAACAGTGTTAATATGGAACAAGAAGTATTCTTTGACCTAGAAGAAAATACACAAGAATTCGCCTATGCATAAAATACAACACCACAGTTTCAGTTGAAAACACCAACAAAAGAAGAGAAGAGGTCCATCACAGCAAAAGTTGTGGCTGAAACAAAAAGGAATAGATACAACCTAAGAAGTAAACCTACAGATGTAGACCAAAGAACACCTAGAGGAATGTTTATAAAGGAACAAAAGAACAAGGGGAATGTCTCATCTGATCAAAAGAAGGGTGAAGTAAAGAAGCCTCAGAAGATTGCTTAAAAGGAGGCTGCAAATGTTGAATATGAGAAAACACCAAACAATAACAATGTTCAAACTAAAGGGAAAAGGGTTGCTAAAATAGAGAAGATTGAACAAGGGATGATTTCCCCTTCATTTGACATTACCCAAGCACTAACTCAAATAAAGATGATAGTTCCCTTGATGGAGATGATGAAAATTGATGAGTACATAGACACATCCCTCAAATTGATTGCCAATGCATCTCACAAACAATAGGATAAAAACAATGAGGTTAATGTCGTTGAGCAGGAAACTACAAAGTCACCAAAAGTCTATTTGGGTGATACCCTTACAAGAAATCCCTCCCAAGTGGATCCATTTTACACCACATTGGTGATCAACAAAAAATTGGTGAAAAATTGTATGATTGACTTAGGGGCAGCAATCAATATCATGCCTTTAGCTATCATGAAGGAATTAGGCTTGTGGGTAAACACCACCTATGGAAAGTGCTACGCCATGGATAAGAGATCGGTCCCAATAGTTGGAGTGATATGGGACGTAGAATTGAAATTAGCATCATACCCTAAGGTGACATATAGAATAGGCATCATTGTGGTGGACACTCCCCCTTACTATGGAATGTTATTACCTAGACAATGGACTGTAGCAATAGGTGGAAATGTCTAGCTAGATTTATCTTATGCCATAATACCTATTAATGGAAGAGAAGTCAAGTTGTATAGAGAGCCTAGATCAGAACATGTCATTGAGCTCTTTGAACCTAATAAAATGAATTGCTTATGTGATGTGGACCTCAGGAGTTTTAGAATTGAACATTCAAACCCTAAATTTCTACATATGGATCCAATTGTTGGGGATATTTCTCAAAATGAACAAGGTGTATGGTAGATGTATTTTGATGGAGCTTGCAGTAGAGAGGGGAATGAAGCTAGGATTATTTTCATTTCACCAAATGGAACAACATTTAAATACTCATTTTTGTTGACATTTGAACGCACACATAACATAGCAAGGTATAAGGAATTGTTGTTAGGTTTAAACATTGCCACAAATCATGGGATCAAAGTATTAACCACTTTTAGAGATTTAGAATTGGTTGTTTCACAAGTAAGTTTAAAGTATTCTACTCAAAAAAAAATATTGAAGCAATACAAAAATGCAATGTGGGATACTATAGAGCTCTTTGATACCCTCTCCATTGACTGGGTGGATAGATCAAAAAACTTAATGGCTGACTTCTTGGAAAATGTGGCCTTGAAAAGGTATGACATTACCTTAGTAGGTATCTCACATGTAGAATTCAAGACTAGACCTACAATTCCTAAAAACATTTACAATTGGCAGGTCTTCAATGATGACACAGATCTAATCAAATTCTTACACTGCATTGATTAGTATGAGGATCAAGAAATTGATTTCAATGCATTTTTTAAAGTGGATGGTAAAAAAACTGTGTTTGGCCAAGAAGTAGTGCAACTCAAAACAAATAAGATCCCTAAAGGATTAGTTGCATTAGAAATGGTTTTCGATGGGAATGACCGAGCACTTATGAAGCAGACACAAGTAAAAAGGGAAGATATTGAAGAAATAAATCTTGGAATTGAATTGGCTCCAAAAAAGGTGTACAATGGAAATAAGATAAGCCCTACAATTAGAAAGATGTTGATCACATTGTTGAGAAAATATAAGCATGTTTTTGCATGGTCTTATGATGACCTTAAAGCATATAGAGAAGACCTATTTTGACATGAAATCCCATTAAAGCTTAATGCTAAACCCTTCAGACAAAAACAAAGACTGATAAATCCTACTCTATAACCCAAGATGCATGAAGAACTCATGAAGCTCAGAGAAGGAGGTATTATCAAGCCCATCAGACAATCTACTTGGGTTTCCAACTTGGTGCCTATTAGGAAGAAGAATGGATACATAAGGTTGTGTGTGGATTTTCAAAATTTGAATGTCTCCTCTCTTAAAGATAATTATCCCCTCCCAAACATGGAAGCTATGCTGCAAAGGGTAACAATATGTGAGTTATTGTCCATGATGGACGATTTTTTGGGGTACAACCAGGTGAAAGTAAAAGAATCAGAATAGTATAATACTATGTTTACTACATCTTGGGGCACATATGTATATGTAAGGATGCTATTTGGCCTCACAAATGTTGGTACCACCTTCTAGAGAGCTATGGGTGTTGCCTTTGCTAACCTAATTAATACAATAATGGTGGTATATCAAGATGATCTCACAACATATTCTAAAAAAGTAGAAGACCATGTTGAACATCTAGAGAAGATCTTCATTAAAGCTTTGGAGTATGGTATTTCCTTAAACCCTAAGAAGTATCATTTTGCTGTGATTGAAGGAAAATTGTTGGGCCACATAGTATCCAAGGATAGAGTAAGAAATGATCCTGAGAGAGTGGAGGCTATAGATAAGATTCCTATCCCAAAGACAATAAAATCCATTCAGTCTTTCTTTAGGCAGATAAACTTTGTAAGGAGGTTTATATCAAATTTTGTTAAGATTTTCAAGCCCATTTTTAAAATGTTGAAGAAGGGTACCAAGATTGATTGGACAACATAAGCAATTGATGCATTCATATCTATTAAAAGAGCAATCAAGGAGGCCCCAATGTTGAAATCACCTGACTTCAGTAAACCATTTCATATTTTCTCATTTGCATCTTACCACACTATTGCAGCAGTGATGTTATAGAAAAATGATGAAGGATATGAGCAACCAATATCATTCTTCAACAAATCCCTTCAAGGAGAAGAATTAAAATATGACATTACAAAGAAGTAGGAGTATGCACTTGTGAAAGCCATAAAAGCTTTCAAACCTTATTTGTTAGGTGCTAATGTAATTACCTATGTCCTTAACACTAAAATTAAGGATGTATTTGCATAGAATGAAGTCATGAGGAGGAGGTGTAGATGGATTAACAAATTCAAGAGTTTGACATTGAAATCCAAATCACCAAATTGGCAAGAAGACAGGGGTTGGATAATCTCATGGCTGAATCCAATCTTGATGTATCTCAAATCTATAACATAGGGGAGGAAGAAGGTATGATTGCAAGAATAGAGAACACCCCATGGTATAGTAATGTAATGTATTATCTCAAAAAACCAGAAATGTCCTAAAGATTTGAATGAAAATAAAAAAGAACCTTGAAATTGCATGCCTCAAAGTATGTCTTTATGGACGAAGACTTATACTAGAAGAACATAGATGGAGTATTGTTGTTATGCTTAGATGAATCACAAGAAAACCATGTGTTGAAGGAGATGCATGAAGGAGTCTGTGGAGGACATTTTTTGGCCAAGACCACTACCCACAAGATCCTAAGAGTTGGATACTACTAGCCCAAGGTCTTCAATGACTCTTTTTCTTATGTGCAAAAGTGTGAGAAAGTGTGAAGCTTGTCAAAGGTTTTCTAGAAAAATAAAGTATCAGGGAGCACTACCACTTAGACCAATGCAAGTTGAAGCTCCATTTCATCAATGGGAGATTGATTTCATCTGAGAAATACCAGAAAAGTCTAGTTGAGGCCATAAATGGATTTTAGTGGCAACTGACTATTTCACAAAATGGATAGAAGTAATCCCTACAAAAAAAGCCACTAGTAAGGTTGTGATAAACTTTTTGATGGATAATATCATCACTAGATTTGGAACACTTGTGAGGATAGTCATAGACAATGGTATGTGCTTCAGATCAAAAGAGTTCAAAAGATTCTGTGAAACATATGGCATAACAATTTTGTATGCATCACCATATCATCCACAAGCAAATGGGTAGACTGAATCAAGCAACAAGATTATCCTAAAGATAATTAAAATGATGTTGAACAACAATAAAAAGGCTTGGGATTCTAAATTGAGGCTGACAGTTTGGGCAGATAGAATCATAGTGAAGAAGTCAACTGGAAAATCACCTTTTGAATTGGTTTATGGGACACAAGCAAGGATGCCCATGGAGAACCTTTTACCATTATATAATTTTATTCTCCAAGAAGACTTGGATATCCCTGAATCCATGGAAGATAGAATGGAGCAGTTGGAAAAATTGGATGAGATTAGAAGCTTGGCCCAAGAGTGTAACACAAAAATGCAGTCACAAATGAAGTACTTGTTTGACAAAAAGGCAAAAGAAAGAAAGTTTTAGGTTAAATTCGAATCCAAGACAAAGGGAAACATGGAAAATTTTAATTCCTTTGGATAGGACCATTTTTTTGTTATAGGAAAGGTTGGCGAATATTCATACTACCTTCAAAATATAATAGGAGAAGATCGGGAATTTCCAGTGCATGGACAATTCCTGAAACACTTCTTTTCTTAAATTATAATATTCCATGCACAGTAGTTTTAGGTACTCCTCCCCCCCATCCCATTTAACCAAATTCACCATGGTCTACCTCCAAGAGATCATTTATGGATTCTTGCAATGACCTCATGTTCATTCATCCCCAGCCGAAGCCACTATTGGAGCTAAAAAATCCACCTTGGTTTTCACATGCTTCCATTCTTATTTATTATTCCATTTCAATTATAAACCCCCATTTCCCTTGATTTTTTACTATATTTGACATTAAATGGAAATTTTTGTACATAGCTCATAAAATAAAGCCTTTGATTATCACTTTCAAATAAATCCCCTTCTTTTCCTCAGCAACAAAAGGTATGTCACTAAGACAATGCCATATTGAAGAAAGCTTCACCATAGTCTCCTCGACAAGATCAATAAAAGGCTAATGAAAATGTCGATGAGACCCTCATGCTTTGAGGTAACATACTCAAATGTCTCTCCAACAACCTAGAGAGCAATATGTCAAAGAGACCTGGATGTTTCAGAGTGAAAAGTTAACTTGTCTATCTGACAAGATATAGTAATTTCAATACTCTAAAGGGTATAGGATCATTTTTCATTCAGGAAATAGAAAAAAATCTCTCAAACATTGAGTTACTATTATAAAATAAATGGAAGAACCTAGTCAGATGAGTACAATGGCGATCTCGAAGACACATCGGTGTGTTGGACTAAGAAATGAAGAAGTCTCTTTGACATTGCAAGAACAAGTAAGAAAAAGATGTTGAAGAGATGCAAAGGAATCAAAGAGACATTCATAAAAGTCTCTTTGACTTTCTAACAAAGCTACAAGCATGCATTGTTGATGAGACTATGGGACATCCAAGGGAGATAACCACGGGTCTCTTCGACATTTAAAAAAAACACAAAAGTGGTTATTTGAAGAAATGTTGTTGAAATGAGGAACACAGGTATGTCGAGGAGACAAAATCTTATTAGAAGGAACTGTTCACCAATCTCATCGACATTCAGATATCAAAAGTACAAGGATAAACTTGAAGTGCATCCATCGAGGAGATCTTGTGGGATCTTAGAGAGAAACTCAAATGTCTCTTCGACATTTTCAAAAGGGACCAAAGACACATCAAAAAAAGAAAAGGAATTCCTTAACAATGTAATTAAGGTCTCTTTGACATTATGAAATAATGTCTCACCCAGTTGACATTACTAATTAGGTCATCCAAGATACTACTGCCATTAATATTGCAGTTGATTAGAAAGGTGGTGCAAGTGCCATTTATGAACCAGAGTTGCTTCAAGTGATCCAAATCTTGATATCTCTGACTCTTGACAAATAAAAAGTACTACAATTGTGGTTGAAAATTGAGGAGGCAAAGTTGGAAAACAACAAGTAGCTCATAAACCACAACATTAGTTCAAGTAAGTGTTCTTGGCTTAGCTAAACATGTTCTATAAAAAATTTCTTGAAGTACTATGGATGTAGGGTTTTGAGATGGATGAAACCTCCAAAAAAACAAAAGTAAAGAGGCAAAAAATAGAGGCTAGTCCATTAAACCAATACTTAATAGATTAGTGTCTCGGATCTGGACCAAAATCTCGGAGAACAAATCAATTAAATCCTTAATGTGAAACATTATAAGATAGGCACAAACATGTTGGAGATGTGTGGACTCTGTAGAGAGGCTATGGTCTATTTATATATCATTACAAAAAGAAGTACAAACATAGACCTGTCTCAAATGGAACATGAATTTTGAAAAGCTTTTGATGCCTAATGTGTTTTTTAATGTGTAATAGGGTAAGGTACTAGCTAAAAATGACAACCCTAAAATGAGGGAAATCTATTCCAAAGATAGTTCACAATTTATTATCATAACACAGGATTATATCTGCATGGTTTTTCAACTTGACACATCCATGAAAATAAAATTGAGGATAAGAGATTTGTTAGAAGAATATCAGACCATGGATACAAGTTATAAGAGGTGGAAATTACTGGTCACGCCCACAAAAGGATATAAAAGTCACAGCAGAACTAAACCTAGGAATTGGACATTCCAACAGGTGACTCACATCTTCTCATAGTCATTCATTTACTTTATCAAACCAGGGAACGTATACTTGAAATGGAGCAGCACGGTATGTGCACTAAGAACTAGTTTCTAGTCACCATCTATAGAAAACAAATGCTTAAAAGAAATGCAACGCGAAGCTTTTAACTTAGACACAACTCGTCTAAAACAAAAATCATAGCAACTATTATTAAAGGACAAACTGTGAGTTGGCCTTATGCTGTAGGAACAGACACAGGGATGGATTCCTGATGCTGCAAGAATAATACAAGGCTGAGTTTGCGTTGAAATCTATAGAAACAGATTCTAACTAGTAATCAACATGATATGAACAGTTAACTACAACAACTTGCTACAGAATACTTACTAAGTGGGCCCCCTTAGCAAGCATCAACTAGATTACACAAGAAGTTGACTCAAAGCTTCATCGAATTTTATTCATATTCAGAACTAGGATACATTGATTACTCAGTTTGAAAATAAATCTTAACACAGAACTCTATTGCTTAATTTTTAGCACATACTATTTTTTCCTCGTTCACTCACGCAGGAGGAACGGTTATTTAAATGAAAAAGACAACTAACTAACTAATAGAGGGAGTCATGATCATAAATACATTCTGAATCTGTAGAACAAATATTCATAAATGAAAGTCTATCTGCTCGACATGACCCAAAGAGAATATAGCATTACACACTCCCTAGATCAAAGGACCGTTAAAGCTCCTTCCCAAAGATTCGACCAAAGAGTTATTACTGGAGCAACTTCTTCAACAGAGCTGAGATTCTTTGTGCTTGATCAGCTTCTGCTCCCTCCAACAACCTGCAATAAGTGACAGAGGCGAAAGAAAGCATACACACAAGTGACACGACATCCATTCATTAATCACACATTAATCTTATTCCATTATCCAAAATCATAAGCATACATTAGCCATGCGGGAGGTCAAAAAGGTAATTAATGACGTTGTCAAGCTACAGGAAGATGGAATTCATTGCTACAGGATACCACCCGAAAAGTCTTTAATCAACAGGTTTAAACAATTATAAATAAAAAAAGTAAGAGTATCAAAAGTTCAAACTATGAGCATATTTAAGGCTCATCATTTTGCCCCCTACTTATCGTAATGCTGGTCCTCCAGCATTGACTTTCCTTGTTATTTCCCTGAAATTTGTTGGAGAAGCATGACCCTGCAGCGAAGTTCCAAACTTGTAGTAAAAACCTCGGGTAAATTCCCATCTTTCAAATCTGCGGTTTTCTATTTCTTCATTGATTTCCTTGGCTTGGTAGAGATAGAGCGGCCATATTAAAACTGGGGGCTGGAAGGTCAGTGGCATCCATAATTCAAATTTGCTTTGCAAACCCAGTTGCATGTACCTTTCTATTTTCCTGAGTGCTGCTGTGAAGTTCAAAGGGTTGTGAGGCTCTGTCTTTCTTAAACCAACTGTCAATTTCTCCCACCTTGCCTCAATCCTGGAAGAGGCAAGTTTCCAAAATATATATTTCTGCTCTTTGAACTCACTGTATACTTGTTATCTGATGTCAAAAATTTTCTCTCTTTCCTGAGGGTAATTTGATCCATAAGTAACTTTAAGACAGGTTCTTAAAACTATGTGTGGATCTGAACTCTCAGCTCTTAGAAGAATAGGTTCATCTCTTTCTGCTTCTTCATATATTTCCAATTGTCTCCCATAATTGACCTCATTTGCGGCCCAAGACATAAGTGCCCTTAGATGGATATCGCCTATATAGAGGAGTGGGTTCCATTCAGTTTCTGCAGGAATTAAATAACCATGTAAATAAAGTTCACACATGGAGTTTTTCAACCAATTAGGGGCCACTTCATAGGCATCATAGAATTCCTTGGCTGTTTCAATATCGGGATCCAAATTTCTGGAGATCCTCATTAGTTTGAACCAAAGAAACTGTTCCTTGAGGCACATTGCATATACTTTGGGTGGCGGCCTACACTCCATTATTTTTCTAGTTATTTCCATCATTTTATCCATTTTCTTCTGCATATCTTGAATTTCTTGCTTTTGCCTTTCAATTTCCCTTTGTAGCTTTTTCTTTTCCTCATCCCATAAACTTTGTTGGACTTCAATTTTGGCGAGATAGCGAAAACATAAAGTCTGGAATGACACAGGCTTCCAATTAACTTTCAAAAATTCCAAGTATGCAATCAGTAGAGTCCTTTTGTACACAACTAAATCTGTGCAAACTTTAGTGGGAAATGGATTATCATAGGGTATTTCTTGTAGTTCAAGCACACCTTCTTGTTGTAGGACAAAATCCTCTTGCTGCAGGATGAAGTCCTGTTGCTGCATGGGAGAAGATTGTTCTTTCTCAGAAATTTTCTCAGCCGCACAAGCTAAGTCGTCCAGACTCAGCATTTTCCCCTTATCAACATTACTGGGTTGCGTTGCCTCAGGAACAGTAGAGGAGCTTTTTGGAACATTTGCAGACATACCCAAGGAGTCATCATGTCCTGATTCAGCAGAGTCCTCCAATATTATGACAGTTTCTGTTTGAATAGAAGTTGTATCAGGCTTAGACTGTTTTCTCAATGAACTCCTTCTTGGTAGTTTTGCATAAGGGGCAGTAGCAAAGGATGATTCCTTAGCAGTCCTCTTCCTAATTGGTCTTGAATATCCAGACTCAACAAGGGAAGAAGATATTGGAGTATTAATAGGTGTTGCTATAGGAAAAACAAAGACAGGTGAAGACCCCACAGGAGAGGATGAGGCAAAAAATTTTTGTTTTTGAGTTTGTGGGTCTGACTCAGGAGTTTGCCCTACCCCAGATGACTCTCCTACAATTGTCTTTCCTTTTTCTCTCCTAGCGACAGACCTTGTTTGCACACCGGTAGAGGGAATTGGTATAGAAGCTGCAGGACTGGGCGCTGCAGGAGCAGCAAATTCTTGCTCTGTTTCTATACTTGAGGACTCTATTCTCATTTTCTTTCTTCTAGACTACACAGGTAGTGCCCTAGGGGGTTCAGGTGATTGAAGACATTTTCGGGCAACAAACTCATTCCAGGAAAGAGGTGAAACATTCCTTAAAGATCGCTCAATCAAAATTTTTATTAGGGCATGATGTGTGACAGAGTTTCCTTTACCCTTTTGGATTTCTTGTGCACTATTTTGCAAAAGATTCAACAAGAAATTCGGAACATTCATTACCAGTCCATGTCTCATGTGACTTAACAATTTGAAATGATATGAATGTAGATAAGAGAAGCGCCCTTCACAAGTTAAATACCTGATAATAAAGATGGCGTATTCATAGTATGGATAAGGCAGGGACATTCTTTTGCACCCTTGTTTTAAGATTTCCAAAGGCCCATCAACTGGCAGGATAAATTCTGCCCTAGCAGAGATAGCATCCCTTCCAACAGGAAAATTTTCACCAACTGTCGGTAATCCAGTAACTTTTGCAATTCTTTCCTCTGTCACAGCCACTGCCAAGCCCCATACCGTAGCTTCATTCTCTGAAAATGTTCTTAAGAATTCGCCAGTAGCCTCTTCATCAAAAGAATCAATTCTCAAAAAATAATTTAACCATCCACAATTGGCGAATGCTTGCATTAACTAAGGATCCTGTGTCAACGCTTCATGAGCCACAGGCTCATGCCTCACCAGTTGGCCACCCATGATCAAAAACCTTTAAAACAAAAACTCAGACTAATGCTGAAAGCTTCCAAAAGACTCTTCTTCCTTACTGCACTTCCTTTTCCTTACCAAAAATAACAACTAGACATTTGCATAAAATAATTTTAATAACTACTTAAACTAAGTAGTTAGCTTATTCTTAGGATATGGCTTCGCAAGCATACTTTAGAAAGTACAAGAACATAACTATTTTGGCAAACATAAATTTGGCATAGGAAAATTTCAAATTAGAATACCCCCGCCCCCTACTTAGCATTCGACATGTGTCCTCACATGTGCAGGGTGATAAGTTTAAAGCATGCAATTACGACTGACATATACATTACAATTAATGAATAAATAGAAAGAATAAATTATGCGATAATGAAAAGATTTCACGTACCTTGAATTTAGTTCTCGAGCATGCCGTAAAGGACAACAGCGTGACATGAAATGATAGCTGAGAGATTGAATGCATGAATGAGGCGGAGTGACAATATGAATGACGTGGCAAATAAAGGAATGAATGATGTGATGGATGAAAAAGAACGGAGAAAAGTCATTTTCTTTAAAAAGAAAACTTTATTATGGGCGGTCAACGCAATACTTAAAGAGAAGCTACAGGAAAAAGGCCTAAGCCTTTTGCTGCAGGAAGATCAGTCGAAACAAACTTTTTCAGGAACTCTTCCTTTGATGCCGACTTATGATATAACCGCAGTCTGTGTCCATTAACTAGCAATTTGAAATGGACTGGATCAATTGTGGCCAGCTGTACTAAACCATTGTCAAACACATTCCCAACTTCATAGGGACCGAGCCAGCGGGTTGTGAGCTTACCTTGGTTTTCTTGATATCTGGAATCATATAGCAGAGCCCAATCACCAGCAGAGAATTGCTTGGTTTTGATGTGTTGATCGTGCCATTTTTTCCTTTGTTGTTGTATTGCTTCTGTATGCTGCAGAGCAGCTTTTCTCATTTCATCCAAGACATTAAGCTGCAGGAGACGTTCCTTTTGTGCTTCAGAAATGTCTATATTGATTTCGAGAGCTATCCTCAAAGTTTTATGCTCAAATTCAATGGGTAACATGGTTGTTTTCCCATAAAGCAGTTCAAAAGGTGTAAACCCAGTTGTTGTCTTCCATGCAGTTCAGTAGGCCCAGACTACCTCAGGAAGTCTAATGCTCCAATCTTTCCTATGGAGTTGCACTGTCTTTGTTAGGATGGCCTCAATTTCCCTGTTTGTAACCTCTGCCTGACCATTGGCTTGAGGGTGATAGGGGATGGACTTCCTATGCTTGATTTTATAGTCATTCATTAGTGCAGTAATCAAATTGGATGTGAACTAAGTTCCCTGATCAGTTACAAGCTCTCTGGGAACTCCAAATCTAGTAAAAATTTGCTCATACAGAAATTCAACAACCTTGTTATCGCAGCATGAGTCATTGCCTTTACTTCAACCCACTTTGTTACATAATCTGTGAAAACCAGAATGTATGACTTGCCATTTGATGGTGGATCAATTGGTCCAACAAAATCCATTCCCCATTTATCAAAGGGGGTGACTATTACCTGTGGATACAATGGCATTTCATCTGACCTGGTTGGTCTTCCCATACGTTGGCATCTGTCACATTTCTTTGTATAGGCTACAACATCCTTGTGTAATGTTGGCCAATAATATCCTGTTGTAAGAACCTTCATTGATGTTCTCTTGGCTGAAAAATGTCCCCCACATGGTTCATCATGGCAAGCATGCAAGATATCATAAGTCTCATCTTCTCTTACACATCTTCGCATAACTTGATCAGGGCCTGTGTAAAATAGACAATTTGCAATCTATGAAAAGTTAAAACTTTTCTCAATTAAGAGTTTCTTTTCTTTTGGCGAGAAGTGAGCTGGTATTTTGTTGGCTACTAGATAATTGGCAATGTCTGCATACCATGGGATGTGTGCAATAATGGAAAACAGGTGTTCATCAGGGAACCTATCATCAATGACTTCTTGTTCAGCAGGCACAGTTGTTTGAAGCCTCGATAAAAAATTAGCCACAACATTAGCTCTTCCTAGTTTATCAATGATTGTAATTTCAAACTCTTGCAACAATAGGAGCCATCTTGCCAACCTACCAGAGATAGCAGGCTTGTTCATAAAATGCCTGATTGCTACATGGTCGGTGTGAACAAATATCTGATAACCTGTGATATAATGCCTAAATTTATTCAAAGCATACACTACTGCTAGCAACTCCTTTTCTGTGATAGTGTAATTTAGCTCAGGACCTTGAAGGTTTTTGCTGATAAAATAGATAGCATGCTCAATTGAATTTTCTTTTTGGGCTAAGACTGCCCCTATGCCAAAATCAGAAGCATCTGCATGTATGTGAAAAGGCAGAGTCCATTTTGGACCTTGAAGAACAGGGGCTTTAGTAAGCAATTCCTTTAGCTGCAGGAAATATTTTTCACAGGTTTCTGTCCATTCAAATTGAGAATCCTTAGTTAATAAAGCATATAGTGGACTGACAATTTTGCTGAAATCTTTTATAAACCTTCTATAATACCCTGCATGGCCAAGGAAGCTTCTGACATCCTTTTGTTTTGCAGGAGTTTGTAAATTCAGAATAACTTCAATTTTAGCGGGGTCAACTTGAATTCCATCCTTGGAGAGATGATGGCCTAGAACAATACCTTCTTGCATCATTAGAAAATATTTTTCACTGTTCAGAGACAAATTTTTCTCTCTACACCTTTCCAATACTTTTTCTAAATTTTCCAGTGCTTCTTCAAATGTAACCCCATAGGTAGTGAAGTCATCCATATAAATTTCCATATAGTTATGAGATATATCAGCAAAAATACTAATTACTGCTCTCTGAAATGTTGCTGGTGCATTACATAGATCAAAAGGCAAGACTGAGTAAGAAAATGTTCCCCATGGACAAGTAAAAGTGGTTTTATCTTGATCTTCAGGGGCAATTTTTATCTGATTGTATCCACTGTAGCCATCCAAAAAGGAGAAATAGCTTTTACCAGACAGTGAGTCTAGCACTTGGTCTACAAACGGCAGTGAAAAGTGATCTTTTTTAGTGGCAGTATTCAACTCTCTGTAATCTACACACACTCTCCATTTTCCACCTTTCTTAGGGATAATAACTAACGGAGAGACCCACTGACTGTCAGAGATTAGGTAGATAAAACCAGCATCAAGCAACTTTTGAAGCTCATCCTTTACTATTTCTCTAAGTGTTGGATTTATTCTTCTTTGAGGCTGCCTAACTGGTAAACAATCTTCTTTGATATATATCCTATGAGTACAAATTCGAGGATCTATTCCTTTCATGTGCCTATATTCCCATGCAAAAGCTTTATGTTGATCTTGCAGCATTTTAAGTAGGATAGCCTGTTGAGATTGTGATAGCTTGCTATTGATATTTAAATAGTGCCCTGGAGACAATTCTATCTACTAGTAAGATCACTCATAGAATCTACAGGTGAGGTGTGTACCTCTTGTGGAAGCAAGTTATGAAAAATTGCAGGAAGTTTAGGCAGGAAACTCTCAGAATTTAGTTGCTGCAGGAAACATTGTAGATGACTGCTATTTGTATCAGATGAACTTCCCATATTAGAGTTAGATTGCAGAATTTGAAAAAGCAAGGCATCCTCATTCTAAAGTTGTGAGAATGGATCAGTTTGGAGCATCATTAATTGAACCAACGAATTGGCTTCTTTAGTTTCTTCCCCCACATCTGGCCAAACAGGTTGGGACAAATCTGGTTGAGGTCTAGCAGGCAGATATAAAGCCAATTTTTTTGTGGACTGTCCATCAGAAATAGTCATATCTCCAGAACGACATCCTATAAAAGCATCAACAATTGCTAACCATGGTCTACCTAGGATAACAGGGTATCCTCCTAAAGTTGCCTTAGTAGATAATATTGTAAAATCAGCTAGATACTCCCAAGATTCAAGAGTAACAATTACATCTTCCACCAGTCCATCAGGTTTGACTGTGGAGCTATCAGCAAGCTGCAGAACTGTAGGTGTAGACCGAATGTTTAGGATGTTCAAGTTATCCATAGTATGCTTGGTCATGACATTGATGGCAGCACTAAGGTCAATCAAAACATTTTTTACAATTTGGCCATTTATATGTATTTGCACTACAGGATTTCCAGGATCAGTGTACTTTGGAATGACTACATTTCCTAACATGATATCAGCCAATTTCCTTAAGACATGAATTTTTTGGGGATCCTTTTTCTTTCATCCAGGTTTCTTCAAACAGGCCTCTTTAATGGCTTTTCCATAAATTGGAACATCTTTAATGGCCTGAAATAAAGGAATTTGAATTTGTACATTCTTTAGCTGATCTAGAATGTCAAAAGTGGGTTCTTCCATGGATTTAAGTGCAGTACTTTGTAACCTCTGAGGAAAAGGTGGTTTTTCTTAATTTTGCAAAACAAGCTCCTTAGAATCCATATCAGTTATAGGCATATGCTCAGTAGGATCAGCAGGTGCAGTAGGTTCTTCAGGGGAAGAATCTGGTATCTCAGTAATTAGAGGCGGTTGTGGAGCAGGAAGAGTGGTTCCAGACCTCAAATGAATATCATTAATGTTTAAGGCATAAGTTGGATATTGATTGGCTTTAGCAAATTACATGGGTTTTTGTGGCTGCTGCTGTTGCTTATTATTGGGATTTGGCAACGGCTGAGCAGGCATAGGCGTTTGTTTTGGAGGGCCAATATTTGTGGTAGTTGTAACAAGAGGTGGCATAAGGGCCTGAGGTTGTGGCTGTGGAAGCTGCAGGAACCCAAAGGACTGGTTCTGCCATTGCTGAGAACCTCTTTATTGAGGATTTTGCTGCAAGTAACCTGGAGGTGGGGTCCATTGTCCTTGCGGCTGTTGCCAACCTCCTTGAGGAGATTGCCATTGAGGGGTCTGATAGTTAGGCCAAGGTGGCTGAGATGCATTCCAAGGTGGTGGTGGTCCATATGTAGGTTGCCATTGGTTATTATAGCTAGAATAAGGATTACCAAAAGTCAAAGGGTCTTGAGGCATACATTGTCTTTGAGCCCATGGTTTCCTTTGTACAACAAAGAACACTTGATCATCATCACCTTCTACTAGCTTAAAGTCAGTAGGTAATTGTTTAGCTTCCAAATTAGCCACCATCTTGCATCTGCAGTCACGTTTCTTCTGTCTACAATGTGGACAGAACTCGGCAAAAATTGCTTCAGCTTCCTCATGTTTCTTCCAAGCTTGCATAGTGTCCAGTTGTGTAGCCATATTGTTAATGATATCCTGCTTGAAATTAGATAGCAAATTTGTTATCTCCATCCTTGAAACTCCACTGGAAGAAGACTTGCCCACTGTAACTTGATGATCTTTGCCCTTCTTCACATTTGCTCGGGAGTAATTGAGACATATCTTCATGAGATCATCCCAAGATACTTGAGTGATATCACCGCCTCCCATCAGGTCCAAGGCATCTATGCAGGTATCATTGATTCCCCTTAGAAAAAGTAATTTCTGAGATTCCTCATTAAGAGTATGGTCTGAATTCTTTTTCAGAGAAAATAGGAATCTGGATATATAATCCTCTAGGCTTTCATCTTCCTTCTGTTGAATTCAAAATATGTCATCACCTTTACTACCACTCTTACAGTATTCCTTGTATTTCTCAAGAAATTTGGTTTGCATGGCTGGCCAACTATCGACAACACCCCTTCCCAGACTCATGAACCATCTGAGAGCTCCCTCCTTCAAGGTAGCAGGGAACAATTTCAGTTTGTGAGCATCTGAAGTATAGTCATAACTGCAACAAAGAATATCAAACTCGAACAAGAAGGTCTCTGGGTCTTCTGTGACTAAGCCATAGAACTTGGGAAGCAAAGAAGAAGGAATATTCTTAAGATTGTCATTATTTTGTTGGGGAGTAATGGGGAATTCAAAAGCAGGAGGTCGATTTGGTGGATTGCGTGCCATGTTCACCTAACCAAGTATAGGAGCAAATGGATTTTCTTTAGGTTCTTCATCAAATGGGCCGAATAGCAAGTCAACACATAGATCTTCAGCAAATGGGTCAGCATCTAAGTCTCCTTCGTCCTCAAATAGGCTATAAGCTGGTTCAGTTTTCTTAGCAACAAATGGCAGGTTGGGGAGAAATCTTCCCTGAGCGTCTCTCCTTCTATGCATGCAATGAAAAGGATTGGTATTTTAAAATATTTTAAAAAACTAACTAAACTACTACTAATAATGACTATAGCAGGTTCTTAGATTGACACCATCCCCGACAACGGCGCCAAAAATGGTCACTCCCACAAAAGGATATAAAAGTCACAGCAAAACTAAACCTGGGAATTAGACATTCCAACAGGCGACTCACATCTTCTCATGGTCGTTCATTTACTTTATCAAACCAGGGAATGTATACTTGAAATGGAGCAGCACGGTATGTGCACTAAGAACTAGTTTCTAGTCACCATCTATAGAAAACAAATGCTTAAAAGAAATGCAACGCGAAGCTTTTAACTTAGACACAACTCAGCTAAAACAAAAATCATAGCAACTATTATTAAAGGACAAACTGTGAGCTGGCCTTATGCTGCAGGAACAGACACAGGGATGGATTCCCAATGCTACAGGAACAATACAAGGTTGAGTTTGCGTTGAAATCTACAGAAACAGATTCTAACTAGTA
Source organism: Sequoia sempervirens (assembly GCA_007258455.2). Classification (NCBI taxonomy): domain Eukaryota; kingdom Viridiplantae; phylum Streptophyta; class Pinopsida; order Cupressales; family Cupressaceae; genus Sequoia; species Sequoia sempervirens. Next base: position 304,427,557 of record VDFB02105785.1, read on the forward strand.
ATCAACATGAAATGAACAGTTAACTACAACAACTTGCTACATAATACTTACTAAGTGGGCCCCCTTAGCAAGCATCAACTAGATTACACAAGAAGTTGACTCAAAGCTTCATCGAATTTTATTCATATTCAGAACCAGGATACATCGATTACTCAATTTGAAAATAAATCTTAACACAAAACTATATTGTTTAATTTTTAGCACATACTATTTTTTCCTCGTTCACTCATGCAGGAGGAACGGTTATTTAAATGAAAAAGACAACTATTAACTAACAGAGGGAGTCATGATCATAAATACATTCTGAATCCACGAAACAGATATTCATAAATGAAAGTCTATCTACTCGACGTGACCCAGAGAGAATATAGCATTACACACTCCCTAGATCAAAGGACCGTTAAAGCTCCTTCCCAAAGATTCGGCCAAAGAGTTATTACTGGAGCAACTTCTTCAACGGAGCCGAGATTCTTTGCACTTGATCAACTTCTGCTCCCTCCAACAACCTGCAATAAGTGATAGAGGCAAAGGAAAGCATACACACAAGTGACACGACATCCATTCATTAATCACACGTTAATCCTATTCCATTATCCAAAATCATAAGCATACATCAGCCATGCGGGAGGTCAAAAAGGTAATTAATGAGGTTGTCAAGCTACAGAAAGATGGAATTCATTGCTATAGGATACCACCCGAAAAGTCTTTAATCAACAGGTTTAAATAATTATAAATAACAAAAGTAAGAGTATCAAAAGTTCAAACTATGAGCATATTTAAGGCTCATCAATTACCTTTGCACAAACCCAAGGGCCTAGGAAACAAACTTAGAAGATTCTCTAGTTATGAAAGACCCCCATTTCCTGTGGATTCATTTGAAGAATACTACCAGTACACCTACTATTCAGCTGGCCAAGTCCTAGGAATTGATTCTCTTTCTGTTATGACTATAGCACCCATGGTTTTAGGCATGGATATCCAAAGCCAAGATGCTAGGCCCTACAATTATGCAAAATACCTGTTTGAGGTCATTAATACTTCTCTTGTTGCCATTAAGAATAAAAGTGATGCCATCAACTTCCAGCACTAATCTCTACTCATGCATATGATGTTATATGAAGGGAAAGCAATGAGAATGTGGGGAGAGGAATTAAGAATCAAATATTTGGATAGTGATGAGAACTATAGACCAGTTCAGATGTGGACGTCCATATGGGATAGTAGATGTGGGAGATCCCACTATTTTTATTTTGAAGATTATTTTGTCAAACCCTTGTATAAGTTGCCTGACCATAAATGTGATTACAATTTGTCCCAGGAGATACAAAGATTCCTAAGGCCATAGGAGAAAAACCTTGAGGGAAAGGTAAACCATAATTGGGAGGAATGGTATGCATTTGAAGATTGTACTGTGATAAGAGTATATGGATTTGAACCAATTCCATTTTTACTTCCTAAGACTATACCAGACAGGGTTGCATACCTGGAGATTGTGAGGCAATTGGCCTTCTCATCTTTCATGCACCTTAAAAGCTATGGAGGGAAATATTTCATGCCTTCTACTTTATGTTTCAGTGACTTTACCATTATTGATAATCAAGGGTATGATACAATTAATATCAAAATAGATTATTATGGCACGCCATTGGGAAACAAGAGGGAGAAGTTTGACCCTGAGCACTTTATTCATGATGGAAAAATATCACAGAAACTGAAAAGATATTAACATGAGTTCTTCATGGATGATGTCATTAGAAATTGTTATGAAAATCAAGTGATGATAAGGAAGGATGCATACAATAGAATAGTTAGGAGAAGCAATAATCCATCATATGTAGAAGCTTTACGTGATATACAAGATCCTATGGAAAGGGTTGAGAAATTGATCTTACATGAAGAAGAATTGACTAAGGATGTACCTCTCATAGCTTTTGAAAGAAGAGATACTGGTTTTAGGAGACATGTTGAGAATGTAGTGCCTTTAAGTCATTCATCACCACAACCTACCCCAGAGGTGATCTTCTCAGTTGGTACTCCTATTATTATTCAGGATGACATTAAGGAAGAAAATGAGGTTACATAGATCACCATTCCCAATATTTCCTAATACGAAGTGCCACCAGAGAGGAATGTGATCACATTTGAAGCTTCTAATGAATTTTTTGATGATGTGAGACATATTTCTAGCCAGGAGTTCATTGCAGATGATACATTTTTTCAAACCTATGAGTTTAAAGCCTTAATTTATGAGTACAAAGGAAAAATGATAAGAGAAAAGCTAAAAGAAACCAACCCTGAGAGAGAAGCAGATGCCCTGAAGGAACTCTAGTGTAAGGTTGATAAAGAAATGGATAACATCAATCCTAAGAGAGGAAGAGAATTTCTATGAGAAGATGGGGTCATGCTCCTTCCAAGGTGGGACATCAACTCTAGCATAGTGTTTGATAGTTTCCTGAAAAGAGAAAATAAGGCCTTGTAATTGATAGATGAGGCTAGTGATAAGATATATACTAGATCAGGGTATAATCCTGATAACACTAATTTGCGAATTTGGGCACCTTACCCACTAGGAAAGAGGCCTTCCCTTATCAATAATCATAGCCAGATCTTTGGTCGCCTTCTAGTACAAAGAGTAGGGGATACAGACCCTATTGAGACTATTGATGTAAATGTGAATGTGGCCAAGTTTACCAATTCTTAGATTGAGAAGTTTGTAAGAGATAATAAGGGGTTGATTGAGGAGAATGAGAGGTTTGAAGCAAGATGTGATAAATTACAAAGATAGATTACCTTCCTCCTCAGGACCTTAGTCACCACTAATTTAATGTGAAAGAAATGTGCTCACAACATTTTCTATGACTACCTATTGGAAGCACAAGTATGAAATGATTCAGAAAGGGAAAATAGGAATTGAAGAAAAAACTAAAAACTACTATATTTGAAATGACATCAAAACTAGTGTGTAGGAGGTTTGATGATATGATTAAGATTGCTAACAAATTATGGGTTATACATGACAAAACATATGCAACTTTACAAGAACATAATAGGTTATGTGACAGAATGAAGGAGGTGGGACAACATATAAAGGTGAAGAAAGGAGATAACAAAAATGTATTTCAAGAATATCAAGAGCTTATGAACACACATGACAACCTCCACAACATACTAACACAAGAATTGAGTGACTTCAGTCAGTCACTAAGTATGGCTCTGCCAAATTTCTTTGAGGAAACAGACTTAAAAGACCGGGATGTATGGAAGGATGAGATAGCTCAATATTTGTCGATAGCTCTTGATGAAATTAATGATGAAGATAAGGTGCTCGAGGAAACATATGTGCAACTAGGACGAATCTTTGAACTTGAATATGCAATGAAAGATATCATAAACAATGCAAACACTTATGCAAAGACAAGATATATCGAGTATGTGCGAAAATTATTTTATTCATTGCACGGGTCAAGTAGAGAATGACAGGGTATCAAATTTTGGAAGTTGTGGGTGCATTATCATGGAGCATGAACCTTGAAAAGGTCTTAGATGATCATGAGCACTTGTTGGAGACTAACAGATTGTGGTGCATCCACCAACAAATTACTAAGTTTTTATGTTTATGTTAATCAAGCTTTAGTTATCAAATGACATACCTTTTTGTAATGGGTCTGTAGCTTGTTGCTTCCCGTATAAAGAGGGAAACCAAGGCCCAGTTTTGATATCATCATTATCATCATTTTCATTAGTATTAGATAGGTTGTATTAGTATAGAATGTTCCACTCATCCATTTGCACATTTCAATGACTTCTACTATAAATGTATATATTTTGAAGCAATATAATGGAGAATATTGTTCATAATCGATGATTTACTTCCATTGTTCAACTATTGTGTTAATATTCATTATTATATGTTGTTGTGTTGTCTCCAAAGTGGTTTTCCCAAGTTATTCAAATTTATTCAATTTTCCAGGACACATTTGCTATTACTGTGAGGTTTTCTTGATTGGGTTCTGGCTAGGGTGAATTAAATTCCTTTCAAGTAATTCATTTTAATTGGTTCCTGCCAGGGATTAAAATCCTTTTAAACTAATTATTCTAATTGGTTTTCCTAAAGTTAAGAATTAAACATCCTTTCATGTTATCACAATAATTTGGGAGAATAACATTGGAATCAATAAAGAAGAGTACAGTAACTGACAAACCTGCACGTTTGTACAAGGTGCAAACATCTTAAGTGCCCAATAAGTTATAGTTAAGATGAGAAGTAGATCCACCTATCTTACATATTTGTCTCCATCACCATCATCCATCCCTCAACTCCATTCACCCAATAGGATTACCCACTACTCAAAATTTAGAACATTTTACACAAACTCTACTCATATATGTGATCCTTAAAGACATTTATAGTAGGAGTTAATCATTAGCCTTGCATCTATTTCACTCCCACATTCCATTGTGATTATATTTCATAGATTAGAAATCACACTTATAACTTTCAAGTCTACGTTATCATTTAGGTACACTCACCTATGTCTAGCAGAGCCTAAAAAGTAGGGGGTTATCAACCATATTCGCCCCGTTCGTTAGCCAAAAATGTACTAAGAGACACACACCCTCTTAAGGTTCAAAACCTGTATTTTTGATACCTAATAGGACTCACCCTAGTTTTGTTTGATTTTATATAGATTAGACATTGTTATGTCTTGTTTGATATAATTGTAATAAAAGTTGTTTATGAACTTGTCTAATAACTCATCAAAGGTTTTAATACTGAGTTCTAAATGAGAGAACCATTCAATACCCACACCCCCAAGACTTCTTGGAAAGAGTCTCAGTAGGTAGGATTCATTGTTTGCAACGTCCATACAAGCCATTGAAAATTCTCTTACATGTTCGATTGGATCACCTCTTCCTTTGTATTTATCGAATTTAGGGATTTCAAAATTCTTGGGAAAAGAGATCATTGATATGGTATGATCAAAGGGATTTGGACATATATCTTGTAGTGCATAGCTTTTCTTTGGTTTTCCAAGTTGAATATCTTATATCCTTTGGTTAAGGCTTTGAATTTGTAAGGTTAAGTCACCACTAGGTGTGTTCATTTTAGGATTAGGGACACCATAACCTTGTTTTCCCGCATTGTATTGTGAATTATATTTTGGGTTTGTGTGTATGAAGTCCCTTGGTCCATGTTATGTGTGTATGATGATGGAAAAGGTCCTTGCGGAACAGTGTGTGTATTGTTGATTGATGTTATGACCTTGTGGATTAAGATTTTGGTATTGTGGATTAGGATTTTGCTGTTGTGACATGTAAATTTGATGTTGTTGGGTGAAAGTTTGATGTTGTGGAGGAATTAGATTTTGGTGTGGATGTATGTTTTGTTTAGGAGGTACATTTTGTTGTGGAGGTATGTTTTGTTATGGTGTTTGTTGATGTGTATATGTTTGTTGTTGTTGAATAGGAGTTTTTTTGTGTACCAATTTTTTGTGATGGGGGATGAGGTTTTTGATTTTGAGAATGAGTTTTTTGTGGTGGTGGAATGAAATTTTTCTATTGATGGTTTTTACTTGATGAAGATCCATATTGATATTGTTGGTTTGAAGGATCATAGTATGATGGTTGTTGTTGCATGTATTGTGTTTGTTGTTTTCCTTGGGTATTCGCTTGGTGCATGCATTGGTCTTGAGGTACATTGGGTTGTTGTTGTTGGTATGCAGGTGGTTGTTGTGTTGTGTAAATGGGAGAGGCCATGTGTTGTGCATGAGGTGGAATGTTAGCATGCATCTATGTTGTGGGGGATGTTGGTTTATTGATTTGTTGCATATTGTTGTTGTGTAGGTGGTAAGTTACCCAAATTTTGCATGTTGACATTAGGGTCTTGTTGTGTGTTCAAATATGCATAATATAGAGTTCTTGAAACATTGGATCTCCATGTATTAGCTGCCACATTTTGTTTTGCAAGTGGTGTGGAAAAGGGGTTTGATTGAGGAAGCAGATTTTGAGCTGCCATGGTGTTTAGATTCCCTTGACATTGTTGAGTGACCAATGCTTGTTATAGTTGTGAAGGAGGTCTATGAAACAGATTATCTCCTTGTTCATAAGGTTGATCATTGATAGGTTCCTTTTTAAAAAAATATATAGGGGGTATCCTTAGCTCCACTGTTTGTTTTGGGACTTGTCTAACAATTGATTGATCATCCATGCAGATGAGGGATGGATCCCTAAGAGAATTAATGTTAAATTCCCTGGGCAACATGGCACCATATTGTGCAAGTTTCAAAAATTATGTGTTAAGATATAATCTGAGTACTTTGTCCATTAGTCTTTGAATTTTAGGATCTTGAGAGTACTCTAAGAGCTTATCATCACTGGTTTCTTTTTCACTATCATGTTCTTCAATGATCACATCATGGAGACTAGGAGGTTGATCTTGATTTGTAGCAAGCATTTCTTGATGTTGAAGTTGTAGATCTTGTTCACTTGGTGGTGGATTTGGATTGAATTGTGGTTGAGCTCTAAACATTGGTTGTTGTGCTTGAGGGGTTGAAAAATACATAGCTACATTAGGATCAAAATCCCATGGTTGAAAAATTGAAGCTTTGACATTGGTGGTACTAGGTCCACTTGAGCTACTATTTTTAGCCTCCATTTGGTTTGTATGTTGTGACCTTGTTGTTGTCATAAAATTTCCCAATAGAACTTGGTGAATAGGAGATTCCAATTTTTGAAAGGATGGCGATGTTATGGTTTGAAATTTTGATTGGTGAAATGTTGTACAAAGGGAAAGTTTGTAAACCTTTTGGACAAATGAAATGGATTGATGTGGTTGTTGGGATTGTTTTATGATCAATTTTGATATGGGATTCTTGGATGTTTAGGAATTATGAGATTTTGGTGCCCAATCCTATGATAATGAGATGAGTACATTTTGGATATTTTTGATAAAGGACACTATGTTTGTGGATGCTCAACACTACAAAGAGAGTGCGAGTGGATTTTGGATGCTCTTGATATAATACTAGTCTAGGAACAAAAGGATGAAAAAGATTTGTTTGATGTTTACTATGTCTCAAATATGGTTCAATGGAGGATATGTCAATTGCTTCATTTGAACTAGGTTTGCAAGTTGCAAGTAAAGGTGGATGCTAATAGTCTAGACTACTAGAGGATGTGGTGTGTTGATATAAATTCTAGCAATATGTGGGAGTTTGATATCTTGTTTTCAATGTTTGTCTAAAGGATAGGTGGATGCTTGTTTTGATGATGGTGATGTAAAGGATGCCCAATATTATTGATAAGGTATGATACAAGTTTGATTTTGTTGTTTTTTTTCCAAAAGGTGATAGATACAAACCCTAGGTAAAGCAATTTTGAAGTATAAGATGGTGATGTTGTTTGAAGGTGTAAGGTAAATGGGGAGAAAAAGCAGATCTATGGTGACAGTGTTTCTTTCACAACTATGTTGTTGAAAATACAAAATATTGAGAGGGGGGTGAATCAGTATTCTATAAATTTTTAAACACAACATATTCAATCATGAAACCATATTAACTGAAATAAGAAATGAAAGCATGAATCATCTACAAAGCCACAAAACACATGAACACCAGAATTTTTATGTGGAAAACCATGATGAGGATTATCTCACAATATATTATCTGGATATAATATATTATAGAGGCTCACTACTAGGACACACTATCCTTATAAGGCTTGCAGCCAGAGTTAAGTACAATACAAAATGTGGCTCACTACCAAGTTATGAATTGATACAAAATGCACCTCTCTTGTGTCATATTTCAGTTCATTTGAAGCTCTGAGTATGAAGTATTGCTTTGCTTATCAGTCAATCAATAACTCTACTCTGATTTTGAACTCTTACCACTAAATTTGCATGATCGCATCATATAACACCATTCACGCCTTATATGTTCTTTTTTCTCACACATCCACACTTTTCAACTCCAAAATATCTCATATATAACCAAATACATCTACACACATCAATTAGGTCGACCTAATTAGGTGTAAACAAAACAATAAAAAATAACTTTTGTTGGCACCATACAAGATTCAAAATCATCTTCATGCTCAAACAATTTCTGTAATACTTAATTTAGGTCAACATGGATCTAAAATAGAACCAATTAACATTCGCAAAGTTTATTTAATCTTCTCAACACATATCATGTATTAAGTTGGCCAAGAACAAGACCTAATCATAAAAACTTCCAAACATACACACGCTTCCCAACACACTCACCTAGATTGGATATTTCTTCAATTTCTCATTTTTCCAATATCAATGAGAATACCTTTAGAACCACAACATCAAAACATTCTTCATACAAAAAATGTGGAATCTCCCATACTGTTATACTGAACAGAGAGATGACAGTCATATACAAGTTGAACTCTATCATTGATATCTTCTATCACACTTCACAAAACTTCTCAAGATCTTGAATATAGTTGTATGATCCAGTCATAATGATCTGGTTAAAAGTGTAGAATTATACCTCTTATGGTGAAGTGTGGACCTAAAAACCAACGCACTAAACCACAACATCATTAGCAGAGAACACATCCAAATTTCTGATAGATCGACTTTTTTAAGTATAGATAATAATGTACAAATAACACCAAAAATGCTTCCCAACTATGTGTACATCAATGAAAAAATAGGGTTAGCCAAATCAACCTATGTATGTACACTTTTGCATGCTCATGTTCCCAAGCTGCATCAACAATGACAAACTTTCAAACTTCCAACAATCTCCCCCTTTGTCATTGATGACAACATGCATATTAAAAATCATTTTCCATATCATGAATCAAAACTTATTTCTTCGTAACCTTGATTCCCCCTTTCAAAATTGACAACTCCCCCTTTCAAAATTAACCTTGAATTTTTCCAAAAGGATTTTTCCAATCATCCAAAATGTTTCCTACTATCTCTCGCATTATCTCTCCCCCTTTGACATCAATGGAAAAGGTCATGCAGGGGTCTAGTATATTTCCCTTGGATATATGTATGTATACATCATTTTCAAAAAAGATAAGAAATATCAACCTAAAGATGAAGATCCCTGGAGATTCTTTAGAGTATCTTGCCAAGTAGTTTTTCCTTCTTCCCAAGAACCTATTGCATATACAAGAATCTTGTATAGTAGTTCAAGCTTTGTTAGAGACTCTATTCCTTCTTCCATAGTGTAGGGATGAGATTTATTTATGATAGTTTGTTAGCACTAGCAAGGGCACTGGATATAGGAGTGTGCCTTATTTTTACTAAATATCTTAGTGTCGCATATTGCTTGATTGTCTCTATTCTCAAATTCTATAAGCTAAAGAATTTTTTCCTATAGTTGCATGATGTAATACCATCTTTGATTGTCCCTGTCATTTTCCAGATCATAGACATCCGCTTGAGTGCTTATCTAAATCTCATTCTAACTCATTTTATTCTTTGTATTTTGTGTCTAGTTAGACCAATTTAGATAGTAAGATATTAATTCATGTGCTTCTCCTTCAGAATCTTGAACATCCTTTAATTCCTTCAATACTCTGTGGTGTGCATCTGCACATTTCTTTCAGATGTCTTCTAGATTTTCCTCTGTAGTTCTTGCCTATGACTCATTTCCTATTTTTTCTTTTAATCTGGTGATATACGCTTTTAATGAATCGACCATACTCCTGATATTTTCTATAGTGGACATTGATGCATTAATGCTTGCACTGAGAATTACTTGTAAAGATTTTATTACTTCATCCAGGTCTTGTGTACTTCCACTTTCATGCTCATGTAGGGTCACATCAAATTGACTTCCTTCTTATTTTGTAACCTCTTTCTTGATAGCAACACTTTTTCTTTTCTTACATGTTCTTCTTAAACTATTGGAGGATTCAGTCAAAGACCTTTCCTCTAAACCTTATATGTTGGGGTCCTTTGGGCTTCCTATAAGCACTTCTGCTTAATGATCAATTTACTCCATAGTTACTTCATAATATAACTTAGAAATCCACACAAGTCTAGGCTCAATTGCTTCCATGTAACAAAATCTAGTAGAGACAAGGAAATTGATGTCTTTGGAGTATCTTTCCAGCACACTCCCTTGAATTCTTATTCTCTTATTCATGCTCATATGAAACATTCCAAAGAATGTTGCAAGAGAATCTTCTTGAGCATTCAATCCACCAAGATTCATCATAATATTTCTTATCTGATGTGCTACTGGTTCTATATTTGACCATTCAACCTTTCCAATTACTGGTATCTCCTTCATGAAGTAGAGAAGTAAGAAAACTATCAAAGTATTGTACCTGAATGTAGCCTTTTTATTCTTTCTAATTTCTTTCAATTCTTCATCAAGTGTTGTTGAAGTAACTCACAGAGGTCATAATCTGTACCATTCTCAATCATGCCAAGTGCAATGTGAGTAGCAGTAGTATGGATTATATAACCATTGTTAGGTAAGAAAATTTTATGTCCAACAAGCATTGTGACATATCAAATAGCTGGATTTCCAAATGTACTCAAGTTAAGTTCTTTTCCTTGAAGAGTTGCACCAATCTTTTCAATTAATTCTTGTTCATTGATAGAATTCCACCTTGGAACTGGTCTGGAGGACCACAAACCAGTCACATCTCTTATTGCTCCCTGGTTATTGAGTGTGCTCCATCAATCCAAATAGATTCTTCATGAATCCTACTCAATTCAATCCTAATGTACTTCTTGTCAAATTCAAAAATTGGAAATTTTTGCCATACATCCAATTTCTTTTCAACTAGGGTTTTGAATTCTATTTTAATGGTATTGTAATTCTCTTCGAATTCATTTATTAATAAAATACTCAATCCAACATAGGACATCTCTTTTATTTTCCCATATATGTATGCATAGATATCCTTAGTAGGTGAAACTCTAAGGGGAGTGCTAGAAAATGCACCCATCGAGTCTTCCGATAGATTTTTCCAAGAATGCCTCTTCAATTTAATTTGTGGTCTATCTAATACATTTACTACCTTCGAACCATCTATTGCATTAAATATGAAAAATTCCAAAAAATAATTGTGTAAGTAGAATACCTCTTGAATTTGCTTCAGTGAAGATTATTTTTTTGATGTTTTGCTTCCAAAAGATGCCTCGAATCCACTTCCTCTTCTTCAATTTGCATTTCCTTTGCATCAAATGAATTTTTCTTCTTTTAACTCCATGATTTGACCTGTATCGGTAAGTGTGTCAGCAATAAATGCTTCAAAAAAAGTTGTCAAACTTTGAAACCTTATATCCATAGTTAATTTTATAGATGTTTTGTAATTTTTTGCATCACAATATTTCCTTCTGAAACTTTCTTCTATAGCTTCAAAAATTCCTTTTTCAAGACATATCTTCATGCCATTACTTGACACCTTGTATTTTAGGGGGCTATTAGTATTTTTTGTTATTTCTCCCCCTAAGCCTTAGCATGGGCTTAGTTTTCAAAAGAATTACTTGTACTAGAGGTAGTTACATGTGCATTTGAAGTTCTTGATTCATCTCTTTTCTTAGACTCCTCTTTCTTTCTCCATATATTTTTCATTTCCTTCTTAACATCAGTAAGATCAACTTTCTTCACAGATTCATTCCTCCTTGCTGAATTAGACTATCTTCTATTTTTGCTTCTACAAAATTTTTAAATTTATCCAGGTTTGTTGCAAGAGTAGCACATAACACTTTTCTAACTAAAATGACTTCTATTCATTCTTGGTTTGCACAGGTTAGCCTTATGTCCAAATACAATGCATGAATAAAAATAGCCATTGAAATATTGAAACATTCTCCCTATATTATATCTATTCATCATCTGACTTCTGCACTCAATACTTCTATGTCCAAATTTCTTGCATGCAAAACATTGTTCGAAGAAGAATCCAACATTCTGATTCATTCTAATCCTACATTATATTGCTTTATGTCCATATTTATTGCATGAAAAAAAAAATACCAATGAAAGATAGGTACCTTTGAGCATTTGGTTTTTTGCTAGAAGGTCTTCCAACAATGCTTCTTTATTTTGCGAATTGTCTCCTATTGCCTTAAATCTTCTTTTGATTGTCAACCTTGGTAAATGTCTAATTTTCCTTTGAACTTTGTCCTTCTTCAAGTCCAAAACCACCTTTTTCCTTAGAGGGTTTTTGTATTGCAAGTAATTCATCAAGCATTGTAGTACTTATTTTGAATTTCTCCTCATGTTTTCTTACCTTTTTTAGATCAAATCTGAGATTTACCACTTCCTGTTCAATTCTAGAGCATTCTTCAGTCTTGTTTTGTACCACTACATTCAAACATTCTTCAATCCTCTTCTTTTCTTCCATTTGTACTTTTAGTCTGATGATCTCTTCATTTTCTTGCTTCAACTATATATTGACTTCCCTATGTCTTTCTCTTAACTTCTTGATTTTTTCTCTCAATTCTTTGATGCATTCATTTGCTTCTCCTAGGATTTCCTTCAAAGTTTTGTTCTCAATTTCAACTCTTTCAAGATCTTCAAGAGAAGCCTTCAATTCTTCTTTGTTAAACATGTAGTCATCTTCTACATATTAAATTGCAAAAATTTCTTCCGAAGGAACAAGACATTTCTTGTTTTCCATGTGTTCAAACTTCCAACATCTTCCTCAAGTTGTTAGGATTTTTGAAGAAACCAAGAGGTCTGATACCAATTGTTGAATATCTAGAATATTGAGAGGGGAGGTGAATTAGTATTCTATAACTTTTTGAACTCAACATATTCAATCATGAAATATTATTAATTGAAATAAGAAATGAAATCATGAATCATTCACAAAGCCAAAAAACACATGAACAACAATATTTTTACGTGGAAAACCCAAAATGGGAAAAACCATGGTGAGGATTAACTCACAATATATTATATCTAGATATAGTATATTACAGAGGCTCACTGCCAGGACACACTATCCTTGTAAGGCTCACAACCAGAGTTAAGTATAATACAAAATGTGGCTCACTGTCAAGTTATGAACTAATACAATATGGACCTCTCTTGTCCTATATTTCAATTCGTTTGAAGCTCTGAATATGAATTATTGCTCTACTTAGCAGTCGCTCAACAACTCTACTTTGATTCTAAACTCTTACCACTAAATTCACATGATTGCATCATCTAACACCATTCACACCTGATATATTCTTTTCTCACACATCCACACTTTTCAACTCCAAAATATCTCATATATATACCTAAATACATCCACACACATCAATTAGATCGGCCTAATTATATGTAAACAAAACAATCCAAAATAGCTTTTTTTGACACCATACAAGATTCAAAATCATCTTTACGCTCAAACAATATGTGTAATACTTAATTTAGGTCAACATGGATCTAAAGTAGATCCAACTAACATCCACAAGGTGTATTTAATCTTCTCAACATATATCATGTATTAGGTCAGCCAAGAACAAGACCTAATCACAAAAGCTCCCAAGCATACACACGCTTCCCAACACATGCACCTTCCAGATTCAATATTTCTTCAGTTTCTCATTTCACCTACATTAGTGGTGCAGGAGCACCCAAGAACTTGAAGATTTCAAATATAGGACAATATGTCAAGTAGTGATGTTAGGGTCTTTTTACATTATATAAGGGCTATTTACACTAAATAAGGTCTATTGGGACCATTTTCTATGTAATTGGGGGGTTTTTGAGTCTTTGGTTTTAAGTTAGTAAAAGTTGCAAAAAAAATTGTAAATGTTGTTAGAAGCAAGAATTGCAAAAAAATGCAACTTTCAAGAATATGAAGGGTCTAGGAATTTGAAAAGTAGTTATAGGTGTTGGGTGGTTATAGTTTGAATAGAACAAGTATAAAAGGCCTCCAAAAGGGCTCAAACAAGGTTGTTGATGATTGTATTGAAATCATTTCCATAAAATACGTCTTTCTGCAATTTTCTCTGTAATTATGAACTTTACAAGGATTGTACGGTCCTGTACCACCTAAATTTGCTTTGAAATTCATTGTAAACTATGTTAGCATGAATTATCTTTCTTTTGTGTCAATTTTGAGAGTCTAACATTAATTTTTGAGGGAGATCTCTTTGATTTTCTAAAACTACCTATAGGAAATAGTGAGGGGTTTGTTTGTAGTTAAAACGACATACTAAGTCATTCCACCTATTGTCAAAATTTGTATCTCAGTGGAATGACTCCTAGGGTAGATTAGTTGTTTTTAATGGTTTTTGAAGGTAGTGGATACATGTTATGAGAATTGGGGTGATTCCCTAGGGCAAAACAAGGTGTTTTCCATGTGAAAAAGAGGTGTTGAGATAGGGTTTTTATAAAATGTTGAAGGAAAAGTATATGTGATGGTTGTTTGACCTTGTGCAAGGTATTTTTGGTCTATTAGTTGCATTGGTTGAGTTCTAAAAGCTCAAGATATAGGAGTTTCAATAAACCCTTGATATTTTCCATGTAGAGTAAGGGTTTTGGAGTACAGTGTCATAAAGGTCATGGCATTGACAAATGACTGTGGATTTTGGTGTTTTGTAACACAATTAGTGACTTTATAATGATTTTGAATGAAAACTTGGTGTTTAGGAGGTATCTCCTTTGTAAAAGAGGGCTAATTGGGTGGCCTAGAACAGGGGCAGTCTATTGGTTTACAAAATTGTCTCAAAGAAACCTTATAGAATCTTTTGGAAAGTTGTGTTAGATCATGTTGTGAGTCTCAGAAGGTGATAAGAACGTATTTGTACAACCTTCTCTAAAAGATATCTCCTAGAGTTGGTTTTTCAAGGCTACAAGCCTTTTGGTGAGTGTTTAGGACAAGTAGAGAATATAGTGTTGCAAGGGTTGGTTTTCTTATTTGAGTATGATAATTTTGTGTTACCACCTAGGTTGCTATCAATTAGTGAGACTACCTTTAGAAACGTAGCATCAAAACATTCTTCATATGAAAATGTGGAACCTCCCATGTTGTTATACTAAACAAAGAGATGACAGTAATATATAGAGTTGAACTTTGTCATTGATATCTTCTAGTACACTTCACAAAACTTCTTTGTTGCAACTATGAAGAAGTTTTTGCAAGGTGTTGTCATTGATGTCAACCAGTTAATGGTTATCAATTGGTTGTTGTTGTCATTAATGTCATGGATGCAGGTTATTGGTTGTATATGTTAGGGATATTGAGAAAATTGTATTGAAGGAATATTGCAGGTGTTCAGTGGTTGCTCTGGGTTTTGCTCTAATATTTTCTTCTATGTGTGTATAGTTTAGATATGTTGATCATGGTTGTTGGAAGCTGCTATATCCATATTTTTGGTTTCTAATTCATTGTACAATGTGAGTTATGTTCACTAGTTGTGAACTGTGGTTTTCTGTGTATCTCGATGAGGTCCAAGAGAAATGTTGGTCCAAATTTCTCTTTGGCTAAGTCTTATGACTTGTGGTTCTAGAGTTAAGTTGTTATGATCATGTTGAAGATAAAATTTTCAGTATCTGGAAGGATCGTGCTTAATTGTTCTATGTGTTTTACACTGGTTTGGCTGACCTTGTGTTGAACACTACCTTCAAAATTGATGAAGCATGTTGGGACCTATTTGGGTCCTCATCAAGTGTGTGTTTGGGTCGCCCTCATTCTAATTCCACCATAGGATTTTTTGGTGCCAACCTAATTTTAATTTAATGATGGATGGTTGACTTTTGATATGCTTCAAAGTTGAAGATGGTATAAATACAGGATGAGTTAGTGGTGAAAGATGTACAAAGAGATAAGTGCAAAGAAATAGAGCGGATAGATGTGAAGCAGATGAAAATCAGTTGAGTGTATGTGATATGAGTGTGGAAGATCAGTGTGAAGCTTAAATGTTGAGTTTCTAGATGCAGTGAGCTGAAGATGGACTCTATCATTCATGCATGTCTGCAAGTGGTTGAGTAAATTGTGGTGGATTTCTCTATTGCGTTGAGATTTTTTTCTCTCTATAACATATCTCTTCTATCTTCTTTATATCTTTGTGGTAGTGAGCCCTCTGGGTGGTTAACCCTGTTGGACAGTGAGCCCTAGTCCGAATAGTGAGTCCTTGTTTTGGTAGTGATCCTTTTCCTCAGGAAGTGAGCCTTTTGTAATCGGTTTTGATATTCTCTATAATGTGAGTTGATCCTCACCATGGTTTTTCCCTCATTGTTTTTACCATGTAAATCTAGTGTTCTATGTTTGTGCGATGGTTTTCGGTTTCTGCACTTGCACTTAATGTTTAATCATTATAGCAGAGTTAAGAATCATGATTTATCTAAGTTCTGGTGAATGTTATAAAGGTTAAATTTGCTACAACCGATTCACCCCCCTCTTAGTTGGCTTGTTCAACATTATCAAGATATTGAATATAGTTGTATGATTTGGTCATAATGATATGGTTCAAAGCACAGAGTTATACCTCTTCTTGCGGTGAAGAGTAGACCCAAAAACCAACACACTAAACCACAACATCATCAATAGAGAACACAACCAAATTTCTAATAGATCAGATTTTCGGTATAGATAGTACTATACAAATAACAACAAAAGTGCTTCCCCACTATGTTGACATCAATGACAACATAGGTTCATTTGAATCAACCTTTGTATGTACATTGCATGCTCATGTTGCCAAGTTGCATCAACAATGACAGACTTCCAAACTTCCAACATGTGTAAGGTTCTATGCCCAATTTTTGAAACCATATTTTGAAAAATTCTAAGACAAGCAAGAATCTGAGACAATAGTGACTGCTATCTAGGATGACTACAACAAAAATTATGATAATAGCGGTTCTATTTTTGGACAACTATGGTAACTTTTGACAATAGTGATCTCTATGTAAATCAGTGATTGGTAAAGCAAATATCACAATAGCGGTTGGATCCACAATAGCGGTCAAGTTTTAGCATGACTATGGTAAGATGTTGAGACAAGAGCAGTAAAATGCACAATAGCAGCACAGTTTTGACAGTTTTCAGTTTGGTGACATTTTCAACAAGTTTGCAAGTTTGAATGTTTTTGATCTAATGTTTTAGAGGATGTGTTTGGAAGCAAGTGATACATACAACAAACAAAAATATGAAAATAACTAACTTAATAGGTGTTGGTTGACAGATTTGTCCCTCATAAATAAATACAGAAAATGACTCAAAATTCCCAAGAGGAAGAACAAAGATCAACAGTTGAGTCACTAGCAATGGTATTTGTGAGTTCTCTTTGCTTATTTTACAAGGCGTAGCTACCTTCTAATGATATTCAATGAATGGGAAAACTGGGTATGCTTTTAATCAGAAAGCAGGAAAGGTTCATAGACATTTACCCATAACCATGAAAATAAATATGGTAAGGTAACCCAAAATGAGAATTATATGAACAAACAATACAAAGCCCATTTTTTTTAAACCCACAACAGGAAAAAGGAAAAGAATGATTTGCAAAACTTCTTTCAACAACTGAATTATCCTGAATTCAAATTCCCAAAAATAATCACAAAATCGGTTTCATTTAATAGATAAACATCAAAGAGATTACAAAGAAACACAATTCAATGGTAATCAAAGATAATATTGATAGACACAAAGGTTTATAATATTTATTTCTCCTTTAATGTTTACGGGAAGGCTCAAAGTCCCTCCTTCTGTACAATAAAACTTCTTTTCAGAACTCAAAATTCTTCTTCCTTTCTATTCCCCTTCCTTTTTTGATCTTCTTTTTTACATCGCTTTGAAAGTTTTTATAGGCACACCAAAACTGTTACATTATAGGAATAACGGTCTTGAAAACAACCAGAAGACAAAAGATTTCAAAAATAGAAAAGTTCCTTAAAGGCGTTATCATTATGTGTCGTGAAAATCCATGCACACTGCTAAACCGTTGGATGAGCTGGAACCCTGAACAACTTCAACTGCATTTCCATGACCAGATTGCGGAATTCAGCAAGTTCTTCTTTCCAGGCCAGCGAATGTAGTTCAAAAATGATGTTGAATTGTTCCTCTTCTGGCCAATTCAAATTAGGTTGTATAAAAGGAACTAGTTCATCTTCCATTTCTACAACTTCACCAAGAGGTACCATCTTGAGAAAATTCTAGAACTGAAAATGTTTTCACCTTCTTTGCATGTAGGCCTTTTTAATTTGGGTGGTGAGAAGTGACCATTTATTGGCCAAAAGAAACGTGCCAACCTGCCACGAAATCCATTTCACCAACTTCCTTATTTATTAGTTGTCGTTTCAGAGGATTTTAAAGATTATGTTACATTTCAAATTGACATTCCAAAGCATTTGAGAAGATATTCCTTAAAGGCATTTTTCAACTTATTTAATGAACTAACATCTTAAAAGTCATGCATTCCAACGAAAACACTCGGTTGCGGAGAAGTAAAACTTCATAACCATTAGTCAGGAGTTTTAAGGTTTTGCAAACTTCTGACTTCCTAACTTCATGGCCCATCACCACAAATATTACGATTGGGCGATTCTAGAAGTTTAGAACCTAGTGGCTTAGTTAGGAAACTTGACAGGGCCATGGTTAGTTATGAAATTTACTAAAGCTGCGATTTGAATATATATAGGATTTAGCAAAGGCATCAATCAAAGGATTTTTATACGGGCTTTGGAATTTAAAATTTCACAAGTAACAATGGGAAAGGGGGATATTTCATGAATCTTCTTCCATAAGATCCACTAATATATCTCAAATAAGATTAGTCAATTACATCCTAAATAATATAGGTGTGTTTCTTTGCTTAGGCTTACCTCACCCTAGAAGAAGTGATGTAATCCATATCTATAGAGGGATCAAATAGGATATAACAAGGTCATGTACTACCTTGCTAATCTTGGATTTGTAAAAGAGAATGAACTCTTAATCCTTATGCCTCAACTATAGACTAGATGTTAAGTAACTTCTAGGAACGATGTTATTCCTGTGCACTACTTTGAAGAATCATTTTAGAAAACTTGGATTGGCTTCTAAAACAAAGGCATGTAATGACACCATGAACACCACTAGGTATACTTCATATGGGAGACATTGAAGTCTCTAGTTTCCCCTAAGCAACTCATATGTCTACATGAGAGTAGGCATGCAAGGTAGCCATCAATGGATTTATGTTACTTTCATTTTTGCATACTTTATATAGCCCATTGGTAAATGTGCTTTAGGGTCACCTTGATCTCTCCATTATGGGATGTGTCTCAAGGAAGACCCCTCTAATAAAAAAGAAAGGCTTAGTGTTTTGATATTTCTCTTACACTTGGGATCGTCAAATGATGCAAGGGGAGAGGATTTTTATCAAAACGCCTTTAGCGACCAAAAAGTGCAAATCTGAAGATATTTCTCTTATACCCAAGATCATCGAATGACACGATGGGAGAGGATACGTATCTTTCCAATCACAAAAACCATGGTGGACAATTAATCAAAATTAGATTTTAAGCCCAAAAAAAAGTTTTATCTAACTAGGAAATTCGTATTTTAAGCACCAAACTCAAATGTTCAAGACATCAAACACACATACAAATGCTTGAAAACAAAATATCCTTGAAGAAGGTGCTGCAAGAAAATTGTTAGTAGTTTGATCTCGGATGTCGTAGGTCCTACCATTTGTCACCCCTACAAGCCAATTGATTAGTTGTTAATAAAATATTGTCTTCACCATACAAGAGTTGCACCAAACAAGTTAGGTAAAATCAAAACACAACTAACAACAATTGAGTTAGGGTTAGGGTTAGGTAAATCGAAATCCAAAAGAGATTGAAAAAAACAAAAATAGAAGAAGAAAGTAGTACTATAGTAGCCCTATTACCTACAGTAGCAACTTTTTTCTTGAGACGACTGCGGCTTAGCCTGATGATAGTGGATAAAAAATGGGACTATAGTAGTTTTTCTATAGTGACTATAGTTTTTCTTTGATAGTCAAATAAAATACAATTAGAAACTTGTAAATAAAAAGGATGATAGCAGCATGTTTGGATGGTAGCGGCCATAAAATAGGACGACCACGACAAAAAATAGGACAATAGTGGTCTTGTTCAAAATGATAGCAACCCAAAACCTTCACAAAAAGAAAACCTTTCTTAAAGTATTAGAAAACCAGAATGATAACAACTAGATTGATGCAATAGTAGCTAGAAAATAGGATGACCGCACTCAGATTTTAGAATGATAGCAACCCATTTGATGAAAGTGACCCCTGCAACACACGACAACAACCTAGAACTTGCAACTGATCACAAAAACTTGATGAAAACGTTAGAATAGAGGACCAAAGCCCCACCGAGCATTCCAACTAATGTAAGAGGGAAATATGGATCAAGATTATATCAATGAATTCAATCAAAACAAAACCAAAACAAGGATTAGAACCCACCTACTCATTAAATGAAATTTCCATAGTTATGAATTCAAACAATAAGGTTAACACAATCAAATTGAAATAAAAATGAATTCAAAACTACATAATCTTATCATCCCATGGTGGAGTGTATTTGTGTTGATTTGCTATGTTGGATTTCCTTTCAACACAAAGCCTCCATGATTGCAAAAGCTTGATAATGTGACATAGAATGCAATGGTGAATTCTCACTTTGCTCATGACTCATTTGGACATGATCTCTTCACAAATTCTCTAGATGAATTATGAGAGTATGAGGGTTCTTTTATAGAATTCAAAAAATTGGATCAATGGATAAGATTGAGTTAGAAACCCCAAAAAGAAGGGTTGAGATTGATTCTCAACACCAACAAAGGAGAGTGAATCAAGGGAGATGGATGAAGGATATCAATTAGAACTCAAGCTTGCTCCATCATTTTAGGGGAATGGTTGAGACAAGTTGGTTGAGATATTTTGAAAATGGAATATTCTTAAAGAATATGCTTTGTGGAGGGAAAATTGCATAATTAAATAATTAGGAATTATTTAGTTCATGTGACAAGAATATTAAAGGGTGGGATAATTAAATAATCAATATTATTTAATCATGATGGGATTAGATAAAATAGATGATACTAATTAAATAATTAGGAATTATTCAATTAGGGTGATAAAGGGGAATTAGTGAAGAAATGGATGAATTAATTAAACAATTTAGGATCATTTAATTAATAGAGAGAAATAGGGTTAATTGGTAAAAATGGTGTTAAAAGAGGATTAATGATGCAAATAAAGTGAAATACAAGGATGTGATGATTCAAGCGATGTTGATGATGGAAAAATGTGATTTGGGATGTGTGATGTGTTAAGGCATTTATGCATTTCTACAATAGGGAGACAAAGTTTCCCTTCAATGTGCACTTCCTCTTGATTCAAGAGGAGGGATCAACGACTCCTAGCTTCTTTTAAAAAATATCAAATATCTCCTTAGGAAGCAATTTTGTGAAAATGTCTGCTACTTGCTCCTTGGTTTCAACATACTCCAACTTCACCTCCTTTCTTGCATCCTTTTCCCTTAGAAAATGATACTTGATTGCAATATGATTTGTCCTTAAATGCATTATTGAATTATTTGAAATTGTTATGAAACTGCTATTATAAAAAAGAATGGAGATGGGTTCATCAAACTCAATCTTCATCTCCTTCAGATTCTTCTTCATCCATAATATCTGAGTGCAACATGAAGCTGCTAATTGATGTATTCTATTTATGTTATAGCTAAAGACACTGAATCCTGCTTCTTACTCGACTAGAACACAAGACTTGTTGCAAGTATGAGTAGTTGGTGTTTTCATTGATGTCAACAGGCTTATGTTTGTGCTATCATTGATGTCAACTGGTAATGGTTGAGAGTTATGATGATACTTTGATTAGCTTCATTATGTTGTCATTAGTAAGTACTACTAGTGTCAGCCTCTAGTGTTTCTTTGATAAGATTCTATTTATGGATGTATAGCTATTTGTAGTTGGTCTAATGGTGTTGAGGAAGTGTTAAAGATGATGAGAATGTGTCTTTGGTGCTTAGTTTCCAAGTGCTTTTGAGAAAATTTGAATAAAAGAGGAAACAGTGTGTTGCAAAGGTGTTTTGGTGTATAGAGTGGCATTTTGGTTTAACTCCACATTTCTTCTATCTTGAAGATATGCTTGTGTGGTTTGAATATGTTGATTAGATATGTTCATAGATATTATATCCAGAATTTATTGGTCTAGATTATTGTACAGAGAGTGTTGTGTGAACTGTGTTGTATTTTTGTCTAGGAGAAATGGTATTGCTCTGCATTTCTCTATAGTTTGGTTTCTAGAATAGTAGTTCTAAGACTATTTTGATAAGGTTCATATCTACCTTCAGTTGATTTTTTTTGTGGTTTGATGCTTTGTAGATTGATTT
The DNA here is from genome assembly GCA_007258455.2 of Sequoia sempervirens. Lineage (NCBI taxonomy): Eukaryota > Viridiplantae > Streptophyta > Pinopsida > Cupressales > Cupressaceae > Sequoia > Sequoia sempervirens. Next base: position 304,449,906 of record VDFB02105785.1, read on the forward strand.
TTTGAGATATAGTGTATGGAAGGTTGTCTGAGTGTACTAGGTGTGTAAATTCTTTAGGTGAAAGTTGTTGTGAAGGAATTTGTTGGATTTCATGGTGTTTGTGGAATATTCCAGATTGCATTTAAGTGTTGTGTGTGGTCTGTGAGTCATCTTTGGATCTAAAGAAGCATGTACTTAAATTTTAATGGTGTTTACATAGGTTTGGTCGACCTTGGGTGTTTACACTAATTGTGAATTTTCTTCAATGATTATGGAAGTGTGGCATGGTGTATATGTATTATTTGGGTTTGAGTTAAGATGTGCTATGGTCCTCTTTCATTCCTTTCGATTGCAGGAATTATTAGTGCTGGCCTAATTTGAATTTGCATAGTTGAGGTGTGTAATCTAACCTTGGAGAACATTTTCAAGGTTGAAGAAGGTATAAATAAGTGTTGTGTTGATGGAGGATTGTGTAGAGAGTGTGTCATGAAAATTGCAAAATTGTGAAGTACGAATTTGTGAAGTGCAGTGTAATATTTAATGGGTTAGACCATTGGAAGTAGTGAGCAAAAGGTGGCTACAATCTTTAGAGAGGCTACGAATGTGTTGGTGATGATGTGGTGGAATTTTCTATTACATTGAGATGGATTTCTCACTATAACATTCTTCTTTCTTATTTTTCTATAATTTGGAAGTGAGCCATTGGTAATGAGCCCTTCTTTCTTTTGGGTAGTGAGCCCTCTGATAGTGAGCCTTTTCTATCCAGTGTTGCAATTACTTTATATTGTGAGCTAATCCACACAATGGTTTTTCTCTTCTTGGGTTTTCCACATATATTTGGTGTTCTATTATGCATGGTGTTAATGTGTTTCATTTTTTGTTATTTGCTTTCATGCTAAATAATTCTAACATATTAAGGGTTAATTAATTTGATGTGGATCTGAATTTTTATGAGGGTTTTGATATTTTAATTTACAACCGATTCACCTCCCCTCTCAATTGTCTTATGCATTTAACAATTGGTATTAGAGAAAGGTTCCTTGGAAGAAATTTTAACCGCTCGAGGTAGATCTAGGATAGTGCACAAGAGGGATGCTCCTTTATTTGATGAATCAAACTATGGCTTCTAGAAGACAAGGATGGAAAGTTTCCTAGTATCTCTTGGATTTGGAGTTTGGAAGTTTGTTCAGACTAGATATATTATGCCTACTAATGGTCTGAGTACTAATTATGAGATCAAGGCCTATGATAATAATGGTAAAACAAGGTATGCTCTTTTAAGTGGTCTTTCTAACACTGAACTTGTGAAAGTTATGAATTTGAAATTTTCTAAAGGTATATGGACAAAGTTGGAAAGTATTTATGAAGGAGATGATAAGGTCAAGCAAGCTAAGATGTAGAATCTAAAGATCACACTTGAGAGGCTATGGATGTTTGAAGATGAAAACATTACAAGACATATGTAGAAGGTGGATGAAGTTGTTAATTCCATCAGAGGTCTTGGTGGAAAAATTGAAGAAGTGGTAAAGAAGGTACTAAGAACTATCCATAAATATTATAGTCACAAAGTTTATGCTATTGTGGAAGTTCAAGATTTAAGAAAATATTCTATAGATCAATTGTATAGTGCTTTATATAATTTTGAAATGAGATAATTTGGTTTAAGTAATGCAAAATTTAAGACTTCTTTTAAGGCTAGAAAATTAGAGAAGACTGAGGAATCGGATCAAGAAGATCTTGATGATGTAGAGACAAATTTTGTGAGGAAAATGAAAAAGGGTATTGGTAATTTTAGAGGTAAGTTACCTTTCAAATGTTTCATTTGTGGTAAGATAGGTCATTATTCTTCAAGATGTCTAAACAAAGCTTTGAATGACAATAACAAATAAAATAAAGGTAAAGAAATTAATAAAAGATATTATGTTAGAGAAGATGTCAGTATATCTGATGATGAATCTAACTACAGTGTTGCGAAAATGTGTCTCAACCTTTCATTACATAAGTTATTGTTGATACATAAGGTAGTGTTGACACATCACTGTGAGGGGTGCAGGGGGGACTCCCAACAAGGGTTTGGGGGGCTCATCCCCCCCAGCGGGGGGTCTAGGGGTTGCATACCCCAACAAGGATTTAGGGGAAACACCCCTGAAAGCCACATTTTATGTATATTTTATTATTGTAAATCTAGATTGTTCATCATTAGGTCTTAGATTTAATAGTCGATATTTTGTTAGCTTGACTTGCCCTATAAGGAAACCCTATTTTATTAGGGAATTGTATTAAGGTTCTGTATTGTGATGTATTTTGAGAGTTTGATAGCAATTGTGTTGCCTTTAGATCTCTGGTTGGTGATACTCTTGTGAGAAGCTTTCTCTACAAGTATATTGTATATTGTAATCTTTGTGATTTTTGAATAATATATTGGGCAAATTTTGGAGTGTGGGGTTTTTCTTCTGAAAGGGTTTTCCCCAAGTAAATCACTATGTTGTGGTATGCATGATATGTATATTTATTTCTATTTAAGTTTTTGTAACTAAAAATATATGTAAAGTTTTGCATTATTCTCCTTTCAAGATTAGTGCAAGAATTTGTTCCTCTACCTTATCTTCCTTACAAGTGGTATCAGAGTCTAATCGCCTTTGGTTTCAATTGTGGGTTGTTGGGTTTTTTGAAATAATCTAGATTTGAGTGGGAGATTGTGTAGAAGACACTTTGTGATCTTGTTGCAAAAAAAATTAGATGGCAAGTTCATCAAGGAGAATAGAGGTAGATAAATTTTCAAGAAATAATTTTGAGATGTGGAAGCTAAAGATGGAGGATCTGTTGATAGATCAAGATTTGTGGGATGATGTTTATGAGAATGTTTCAAAGCTTGCAGATCCTACTCAGATGACTCAATATGATGTTATGGACCATAAGGCCAAGGATCTAATCGGATTATTCTTGGAATACTTTATTTTATTCAATGTCCATGAAGAGGCCTTTGCACAAATTCAATGGAAGAAGCTTGGTGAGATGTATCAAGCCAAATATTTAGAACAAGATTTTCTTGAGGAAGAAATTGTATTCCTTGAGAATGGATGAGGATGGACAAATTATAGACCACCTAGAAGCATTCAATATGTTGGTGGCTCATTTTTCATCAGCTCACCTGTCAAAATGGATGAGGAGGAGAAATGCCAAATCTTGCTTTGTTCTTTGCCTGATTCATGGGATTCTCTTTTTATGGCTATTGGGAGTACTTCTATTATATTGAAGAGCGAAGATGTGGTGGGTTCTTTTCTTTCTGAAGAGATGAGGAGGAAGGTATCCATCAGTACCAAGGAGGCCATAAATTTTCATGGAATACCTAAGGAAAAAGGAAAAAAGAATGAGAAGAATGATAAATCCAAGTCCAAGGGGAGATTGAAATCTTGTAGAAGCTCCAAAGTTATTTGTTGGAATTGCAGTAAGCCTAGACATGTTCGTAAGGAATGAAAGGAAGAAAAGAAGAATAGAAAAAGAGATTCAATTTTGATTTTGAGTCTGAGAAGGAATATGGTGACACATTCATTGCATCTTTGGCAACTCGTGCAAGTAATGATGCATGATTAATTGACTCAGGTGAATCTTTCCATATGACCTTTAATAGAGATTGGTTTTTTAATATGAAGAATTTGATGGAGGTAAGATGTACTTGGGTGATGGTTCTTATTTAAATATTTTTGGTTGTGGTAAAGCTAAAATAAAGTTTCCTAATGGTAGAATAAATAGGATTAATGTTGTTTTTCACATCCCTAGATTAGCACAAAAAAAATTATCTATGAGAAAACTAATAGATGTAGATGTACAGGTAGTATTTTTTGATGTAGGATACAAGATTGTTAGAGGTGTTATCGTGATTGCTAGAAGTGTCAGATATGGCACATTGCATAAGATTGATGTATGCATTGTTGAGTGCAATAGTACTTCTATGAAAATCAAGTCTATAGAAGAAGTGGAGGTTTCACCTTCAGCAAATGGTCATGGCTTTTGGGTACCAAAGGGTACTCTTTCTTCTAAATCAAAGTTACTTGCATAGAAAATTATGTTATGGCACCAGATAATTGGCCACATTGGAGAAAAGGGTCTAAGGACCTTGAAAAATAAAAACCTTGTTGAAGGTTTGTATGATTGTAATCTTGAATTTGATTTCTATGAGCATTGCATTTATGGAAAAAAAAACCACATTCAGTTTAACTCAAGTTATCATAAATCTTGTGGTGTATTTGATCTTATTCATTCTGATGTGTTTGGTCCTGTAGATGTTCCTTCAATTGGTAAATCTATATATTATGTTTCATTTATTGATGATTACAATAGAAGGACATGGGTATACTTTCTAAAGAGTAAATATTAAGTTTTCATTCAATTTAAATAATTTAAAGCAATGGTTAAGTTGCGGGTTGGAAAAAAATAAAAATTTTGAGGACCAATAATGGCAGTAATTTTTTCTCTAATGGTTTTGATAGATTATGTAAATATTGTGGTATTCATAGACAAAAGACAACTCCATATTCTCATAGCAGAATGGAGTTGTAGAAAGAATAAATAGGACATTGATGGAGAAGGCTAGGAGTATGTTGAGTGGTGTTGGTCTAGAACAAAGGTTTTGTGCTCAAGCTATTGTCAGTGTTTGTTACCTAATTAACAAGTCCCCTACATCAGCTCTTGTTGATAAGACACCTATAGAGGCATGGTCAGGTCACAAGCCTTCATTAAGACACCTTAGAGTTTTTAGTTGTGAGGCATATGCACATGTGCCAAAGGAGAAGTGAATAAAGTTGGAGAACAAGGTTGTGAAATGCATCTTTATTGAATACAGTTATGGTGTGAAAGGATACAAGCTTTTGGATCCTATTACACAAAAGGTAATACATAGTAGAAGTGTTATTTTTAGAGAAACTTAGCCTTCTTCTATTACATTGTAGCTAGAACAAAGTAAACACGAAGATGCGATTCAATTTCCTTCTACACCTAAGAAAGTTGAATCGAGGCCCATGGATAGACAAGAAGTTGAGGAGAGCTCATCTAGCTTTGAATCTTCAAAAGAGGAGGAAGAACCTCCAACTCAGCTTGTTCATAGGTCTACAAGGCATAGATAACCACTTGAGAGGTATTCACCTAATGATTGGAGATGTTTTTTCTTTTTAATACTACCATGGATGAACCCAGATCAATAGAAGAGGCATTAGGTGTGAATGATGCAGAATCCTAAAAGATTGTTATGGATGAAGAAATGACAGCTTTGAAAAAGAATGATACATGGGATCTTGTACAATTGCCTGAAGGACAAAAACCTATTGGGTGAAAATGGGTGTTCAAGAAAAATATTGGTTTAGATGGAGGTATTGAGAAGTACAAAGAAAGGTTGGTTGCAAAAGGTTACTCTCATGTTGAGGGTGTTGATTATGGTGAGATATTTTCTCCTATTGCAAAAATGACATCAATTATATTTTTGCTTTTTATTGTTGTTTCTTATGATTTAGAGGTTGAGAAAATGGATGTGAAAGCTACTTTCCTTCATGGTGATTTGGAGGAGGATATTTATATGACACAATCAGAGAACAACATGGTGAAAGGTAAAAGTAAATTGGTTTGCAAATTAAAGAAATCTTTGTATGGCCTAAAACAGAGTCCTAGGATGTGGTACCAAATTTTTTATACATATGTGTTGAGTTTGGGATTTGAGCATTCTAAATCATATCATTGTGTTTATTATAAAATTCATGGTAATCGTTTCCTATTTATTACATTATATGTTGATGAAATATTATTTATTAGTAAAGGGAAAGTTATTATTTTAGAACTGAAATATCAACTTGCTGCTAAATTCAAAATGAAAGATCTTGGTGCAGCTAAACAAATTCTTGGGATCAAAATTAGAAGAGAGAGTGAACAAAAAGATATGGCTTGGCTAGATTATGTATGTCAATTCAATTTTACAAAGGTTTGATATGCAGGATTGTAGACCATTGTGTGTTCCTATTTTATTTGAAACAAAGTTATCTATTTCAGATTGTCCAACATCTCCATCAGAGATGGAATACATGAGTAGAATGTCTTACTAGAGTGTATTTGAAAGTTTTATGTATGCTATGGTTTGTACTAGACCAGACATTTCCCAAGCAGTGGGAGTTCTTTCCAGATATATGTCTAATCTTGGTAGAGTTTATTGGGATGTAGTTAAAAGAGTTTAGATATTTGCATAGTACCTCAGATTATTCCTTGTGCTATCATAGTAATATGACTGAAGACAATATTTCCCTTGATATTCATGGTTATTTGGATTCAGACTTGGTAGGTGATGTTGATAGCAGATGATCCACCAGTGCTTATGTGTGTACTTTATTTGGTGGTACAATTAGTTGGATGAGTAAGCAATAGGTTATGGTTGCTTTTTCCACTACTGAATCTGAGTATATGGCAGCAACTCATGCTTATAAAGAATCCATTTTGCTTAAGAGACTATGTTTAGACATAGGAATAAAACAAGGTGTAGTGATAGTTTATTGTGATAGTCAAAGTGCAATATGTCTAGCCAAGAACTCAACATTTCATGCCAAGACCAAGCACATTGATGTAGAGTATCATTTTGTTTGAGATATGGTCGAAGATGGTAGGGTAAATCTAGTTAGGGTAGAGACTTTGATGAATTTTGTTGATTCTTTAACTAAACCTGTGATCACAGAGAATTTCAGATGGTGTTCAGAGACTCTGGACCTTTTGGCCCCTTGCAATTAAAAGATGGTGTTTGTACACCCTCTCGTTGCTTTTTCAAGGTGTTCTACAAGTGAGAGATTTTTTGGGAAAGTGTGTTTCAACATTGAAATTACATAAATTACTATTGATACATAAGGTATTATTGATACAATAGTGTGGGGGGTGTAGGGGGTATACCCCCTACAAGGATCTAGGGGCCACATGCCCTGGTAGGGGTTTGGGGGAAACACTCCCAAAATCCATAGTTTATGTATATTTTATTATTGTAAATCTGGAACGTTCATCATTAGGTCTTAGATCTGATAGCTGATATTTTGTTGGCTTGACTTTCCCTAGAAGGAAACCCTATTTTATGAGGGAGTTATATTATGGTTGTATATTGTGATGTATTCTAAGAGCCTGATAGTAGTTGTGTTGCCTGTGGATCTCTAGTTGGTGATACTCCTATGAGAAGCTTGCTCTATAAGTATATTGTAATATTTATGATTTTTGAATAATATATTGGGCAAACTTTAGAGTGGAGTTTTTCTCCCGAAATGGTTTTCCCCACGTAAATCATTATGTTGTGGTATGCATGATATTTATGTTTAATTTTGTTTAATTTTCTATAACTGAAAAGATCTATAAAGTTTTTCATTATTCTCCTCTCAAGATTAGTGTAGGAAATTGTAATGTTACCTTAGCTTCCTTACATATAGGGATGATGAGGATAGTGAATGCTTCTTCATGGTTATGAAATTTGAATCTAATTCTGCTAAATTTGAGAGATGTCTGAAGAGAAGTGCTTCAGAAGAAGGTCATAATGCTATGGTGACTTCTTTTCATGCTATAAAGGAGAAGAATTGTTGGATCATTGATAGTGGATGCTTAAATCATATGACTGGTGACAAAATTCAGTTTGTTAGACTTGAGAAATATGAAGGAGGCCTAGTTAAGTTTGGTGATGATACATCTGCTAAGATATGTGGAAAAGGTTCTATCAATTTTGATGGAAAGAATAATACAAATGATGTTCTTTATGTTAAGGGTTTAAGGCATAACCTCTTGAGTATTGGAAAAATGTGTAGCAAAGGATATAATCTTATGTTTCAGGATGATGGATGTGAAATCAGAAAAATCTCCATAACCGTGATTGTTGTTGGAAGAAGAATAGATGGAAATGTTTATTAGCTTAAAGGTTTCGATGGTCACTGGATTATGACTCAAATTAATGAAATTTGGCTATTACATAGAAGGATGTGTCAAATTAATTTTGATATCCTAGTGAGGATCAATTCATTTCAAACTATGAGATATTTTCCAAGAATTATGAAACCCATCAATGCTATCTATAAAGAATGTCAAATTGGGAAGCAAGCAAGATGAGGTTTCAAATTCAAAGAATAATCTACTATCAAACTGTTGGAGTTGGTGCATACAAACCTTTGTGGTTCTACCAGAGTAAGAATTCTTCAATTTGATAGGTATTTCATGCTATTGATTGATGATTATTATAGAATGACATATGTTACTTTTCTTAAAGAAAAATTAGAAGCTCTAGATAAGTTTAAAGCATGCAAAGTTATGGTTGCGAATTAAATGAACAAGAAAATAAAGTGTTTGAGGTATGACAAAGGTGGAGAATTCACCTCTAATGATTTTAATAGTTTTGTGAGAATCATGTAATAAAGAGGAATTTTTCTACCCCTAGGACTCCTCAATAGCATGGAGTGGTTGAAAGAAAGAATAGGTCTATTTAGGAAGCTACAAGAATAATGATGAATGAAGCAAACCTATTGGAATTCTATTGGAGAGAAGCAATTCATATTACTATCTACATTATTAATAGAGTTCAAGCAAGAGAAAATAGTGCAAAGACTCCCTATGAGTTGTGGTATGGAAGAGTTCCTACTGTAAAATACTTCAGAGTGTTTGGAAGCAAGTGTTATATTAGAAGAGATGAAGAAAACTTATGAAATTTTGATACAAGATCTGATGAAGGTATCTTCCCTAGATATTTTACAACAAGCAAAGCTTATTGGTGCTACAACAAGAGGCTAAAAAATATAGTTGAGAGTGCAAGTGTCAAAGTGGATGAAAAATTACAAAATAATCATGTGGTGATAGATGGATATGAATCAGATGAGTCCTCTTGCAGAGAAAATGACAGAGATGAAGGTAAGGAGAAAGAAGTTCATATTAAAGAGGAAGAAGCTCCAAAAATGATCCCTAAGACTCCTAATTATGTTTAGAAGAATTATTTTGAATATTAGATCATTTGTGATAAAAACAAAGGTGTTTTGACAAGGAGAAAAGATGTTATGGCTGAAAAATAGGTAAATCTATGTTTACTTTCTAAAGTTGAACCTTAAATGGTGATTGAATCATGCAAGGATGAGTATTGGATCAAGGCTATGGAAGAAGGACTAATGTAGATTGAGAAGAATCAGACTTGGGAACTTGTCCCAAGACTAGCAAACAAGAATGTGATTGGAACTAAGTGGGTATTCCAGAACAAACTGAATGATGATGAAGAAGTGGTAAGAAACAAGGCAAGGCTTGTGTGTAAGAGCTACTCACAAGTAGAAGGAATAGAATTTGAGGAGACATTTGCTCTAGTGGCAAGATTGGAAGCTATCAGAATGTTTTTGACTTTCGTGGAACATAAATATTTCAACGTTTATCAAATGGATGTGAAGTCTTATTTCTTGAATGATGAGTTGAAAGAAGAAGTATACATTGAACAACCAGAAGGATTTAAATTATCAAAAAAACCACATATGGTTTACAAAATGAAGAAGGCACTTTATGGACTAAAGAAAGCTCCTAGAGCTTGGTATGCAAGGTTGGATAGGTACTTGATACAAGGATTCAATAAAGGTACCATAGATAGTAATCTTTATTTCAAAGTTGAAAAAGATCAAATTCTGATTGTGGTTGTGTATGTTGATGATATAATTTTTGGAGGAAATGAAGCTATGTGCAAGAGGTTTGCAAAAGAGATGTAGAAAGGGTTTGAGATGTCTATGTTTGGGGAGATGAATTTATTCCTTAGACTACAAATTAATCAGAAAAAGAAAGGTATATTCATTTCACAATCAAAGTATGTTAGGGAAATGTTGAAGAAGTTTGGAATGGAAGATTCTAAATCGGTATGCACTCTTATGGTTACTGGTTGCAAGTTGAGTAAGAATGATGAATCTCTTAAGGATGATCAAAGAAATTATAGGTCAATGATTGGAGGATTGCTATATTTAACTGATACTAGATCGTATATCATGCATGCAGTTTGTCTTATGGCTAGATTTCAAGATCCTAGAGAATCACGTGTTGTAACAATAAAGATGATATTCAAATACTTGAAGGGCACTCTGGAACATGATTTGTGGTATTCAAAGGATACTGATTTCTCTCTGAGTGCTTATACGGATGCAAATTGGAAAAGATGTATTGATGATAGGAAAAGTACAAGTAGCATTGCATTCTTTCTTGGATGCAGATTGGTGTCTTGGCTAAGCAAGAAGCTAGATTTAGTGTCTTTATCTACTGTAAAATGGAATATATTGCACTAGCATCTTGTTGCACACGAGTGTTGTGGATGAGGAAACTTTGAAGGATATAAAAGTTGTATATGACAAACTAATTTCTATCTTTTGTGATAATATAAGTGTTATTAACATTTCAAAGAATTTAGTGATGAACTCAAGGAAAAAACATATCTCAATCTGGTATCACTTTTTGAGAGAGAAGGTTGCAAAGAATGAAATGAAGCTTGAGTATGTGCCTACAAAAGATTAGGTTTTTGATTTGTTTAATAAGGATCTTCCTAATGAGTATCTCGAAGAGAAGTTAGGGGATATTACCCCTCCTCCTTTGAACTAGATGCATAAGGATATGCATAAGTCTAATGGATTTCAAGATTCATTCTTTATTTTAGACTATTGTTGGAGCCTACCTCTTAGAGGGAGTAGGTAGTGTTTTATTGGTTTTTATAGTTAGAGGGAGTTAGTGCTGGTATAGGTTGGTGTTGTGTAGTAGTTGCTAGTTGGTATAGTTTGTGGTGTGCTCCTAAGGGGGGTTATGCAGAGCAGTAAAGAGAAAAGGTAGTTGCAGAGCAGTTGTTGTCCCTTATAGGTATTACCTTTGGGGGAGAGAAAAAGTATGTATTTTCATATCAAATGGGGAAAGAGATGCAAATGTGTTTCCCTTTTCTATTGATGTCAAAGGGGGAGAGAGGAAAAAATGTGAAAAAGATTAGTTAAGAAAGGGGGAGAGAGTAATGTGAGAGTAAAGGAGAGTATGATTTAAGGGGAAGAAAGAAATTTGGTATGGAGTAGTATGTTGGTGATCAGATATGTTTGTTTTTTATGATGGTTTTTCACATCATGTGTTGCCATCTGTGTGTGTGAAATGTGGGGGGTTAGAAAATCAATACTAAAGCACACAAACATCAATGAGACATATTATATTAAAGATTTTAATCAAAGAACTACACTAATTGTAGCAAAACAAATCTTCAAAAATGTTCCATTGTTCTCTATTCTCAAGGATTCATTAAATCATTTGGCTCTTAGATTTTATATGTGCACTATGATTGTTAGAATGACAACTTGAGAAATGAGATGTAAAAAATGCAAGAAATCTAAATTCCTACGTGAAATTATGTGACAAAATCCATGATGCTATGATAATGGTGATATTGAAAAAAGGATAATGATGCTAACTTATGTGATGCAAATGTTGTGATAAGAAGCTAAAATGATTCTGCATATGCTCAAATAACCATTGATATGATAAACTAAAATGAAACTATAAGGCAAGACATGAAATAAAATGCAACTATAAAGCAAGACATGATTCTAATTTAACATGATACTACAAAGCTAACAATGAACTCCAAATGCTCCAATGCTCCAAAGCTATTCCTGCATAATAAGTTTTCTAAAATGTGGGATGTAAAATTTTGTAGCAAAGGGTTGTATTTATAGGATTTTCAAAGCATCTTGTGATGTGGCAGCAATTGACGGTCTAGATTCAAACATGAGGGATGAACGGTGGAGATGGAAGAATCAAGAAGGATGTTCCCTTGACCAAAGACAACATGCCAAATGGATGAAGGAATAAAGTGTGAGAAAAAGACCATGTGTTAAAAGTTTGTTGAAGATAACTGGTTGAAAATAATGTAATTAAATATTAGTCATATTTAATTACATGTGACATTTGATGACATGGCCAAAAGTGTTGTATACATGTGACTAATTTTGAATTTGAAATTATTCAAACTTAGTGGGAAGATTTTTAATTAAATAAAAACAAACTATAGACATTTGTTTATTTAATTAAATTTAGAAGAATGTGGTTTAGAATGAAGAATTTAGAAAAGTGTGAACTATATAAATAAATTGAGAATTTATTTTTAAGTAGATGAAATAAAGGAGTTCATTAATTAAATAGCTAGTATTTAATTAATTAATTGTCTTGACCAATTTTAAGTGTACATATTTTGCCCCTCTTTGAAGTAATGAGTTTATATGTTGCTTCAAACAAAAATTCAATGTTGATGTCAACAAAAAAAAAATTTGATGCCCCAAACATTGATTTTCAAGTGATGACAGATATATGCCCCCTCAGGAGATAAATTAGTGAATTTTTTAATTTTTTGGAATTTTTGGAATTTTTGAAAATTTTGATGATTTGATGATGATCTCAAAATTTTCTGATTTAGAAATGACTTATCTCCCGAAAAAATGATTTTAAAACCACCTAGTGATTATTTGATGAATTAAAGCCCCTTTGAAAATAAAATAAAACAACCCCATAAAAATGCCACTTAATTAACCTTAAAAAGGTTAAAAAGTTGGATTAGAAGTTCATTTGAGCATTTACAATTTAAAAATTGGAGAGTGAGCAACTTGTGCAAATTTGGTGAAATGGTGATCCCTTAGCACATGCATCGGTTCGAGCGGGTCTGGCGTCACAACCGCCTAGCAACATATAGACCTCCGGTATGTACCCTGAAAAATTCCCTCGTAATTGTTGCAATTTGTTTTTCCCTCCATTTTCTCGTTTGAATTCGGCTTTTGTTACTTTAGTGCATAGGATTACCGCAATAGTGAATTCATTTTCTATTGTAGTGCATTTGTGAACTTAGTGCATAGGATTAGAATTTTAGCGCATAGGTGACCCGAAGTAGCACATTCATTAACTGTTTTAGTGAATAGGTGCATTTAGCGCTTAGAGGAATTGGTTTAGCGCATCAATGAAATGATATAGCACATAGGGTGATTCGGTGCATCGGGACCCTATTCCGGTGCATACACGAAATTGACCAGCGCATTTGTTAGCTTTGTGCATTGAAGCTCTGTTTCAGCACATTGGTAAATTTTTCTAGCGCATAGAGTTTTTCAACCCATTGGAACAATGTTCTAGCGCATTGATGATTTTTAAATCAAATTGATGATTTCTTTTATTAGACTCCTTGATTTAAATGATGTTTGATCGTGTTAGCCTTTGATTTGATGATGTTGATAGATTAGATGTCCATTGATCTCATGATAGGTGAGATACAATGATTGATACTTATAATTGATCTCATGATAGGCAAGGATCAATGATAGGTTGATTGCTTGATTGACCTCATGATAGGCGAGATTGAATTGATTGATAAACCTCATGATAGGCGAGGTTGAATAATAGATAAACCTCATGATAGGTGAGGTTGAATTGATTGATGAACCTCATGATAGGTGAGGTTGAATTGATTGATGAACCTCATGATAGGAAAGGTTGAATGATAGATTGATGTTCATGAGATTTGATCAAATTCTCACCAAAGTTGATTAGATTGATTTTGATTGATTGATTGACTGATTTGTGATTTTATGATGATAAGAGTCATTAACGAGTTTACATATTAGAGAGTGTTTTCCTAGGACATGGGATTTGATTCCACACCTGATGCCACCTAATATGGCCATGATCGCACGATGTGGATTGTCATCCCTAATTGATATGTCCCAAATTAGGATCAACAAGGGTTTGTTGATAGCTTTAGTAGAGAGGTGGCACAGCAAGCATAATACCTTTCATTTTCCCACTGGTGAGATCACAGTTACTCCAGAGGACGTATATCGAATTCTACAGATTCTTGTTGTGGGGGATCTGGTGTTATATGATTTGTTGGTTTCTTTTTACAATGTAACTAGGTTGGTATTCTAATCTACCTATGGAATTTCCAATTCCAATCAAGGGCAGCTCGAAGGACCTAGACCAACTGACGAGGATTTTAAAGACCTCCTACACTTTGGGCTCTGCAAGACCCGGGAGGGTGATCCCTTAACAACAACAAATAATCTCATTTAATAGCTCAACATAATAGGATAATACCGAATAGAATTGGTTGTTCATCAGTAATATCAACTATTTGGAGCATGAGATAACCACAACACTATAACACATAGGGATTTAAAATGATTTTTAATTTTGAAGATTTTTTCTGAGATGCACTAAGCTGCAAGATAAATCAGTGCCTAATTCTAGGCCATGGAGTCAAACACATAAAAAGAATTCATCAGCAAATGACATTCAACCAGTGGATTAAAATTGTTAATGCCTTGCATCAACTATTAGTGTCTTACACCAACAATCCCACTCCTATCATCAATCAAATTCTCCTTACCCAATCCAACCTGCACACTTGAAATCACTGTTATCTGCTCAAAGCATTTAACCATTTCCTTGAAATAGACCCATAAACAAATAACACAATCTCATGAAATTTGAGATGAAAAACTCAAAGATATTTTGTATTATTGAATTCATATGATTAAACTTGTACAAGTATGAAGACAATTTGAAGATATTCATGAATGTGCACACACTTTCATGATTTATTTGCATAAACTGGTTGTATTTGCTTATGAAATCAAAAAATTATAGCTTACAGACTCAAATTATGACTCAGAACTTGACATTTCTTTATCTACCCCAGCCTCATACAAAACCCTAGAACCATAACTTAATCTTCGAACCTGAATAATGAGAAGAGAAGAGAAGAAATAGAAGAAGAGAAGATTCAGAAGAAGCCCTAAAACTGATCAGAAAACGCCATCTGGAATCCTCTTCACCGTTGATCAATAGAATGCAAAGCATCTCTCCTCTCTCTATAACAAACTTTTCTTGCAATCTACCTTTGTTGTTAGTTGTTGAGTAACAGAAAACTTTCCCATGTGGAGAATCTCCAAATTTACCCAGTTGCTGGAAAAATACCTCGTGCCTGTTCTCGTGAAAATCCTCTGTTTCAGCTCTTATGCAATGCTCAGGCTGCAAATATTTTACTTTAACAAAGTAAAACATTCCCTTTGCACTTTTTTAAAATATCTGTCTTCATCAAGTAAATAATATATCCCCATGAAATTCTTTTATTTCTATTTGTTTTATCTGCACCTTATTTTATTCACTTTCCAGTAAATAAAACACTTTACACGATGAACACGTATTCACTGTAAAATATCCCTCCAATGCAATTTCACGTGTATGCCCAAAGTTTTAAATATTTCACCTGAAATATTTATCAAGGCAAAACACTTTACCCATCCAGCATCTCTGATTTTTTAATTTTTTATTTAACTTTCACTCATTCATGTGCTCTTTAAATATTTGCTCCATCTTATGTTATTTCAATTTACAAAAGTGAAAACATTTCAAAAGATTTACGGGGCAAATCAAATTTCACCAATGCTAGCATCTTTGACTTTACATTAAAATCTTCATTTTAAGAACAAATTATTTACTCATCTTTTAATGTCTCCAGCTATCTAACACATTTTACCTTTATGAAAATTGATGAAAATCTCTCTTCTTTAAGACTTTATCGAGCACTGAAATAGTTCATTGGGCCCACCACTCCTATGCCTTCCTCTCGTGAGCCCTGCGGAAAAAATAAATGAGCAACAAAATTCCATGAGCTAGCGGGAAAAGAAATTATCACTAGACAAATTTAATATTTTACCTTTCTTTTAAAAAGCAAATGAAAAATTTTAAGAGACTCTCATGCCTTCCATTTTTTTGGGCCCACATGCCATGTGGCATAAGCCCACAATTTTACGGATGTTAACCCATAAACCATGATATAGTGGGCAATGGATAGGATCTGGCTGCATTTGCACCTGCATTTTCCACCGTAGATCTTCTTGGCATCTTTGGTTTGCCCTAATTTTCTTTATCGTGCATCTTCACCGTGCTCTGCAACTCTTGAGTCATGGCGGCTAGATCTTTGTTTTGCATTTGCTTGAAAGTTTTTGGGACTTTATCAACGAATCCATTCAGTGTATATACTGTAGCAATGGCGCCCTCTTCTGCTGATGTGTGGCTTCAATCTGAGAAATTCCCACTAGATGGTTTGAAATTTCTTTTATTTTCCTGTTCTAATGATAGAAAATAGATCTCCTCTGTCTTTGATTCTTTCATGGATACCCACATCGAACCATTTGGTTGCTTCAACCATGAATTACCCATGTTGTAGTAGGTGCCATCAAGCAATACAACCACTCCATTCAATTTGGGCAAGGGCGGCTTCTTGCATTTTGGAAATACCTTCTATGCGCACATCTCTTCCTCTATATGGTGCAGACAGAGGAAATTGCGCCCAAGTTTCCTTTCCTGTAGGAACTTTTTGGAATTCCTAAGGTCTTTCCAACAAACCCATTTTGTGCGTTGTTAGCAACTGGAGCTCCTTTCATTCAATATGCATTGATTTTTTTTTTAAGTTTCTATAGTATTTTCAACAAATGCATTTTATGTTCTTATGTTGTATCTAGTGTTGTTATTTTGAACATATTCATCTTGAGCATATCCTTCTCTTCAGAAGCATGTTGGCCATGCCTTGGTCACCTCATCTCTACCCATTGTGCTTACCTAAGACCTTTCAACCCATGATGGTGCCCTTCACTATAGTCATCATGTTAGCTACCCTTTGCTTTTCATGTTGAAGTCTAAAACTTAAAATCCAGTGCCATACTAGCCTCTTGCATTAGCTCAAAAGTTTCTAATGACTTTCAATAATCATTTTGATGCATATTGGTTACCTATTTGCTGAGTCAAACATTGTCAATGTTGTCCTGGAATCTCTGTGCCCCTTCTCCCTTCAAGCTCCTCAATGTCATTTATTTGTGATTCATATCAACAAGAAAACACAACATTCAGTTTGTTTTCATTAAACATTTGGATATATTTTGTGTCCATTCAATAGGAGACTCCATCAAGGTTTAGAAACCTAATTGGAATTCGCATAGAACATATATCCTGTCTGCAAAATGTAGAGATGCATTTCATATAGCCAAAAACCTGGACAACATCCCCTTGCCACAGTTTGAGTTTGTCAATGTATGTAGCTATTGAAGCAATTTAGCAAGATTTAGAAATATTGTGGTTTTATCTCATGGTAACTCAAGTTGCTACTTTGAACTATCCAGAGGTCTCTTTATTTTGCACAAGTACTTTGATAATACATTGTCAAGTCACAAGTGGGGCAATGATTCTATTGGAGGAGAATAATAATCCTTACTTTATTAACATGTTATTCATAAGATAATAACATGAAACCCCAATCCATAACAATGTCACATTACCAATACTGAACACAACTTCAAACTATGTGAAGCAGGTTGGGTCCCCATGTGGGCCCAGCTAAAAAACATTTCATTTTCAAACCACTATCAGGCTCAATTTCATCTGAGGCGACTTTCTAAATACTTTAGAAGTGGAAATATGAAATGGTTTCGCATTAAAACTTGCTTTCAGGCACATTTGGAAAATGGTGAAAACAGGCCAGGTGAGCTTTGGAATCGCCTCTGAAAACTGGGCAAATGACCTCTTGAAGCCATAAAAACTTGCAAACATGTAGCCATTGGTCCAAATATTTGAATGCAATAGACGGTTCAGCAAAACAGATCATGAGGAAAAAGTTATTCAACCTCAAAGTTTCCCTCTCGGACTTTTCTGCAATTGTAGTTGTTTTGAACTAGTTAAAACATACGAGATCACCTTGTTGCAAAAATATCAAATCTACTCTTGAAAGGCTGCCACCAGACACACAAGCACATTTGGGTACGTTGAGCACGTGTGAAAGAATGATTTACTTGAATCATCAATGATCAAAAGATATGAGGCATCAAATTTGACCTCTCTGAAATGCTGTTAGGAATGCAACTGCAAAACTGAAGAAATTGCATTTGGTTTTGATTTGCTAAAATAGAAAATCAACTCGTGAGGTCTTGAAAACTGACACGTGAGCTCATTTTGGTATGGAGAATGCAGAAAAACACTCGTTTTCTCTTGAAAATCATTTGGTTGCAAAATCCAAGCTCAAACGGGAGGCAACTTTGCAAAACTGAACATTTGCAAACTGTTGGAAAGTGACAAAACCCTCCAGCTTCACTTTTTGAAACCTCATCAAAACTCATCGTGGGAAGCTAAAAATTGTCATGCACGTTCACATAGGACACATGAGTATGTCCGCAAAGGTATTTTTCTTAGAAATGAACGGGCTCCAAAATATGACCCTCTAAAGTGGGTCACTTAAGTAGATTCTCAGGTGCACTTCTGAAAGTGCAAAGGCAAAATTTTTTATATGGGTACTTCAAATTTACAAAACTTGAGAGTGCCAACATGATTCTCAAGAGCAAGGCAGAATTGATGCACTGTGTGGAGTATTTGAGGATGATTAGATATGTGGTTACGAGATTCCTTGGAGGGATATGGTCAATGCTGATGCCACATTGCCTTTTGTTCTAGCTAATTTCATTGGAGGGTTCCTTTGTCCTAACCACAAGTAAAAGGGTCTCTCGATTAGATGGGGTTAGATTCTGGAGAGCATGATTTCTCAGGGCACTAGATATGCATGGGGTTGTTTTATGCTTGCTCATATGTACCATGACTTACACCAAGTGGTCTATCTTCGTGGGGCGAGTTTATTAGCTAGGGTCACATTGCTTCAAGTCTGGGCCTAGGAGCATATAGCAATCACATGGCCAGTTGCAGATAGATAGTGGCCAGCCATGAGGCCATACATTCATATTTATGCCGGTTGATTTGCTCAGCCTAGGTCAGGAAAACTGGAGTATTGAAGGAGGGACTGGATGATCTCGAGTCTGTGGTATGGTGACCGTATCTTGATTGCGAGTAGTGGCCTTAGGATGACACTGAGATGCCATTTTTGTGCCTGTCCTTGTACCTGATTGGTCGTACATGATTCATATTGAGAGATTCTTGTTGTTGAGAGTACTGAGGCAGTATGGCAAAGTGCAAGGGATGCCCTAGGGTATGTCCCATTATGCATGGTGACGAGTGGATTCGATAGAGTGGGGACTTGTTTTTTCTTATGATGCAGCAGTGCAACATTTCCAAGGGTTACAGGCCATCATTTGGGAGGTGCATCTGGAGATCACTGATGAATTGATATTAGAGGAGCATGCACCATACATGTTCTTGCATCCATTCCCATGGATTACCATCCTAGACGAGCCAACATTATTGTTAGAGGAGGAGAGGACAGGAGGTCATGGGCGGAGAGGAGGAGGAGGAGGAGAGTAGTGATGACGAGGATGGTGATGGAGATGGAGGTAGCTGGGATGATGATGGGGGTGATGGGGGAGGAGATGAGGTTGGAGGAGGGTTAGGTCTCGATGTTGGAGAGATGAGAGTGCCTCGCAAGAGGTGACATGTGGAGATTCGGCTACCCTCACCATAACAGCAGACACAAATTGTTGCATTACAGGTACAGGTTGAGACACTGCAGGGTTAGCTTGAGCAGGTTTAGGATTTACTAGTGCAAGTCCAGGGGTAGATTCAGACACTGACAGTCAAGACAAATTCTACTAGATAGTAGTTACATCAGGTATAGGCTCAGCTTGCACAATTCCAGGCTCAAGGATAGGGACAGATGTAGGCACAGGTTGCCACACTTACTGCAAAAAGGGACACTCTGCAATAGCAAATGGTTTAGGCTGAGGGTGTCTCCAAGAGATTACTACAAGCTGCAGCGGCTACTGGTGCTTCAAACTATTTTAGGGAGATACGTTGTACCGCATAAGAGGTAGAGTTTTACAAGGTTTGATATCATGATATGGTTCCTCCCGAGTGCTAGGAGAGTTTTGCATAGTCCCGGTCAGGTAGGTCCCAATCTCAGACCACTAGCATGGGTGTGACACAACCACTTCCTAGAGATCAGAGAGATCCTGGTGCAAGTTCGTCAGGTGGAGGAGGTACTAGTCCTATGATTCCAACACCATTTGGGGGGAGCATGACATAGCTCTGATTTTTGATTTTTTGATGTACTTTGGACATGTATACACTGATGTTTTTGAGACATTGATGATGTACCTCTTGATTTGAGACATTTTGATACACTGCCATTTTTTATATTCATGTATCTCTTTGTACCTTTGGATATCCTTGTACACTTTAACATTATTATTTTGCGGTTATAAGATAGGCGGCGATGACTATATTCTATATGAAGATGATATGATGGATGCATTTGATTTCTATTTTACATATGTTATGTGATGTTCTATCTAATGGTGATATGATATGTTATGGATACAAATGATGATGCGACTGATGTGTTATGATTCTATGATGTTTTATGAATGATGCCTATGTGATGGATTTTATTATGCCAATGAAATGTGATGCATTTTATGTTTTTGTACTTTTCTAATGCAAATAAATGATGCAATGAATGTATGTATGGAATGATTGCATGATGGTGCATAATTCTATATGTTGTTTATATGATGATGATCATGATGATTATGATGAGTATGCAATGATGATATGATAATGCATGATTAATGATTCTATATGCACTATAGATGATGTTTTATACTATGTGAGATGGATTTTATTATGAAAATGATGTATGATGTGTATGTGATGATCCAGTTATTCCTTTGTCAGTCTTGGATTTGAGTAATAACAAATTCATCTTCACTATTGGTTTTAGATGTTCGTAACAATGGCATTATATCCTTTGTTTTTACCAGTCATGTTCTTCAACAACTTTTTCTTCTTGGAAATATTACTCTATTGGACATGTCTTTTAATCATCTTATGTGAATCCAAGATCCATTTTATGAAAGGAGTAAATGATTTCAGTGATGCATCAAATTCAATTATGCCCCTATTAAAATAGAGATGTTTTTCTGCTTGGAAATCTTACTCTATTGGACATGTCTTTCAATCATCTTAATGGATCAATTTCTTAATCCATTAATAATTGATGAAATGATTTGGATCATGCAAGTGAGATGCAATGCACTTCTTTTTGTGTTTTCTAATGCAAATATTATGATGTGATGCATGGATGGATGAATGATGTGATAATGTTTTCTAATGTATGCAAATGATGATGCAACTGATGTGCAACTAAATGAAAATGATGTGTTTTTGGTTAATGTAAAATGTACTCAATCCATCAGTGTGAGAGATAACATCATTGTGAAATTGTTGTAGCTTTGGAAATCCCATAGATATAGATGCAAACTAACATGGACGCAATCTAACTTAACCATATAGATCTAATATGCAAATGTTGTCATTCGTAACAGCCAATTTTTCATGCTTTTTATCATCATTGAGCCTTTAAAATGTTGAAAGTGAGTAAAAGCATCGATGGTATATTTAGACCATGATGACCTAAGTACTAATTTCATGATTTTTGATATTGCAAGTTAACACAAGCATCTAGGTATAATTAAACTGAGATGACTTGAGTATTCCTCGTGTAAACAGACAAGAGTTAACTATTTTCCTATGCAAATTTAGAATGTCATTAGTGATACTTTGTAGGGCATGTCCCACAACAATTTGCATAGTAATAATGATCAACTCACAGATAGCAGACAAAGAAAAATCATACTCCTTCCTGGCTCCTCTAGTTCAATACATCATCGAGGTGCTCCAGAGATATGATAACAAAAAATCAAAGTTCAACAATTGAACATTCATGCCATAGTGATAAAGCAATGATGCAAAAGGAACATCATCCATTTAAAGGTTGCTTTTTGGTTTGATTGATTTGGTTGTTTGATTTGGACGGTTGATGTGGTCCTGTTTGTGATTGATGTTCAATGTTGAGTTACACTATGATTGTTGTGTTTGTTGTGTTTTTCTTACTATTGTTTGTCTATTGTTTCAAGCTCAAAGTTTATTGCCCCCAATGAGTTTAGGATTTTTCCCCCAGTCTAGGGTGAGACACGACTGCAATGCCAGGATATGTACATGAAGCTTTCTGATGATAGGAAGATTGATGGAGAAAGCGAATGGTTGGCAATGCTCAAATAGATGGAAAAGCTAGTCTATCACAAATAGCACTTGTTGCCAGGTTTTCACTACTTGTTTTTATTGCACTTTTTTTGATTTTATGATTTTTTTATTTTTTTTATTTTTCACTTTTTTTGTATTTTTCTCTTTCTTTGATTTTTTTGTTGTTACCAAGATGCCTGTTTGCTAGGTTTTCATCAAGGTAACCATTTTTTCAAGACATTTTCTGATGTTTTTGTATTTTTTCAAGACTTTTTCCAATGCACTGGATGATTCAGGTGTATAATTTCTTGAGATGCAGGCTACTGAGGGGTTCATCAAAAAAATCCCCTTCTGGTGTGGACAACTAATATGCTCCTAATCTGAAGACTGATACAATAACAAAGGGACCTAGCCAATTTGGTTCAAATTTCCCCTTCTCTCGATCTTGTTGGTTACGAGGGTTCTCTTTCAAAACTAAGTCACCCACCTGAAATGTTGTAGGTTTTACTCTATGATTGTAACTTCTTGATATCCTCTGCTTATATGCTTTCAAGTGACCCACAACATGCTAACAATATTCGTCCAACAATTCTAACTCTTGTAACCTAGACACTCTGTAATCCTCATCTAAAATGATCCCCTTTAGTGACACACGAAGTGATGGTAGTTCAACCTCAATAGGTAGAATGGCCTCTGACCCATAGACTAGAGCATAGGGTGTGGCTCCTGTTGGGGTGTGGATATTGGTTTTGTAAGCCCATAAAGTAGGGTTCAGTTGAACATGCCAATCATGTCCAACCTTGTTGATGGTTTTCTTCAAGATTTTCAAGATAGTCTTGTTTGAGGCCTCTACTTGGCTATTTCCTTGAGGATAGTAGGGTGTAGAAAACTAATGTTGGGTATGAAACTTCTCACAAAGTTCTTGGACATCCTAATTCTTGAAGGGTCTGTCATTTTCCATGATAATGGATTGAGGAATTCCATTCCAAAAGATGATATAATTCAGGATGAATGATGAAATTTGTTTTCCTGTGATGGTGGTCAAAGGAACGGCTTCAATTCATTTAGTGAAGTACTTTTTGGTTGTGATCATAAACTTGTGTCTGTTGGATGAAGATGGATGAATCTTGCCTATGAGGTCCAATCCCCACTGACAAAAAGGCCATGTTGATGTGAAAGGTTGCAACTTGTTGGAACTAGAATTTTCATAAAAAATTCTAAGGATTTCATCAATTAAAAACCAAAATTATACTATCATTTTCATAAAAGTCACATTTTTTCCATCCATAAAGTCAATTTTTCCCTTTACCACTATACCACTACCGCATTGGATACCTCACATAGCCCTTACATCATACCTCTCTATTGCAGCCCATTACAAAGTAGCTCGCGGTATGACGGTAAAAGGAGCTAACACTATGCTCTGCCACCTTCACCCTTTACCACTATACCTCGGGGGGTCAAGACATAGCCCACGGTAGAGCAGTGCACTAAAGGACAGTAATAGGAGCAGGTACCGCAAAGGGTAAAAACATAGCCTACAGTAAAGTGGTAGATTGAGGAGGAGTACTA
Organism: Sequoia sempervirens; assembly: GCA_007258455.2. Taxonomy (NCBI): domain Eukaryota; kingdom Viridiplantae; phylum Streptophyta; class Pinopsida; order Cupressales; family Cupressaceae; genus Sequoia; species Sequoia sempervirens. Next base: position 304,473,483 of record VDFB02105785.1, read on the forward strand.
TGTGTGTGATAGAAATATGTGTATCAAAATAAGATAAACAAATCACACAAAATGAAACATTAAACTAAAGAAAAGCAAGATAAATTGAATTCAAAGAAAACAAACAGAGTTTCTTCATAACCGTTCCATTTTTCTCTATCTCCAGGGATTTGTTTAAAGCTGTTGCTCTCAGATTGTGTAAGCAAAGCTTCTCGGAATGGCAACCTACAGAATGAGTGTGCAAAGGAAAGTACTTCTCTAATGCTATATGCTGATGGAGTGAAATGTTGATACGGATATGCACAGGGGCTCTAAATTATGCACAGGGGCTCTAAATTATTAATGCTTCTAAAACTATGATATGAAGATGATTGGCCATGATATGCTATGATTCTAAAAATCTATGAATGCTGAAGGCTATGCTATTGCAAATTTGGTATAGTTTTCCTATTGAAAGCTTCTTTGTGATTTCAAAGACCTGGCAGTCCTTTTTATAGCTTTTTGCAGGCAAGAGCCTGGCTGGCAAAGATCAATGGCTATGAGATTGTCTGGTAATTTTGAATGGTGAGAGATGGAAAGGTTGAGAGGAAGATGGAAGATGTTGGGAGGTTGGAGAGAAGAATGGAGCCTTGTCTTCAACCCACAGGAACAAGCTTGCACAGGAACAGAGAAATTAATTTTTTGTTTTGGAAATTTGTTTCACGGTTGTTGAAGATAATCCAATATTAAATAAATAAATTTATTTAATTTCATGTGAGTTTGATTTTTGATTTAAGGACTATAGAAGATTTAATTAAATATTTAGAATATTTAATTGCAAATAGACTTTAGAGGATTTAATTAAATATTTGGAATATTTAATTGTGAGTAGACTTTAGAGGAATTAATTAAATATTTGGAATATTTAATTGTGAGTAGACTTTAGAGGAATTAATACTTAATCTTTATTTGAATGAAATATTCAAGCCAAGATTAAATGATAATTAATATAAATAAATCGTAATGATTATTTAATTAATTGAGAAATGAATAAGAAAAGTGATTAAATAAACTTATTTATTTAATCGAAATGAAAGAATGAACAATATAAATAAATTATTTAGATTTATTTATACGTAGATCGAATTCAAAGATTTAATTAAATATTAGAAATATATAATTAATTACCAAACTATTGTGATGTGACCATTTTTAGGTGTATACACTAGGAAGACACCGTGCTACCACAAGAAAGCAAAAGGTAACCCATGGTAGAGCGGTATATTAGTATATGTATTGAGGATACACCACGGTAGCACAAGAGAGCCAAAGGTAATGTGTGGTAGAATAGTACACTAAAGAGGGATAATGAAAACACACTGCGGTACCACGGGGGAGAAAAAAGTAACACGAGGTAACATGTTAAATCAGATGTTGGGTCATTTAAAGCATACCAATCACATCAATCAATAGAAAAATATGAAATTGAGCTTGATACAATGATTTGAATTGTGTGAATTTATGAGTCGAGAGTTAATGCATCTTGGTGTTAAGAAGCACGAAGTAGGTTGAGATTTTCCATTCATAACAGTTGAGACTAAGTGCAGACAAGCTCAAAGCGCAGGAGCAAAAGGAATTCTTCAAGGTGAAATTTATCACCAGGTAAGCTTTGCTCATTACTCTTTGAATTTTATAGAAATGGCACCAAAGAAGGCCAAAGTAGGGATTAAAAAAGATGAAGTCAAAACCAGTAAACCCTCCTTGCAATCCCCATTGCTTTCTCTATTACCTGGTTCAATTAACAAAGGACCCAAGAAGGTTTTTAGAGATTTAGCTCAAGGGTGTAGAGACCCCATTGTTCCTTAGTCGGGTTGGAACCTCTATTGGTATTTCTATCGAAACAAGAATGATAAGGTTCCAACATCAAACCCATGGACCCTTCATTTAGCTAAACTGATTGTTCCAAATATTTTCATTGATATTGAGTTGATTAAAGCCCTGGCCCATAGCTACCATGCCCCAACAAAAATTTTCATGCTTCCAAATGGTGGGTGCTTAGTTGATGTCTCAAGAGAGGCTATTATCAAGTGTTTTAACCTCAATAAGCAAGATGTAACAGAGGTAAATTTAGTGAAACTAGAACAAGAGTACAAAAGGTTGAGAAGAACATATAGAATTGACGAGTTCCCCCTACATATGAAGAGGGGTGATAATAACAGAATAATCCCCATCCCTTCCTAAAAAATGGAGCCTTTCCAAGTTTCAAATTTTTAGGTTTATTTCAAAAACACTTATCATGCATTGTGTCAAGTATTGGGGGTAGATGCAGAGGAAATTATGTCAGTGGGATTAATGAGGATGGCCATGATTATTCAACACCCTGAGTCAAATGTAGAATTTTATTTTGCATCTGTAATTGAAGAGAAAATACATGAGGGTTTGTTGCAGTTTAGAGAGGCTAAGGCTCCCATTTCCTTTAGGAAGTATTCTTTGTTGTGTCATTTAATCTTATATCAAAATGAAATGAAATGGACTAGAGGGATGAAGTTGTGTACACAAGAGAATGGAGTAAGACTCCATGTACAAAATTGGTGTTATAAATGGGATAGCAGATGTGCAGAATGTGATTTTGTTGTGTTTCGAGATGACTTTGTTGTTAGATTGATAGGTGACCTTGGTTACCCAACACCAAGGTTGATGCAGAGTACCGAGGAAGAAACACAACTATCTCAATTTCATTAGACAAAATACCAAAATCATCATTGTTTGATTACTCATCACTAGTTCACATTTTCCTTCACAAGATTTAACTCAAACACTTAAATTTGAATTCATAGATCTCAATATCCTTCAATGACCTTCAAAACACTTTAGTAATATCAAATTAACCAAAAACAAACAATTACATTGACTGCCCAATCACATTTTCACCATTTCTTCATGATTGTCCTAAAATGTGCAACAATTTCCCTTCACAACCACAACCCCAACTTAGCATTTCAAGTAAAAAAATACCATGGAATCTTCAATTAAATTGGCACAACATATTAAAACTCTTCTCAAACCCCAGAAAAACACAGATGATTCATTTGGGACATAATTCATTCATTGATTGGATTCAATGTTATTAGGCCTTCAAAAAAACCATATCTTCTGACTTTGATTAAAATTTTGAGTACCCATTAAAGTGTTAATGAGCATATCTATAATCCAGCATATGTCACTTTGAAAAAAAATGAACAAATTAGGACTATACCGCTGTAAATTAGGCCTATTTTGGTCTCAACACAGATAGGGCTTATTGGTTTCATTATCTCCAAACACAAATATTATATTCCAATACTTTAAACACCTTTATTCAAACCTGAATAAAATTATTTAATCATTAAAATCCCTTTATCATGTGCATTTTGAAAAACCCTAGGACTGCTTGACTTGATTGTCCCTTAATTCACTATTTTCTCAGATAGTCATAAATCTTAATTTATCACACACAATCTTATCTTTTTGATCCAAAACCTATATAATATGAAATATCACATATGGAAGAGTAATCTCACCAAAATTTAAGAGATTTCACTGAACACAAAGGGAGAACCACCATTTTTTTATAGTTTTGTTTACCCTAATTTGGTTTAAACCCGTTTTCACTAAAATCAGCATAAATTTCTCAAAACACCATGGATTTGAATGAAACAAAAAGGAAATTAAAGTAGACTCTAATATCTATCATGCCACATGACTTACCATTGAAAATATTTCTGTACAAAACCGTACAACATCCTGCAAATGCATTTTACCAATAAGAAATCAGAAAATACAGAGTTTTTATTCATGTTTTTCTTTACAATGCAAAAATCCACCCCTGCCTTGACCTATGTGAGGCTTATTTATAAATTTATCACTCATAAATACCCTCCAAAACTATCTACCTACCTTTCATATTCAATTTGACTCTTGAGTTCCCCAAATCTTGCAATAGCATTATGGAAAAATTTGTCAATTTTGACAATTTTACACATTTTGCATTATTTACCCCTAAAAAATTTTAAACACCAAAAAAATGTCCTAATACACTATTTAATGATCAAATATGACCTTATTTACCATATTCCATGGATTGACTCACTAAACCCTTTAAAAACCCATTATTACATATTTTTCCCTTTCAAGCATGATTGAACACATATCACCATTGATTTACAAGAGGGATCTCAAAATACATTCTAATGGTTTCTTCAAGACCTTATTAACTCATTTAATAACCTAAATGTCCTAATTCAACCTAAATAAATTATGTACAAGTAGGCCTCATGGAGGCTTGAAAACAAATTGATTCTCCTACACCAAAGGTTACCTAAATTTTTGATGAATATAATGAGGCCTATAGAATATAAGCTAGACCTTGGCTATACTCATGATTATCTTGATTGGTTATTTATGCCACAACACACTATTATCAGGGCATATGGCTGCAACCAAGCTCCACACATTTTTAACAAATTTGTACCTGCAAGGGTATGTTTTATAGAATTCATGTGGCAGATGCTTTGGATGGAGCATGATTTGATGAGGAATCAGAGAAAAGGAACATTTTCTCCTGATTTAACAGTTTTTGAGGAATTGGCTATTGGATCGAATATGTTGGAGGAATTGCAGAGGTTCATGAGGGTTAATTATCCCATCAAATTTGGAAAGGAGAGAGTATGTGACCTAGAGGGTCATATTAATATGATCAAAAGGACCTTGCTGACAAAGAGGGCCATATCTCATGAACTTGACCCTGAGGAGGATGTCATAAGGAATTTGGTATATCTTGCAGATGTAATATAAACTAGGAAAAGATGGATAACTATGATGCAATGGGAAAATAGAAAGAAGGATAAGAATAAAAGTTTCAAAGGGTTTTTTGTAGATGAACCCAACTTTTTAAAAAGGATGCAAATGACCCTTGAAAATTTTGATGAATTATATAAAATTGCCTAAGATGAGGGGTTAATTCCACTTCCCACACCTCACCAGCCATCACATGAAGCATCTACATTGCAAACACCACCCCCATCACCTGCACATCCATCCCCTCCATCTCTTAGACATGAACCCCAGGCCAAGAGACAGAAGATTGAGTCATTGGTTGATTATGGCTCAAGTGATGATGAAGAAGAGGAAGTAGTCATAGCTCTAACTAAAATAAAGGAAGTAGCAGAGCAACAAAAAATTCAAGAACCTCATCATCCTAATATCAGGCTTTCAGATGAGGGAGCTAATGAAATTCAGGAGGATGAGAGGGTAGTGGCCTCTCTAAGGTTTATGGAAGATGATGGTTTTATCCATACTAATGAATTTAAGGATTTTTTGATCAAGATGAAGATGAAACAATTTGATGAAAGATTGAAAATCAATCTTATATGAGTTGATGAATCAAAGCAGGCAGAAATCCAGGCTCAAACATTTGTAGAATTAAATGTTGATAGCGTCAATGTCACCCCCCAGGAGGCAAGATAACTAGTATTGAAAAGTGATATGTTGATTATACTGGGGATGGAGCTATCCAAAGTGTTTCTTTTAGATCACATTAGAGCACAGGATGATCCAACGTTAGTAGCAGAGTTTGATTTAGAGGAAGGTGTTTCAGGAATAGGGTACAACCCTACTCCCAAACTCTTCCTTTGTGCACAAAACAAAAGAACACAAGGAAGCCCTGACTATTGGATGTAGTATAGGAAATGTGGGGGTCAGCTATGGTGAGAATGATGAAGACCACAACTCCCATAGAGGCTGCAACTATAACCATGCATTCTGCAATGTTCACTAAAGATGTGGTAGAAAATATGGAAAAGAAGATCAACGAATATGAGAAGAGATTAAAATTGTCAAATGATGAAGTGAACAAATTGTTTATTGAGAATGTGAAGCTGAAGCAACAGTTGCAGCAGGCTACCACAGTAAGAGGGGATGAAGTAGTTGTTTATCACCCACCTGTCTAGGCTGAAGATCCACAAATCTAACAATTGAAAGATGAAATTGCTAAATTGAAGAAACATAACATGGAGGATGTCAAGCAGCATATCATGGAGATTCTAAGGAAGATATTGGAGCATAGAATTAGGATATTGAAGGAGAAGATATGGGGATTGCATGAAAGCTTTAGCAATTTGATTAAAGCTTTGGAATAGATAAATGCTAACTCCCCTATCCTTGAAGAGCTCTAGAAGAGGTGGCAAACAACCTATCACATATTGACTACTCTGTGCAAAGCCAAACAAAGGGATCCAAATGCCCCACCAAGACTCAAACCAACAAAGGAAATGATAGAGGGTGTAATTGATGAATATAAGTATTTGGTGGATATAAGGAAGAAAGTGGAAATTAGGAGGAATGCATTTGACTCCATTAAATGCCTCTTCAGCCCATCGATATTCAAAGATGACAATCAGATAAAGGGTATAGATGAGTGGAGAGATGAGTTTGATCAGATAATTCCAAAAGGCTTGACACGTTTATAGGATGATGGGGAAATCAATCTTGAAAAACTCCATACTTTACTTGACGAGATTATCATGTTGGACAGTGGATACACAAAGTTTGTGGTGGATGTTAGAAATCTCCTAGATAATAGATGGAAAATTCATCTCACAAATTTTGCATTTGCACAAGAATTCAAATGGCCGAGTGATCTAACAATAAATAAGTGGAAAGAGAAATATTTGGGCTCTAATGAAGATTGATTGCAAGCATCATAAGGAGAAAGTATCATACATTAAAGGCTTTGAACAGGTCTTAGGTGACCATAGGCTTTTACTTGGAGATTAACGGATTAACACACATGTTTGTTGTTAAGTTCTTTTAGTTATGTTTATTTTCAAAAAAAAAAATGTTATCAAAAGACATGCCTTTTGGTTTGAAGCTTGTTTCCTCTCGTATAAATAAGAGAGACCAAGACCAAAAGGATTTATTATATTACATATAGGAGAAAGTAATAGGTGAATAGGGATATATATAATGCTCACATTTCAAAAGACCATGATGCATGTATAAATTTTGAAGTCAATGGAAGATATCTAATTTTGCGGCCTAATCTTGGTATCAACTGTTTGTTGGATTTATTCAATTATTTGGTTGTCTACACTTTAATGCTTCTTTGTTATTTAAATTGATATATCAAGTATATATTCAATTTATCAATGCACATTTGTTGTATCTGTGTGATATGGTTAATTGTTTTCCCTAGAGGAATTAAACATTCTTCTAATATATCACAGTAATCTGGAAGTGTTAATTGGATCAATAAGAAGAGCCACATAGTTAGGATTATCAATCTATCTCCAATCTGGTGTTATCTGTGTTCTTGCATAATTTACTCAATTGGTTCTTTCAAGTAAAGATTAAATCCTTTTGATAAATTATAAGTACCTGGTTGTGTCAGTTGGATTGATAAGTAGAGTTTGTCAATCATTTACCTGCATGTTTATAGAAGTTATAAACTAATATTAGTGTGCCAAGTAGTTTGAGTTATTTCCATTACAAGTCACATATTCTAGATCTTCATTGGACTCCATCCACCCAACAAGGCACTGGTCTTATACATCTCATAATTTAGTCTTAGCCAATTAATTTTTAAAACTTCAACTGAATTCCACCTTGATATTGCTTATACAATTTATACCAGATATGTTTGCATCTCTCCACTTCCAATTGACATTGTGGATAGATTGTTGAAGTAGGAAACACACAATTTAAGTCTACTTCATTTTCATAGGTACACCTGCCTAGGTCTGGTAGAGCCTGAAGAGAAGATGGTTCAAATTCATCATTTGACTTTGTACATTAGCCAAAAATGTATCAAGACCTTGGCAACCTCTTGTGGTTTCTCAACCTGCATTTTTGAGAACTAACAGTTTGGCGACTCTACTAGGGAGTCAACTCAGAGTCAGGGCCTTTGTCATAGAGTTAAGAATCTTGCATAAGACTCCACTAGGAATAAGAAGTTATAAAATTTTCTCACTTCCAAATAAGTGAGTGGCGACTCTGATAAAACAAAGTACACATTAGACCATCACAATAGTTCACAACATGCATGGTACAAGATCCCTATATAAAGGAGGTCCCAATGACAGTGGTAAATTGACACATAATAAGAATGATAAAGGTAAGAAGGTGTCTAATGAAATGTGCATGAAAAATAAGGATAAAACATCAAAGCATCACTTTGGGACATATAATAACTATGATACATTGAAAAAAGAAAATAGCTCAGCTGGAGAACCTCAAACTACTGAAGAGAAAAGGAATCCTTTCTATCAGCCAGATCCTTAAAAAGAAGAAGAATTCAAGGCTGGACTTGAGGCTAAAAGAATCAGAAGACAACATGAATATGATCAGGGAATGGAAAGGAATCAGAATGAGCCTGTTGATAATGTAGCCCCTAAAGAAAATTATGAATTTATGACTAAGGAGGAATTAAATGCACAATTGGAGTATGAAAGACAATAAATGGAAAGATCAAAAGCAGAATATGAATAAAGGCTCCAAGTGATAAAAGAACTCTAGGATTTGAAGCTATAGAAAGCCCAATATGATGCTCAGATAGCTAACCTCCCTAAATATATACCACCTCACAGGCAAGGGAATAATAATGTAGGACCTTCAAATCCACCTCAAAATCCATTTGGGAATCAATACAAATCATCAAACCCTTGACCTAGAAATCCATCACAACACCCGAATGCTCAGCCACCCCCTCGCCAACAATATGTGCCACCACCCCAAGTCCAATATAATAATCCATTATATCAATATCAACATCCTCAAAACCCACCTCCTCGGCAATACACAACTATGATCAAACAATTTGACTTAGTAGGATTCCAAATATATCCTTACCCTATGGATAGTAGCTAGAGAGGACTTGTCCAAAAATTTATAGGAAGTAGTGTGGTCACTGTTGAGGAACACCTAAGGAGTTTTAATGCTTTTATTCAAGATTTGGATATGTAGTATGAAGATGTACAGATGAGGCTATTTATGATGTCATTAACTAAGGAAACTAGAGATTAGTTTAATAGTTTACCAATAGCCTCTATTGATTCTATTCAAGAGTTTCATGATCAATTTCTTGAACAGTATGGGAACCAATGTGCACTAGAGTTTTCCTTGCATGAATTTGATAAGTATCTAGAAACATCAGAATGATTCAGTCTATGAATTCAACCAAAGGTTCTCCAAATTGCATAATAAAATACCTCCTGGATCCAAATTTGAAGACCCTACAACATTAAGTATTTATCTAAAAGCATTTGATCCAAAGACAGGATATGAGCTTAGAAATAGGTGCCCCATAAATTTAGTTGAAGCTCAAAAAATAGCATTAACTATTGAAAACAACAGAAAGGTTGTTTAGATGATTAGTAAGAGAGATAATCCTAGGGTTCCCCAAAATATTAATAACCCTCTGAATAGGAAAGAAAATACATATAGGAATGAAAGGTTGTGGTTGCATGATATGCCCTATAATATGAACTGGAAGGATGGAAAGCCTGTGATGGATAGGCCTAAAAGTAAGAAGACCCCAGATCCTTTAAAGAAGAGAGGAGCATACATGGTAAATAATAATCCTTGGTGTCAAGTTTGTAACTTTCCACATTCCCCTAATCATTGTATTGTAGCTCAGTCAATAAAAGAAGAGGAAGTTCCAGTAGACAATAATGAATAGGATCATATAATCTATTTAGCTTCCCACACCCTTCATCCCATTGAGTAGGGATATTCATCTTCAAAAGAAGGAGGCTATGAGTATGATGTTGATAACCAAAGGTACAATGTCCATATGGTAGAACAACAAGTCTTTTCTGATCATGAAGAAAGCAATGATGAACAATGTTCTCCTAGTGCACCATCTCAGTCAGGTAAATACAATATAAGAAGACCAACTAAGGAAGAGATTAAGAAATTAACCATTGTTGTAGTAGAACAGGAAAAGAGCAAATATTGGCTGAGAAACAGAACAATAAATGAAAGTGAGGGTGTTCCAAGAGGAATATTTATGAAAGACAAGAGAACACCACAAGGAGCTTCAAAAAAGATAGAAAATAAGCAGCCTGATAAGAATGAACAAAATCATGTTCATAAGGAGGAAAACAAAGAATTGCATAAGGACAAGAAAAATTTTGATCAAACAAGCAAGAAAGAAAAGGAGAGAAAAGGAGAGTCACTGAAGATGATCAAAACATAAGGTGCCTCTTTTGATTTCACACAAGCTTTATCCTAGGTAAAAATGTCTATCCCATTACTTGAAATGATGAAAATTAAAGAGTATAGGGATAGTGTTATGCAGTTAATATCTAATGGGAATGATAGAAACACAAACTCTGAGAACAAGGGGACCACTAAGATCAATAATAAGCAGGAAAAGGTAAATGTTCCAAAGGTTTTCCTAGGTGATGCATTAATAAATCCTCCACAAGTGGATCCATTCTTTACTACATTACTCATAAATAACAAGTTGGTAAGGAATTGTATGATAGATTTAGGTGTTTCTATCAACATCATGCCAGTAGGGGTTATGAAACAACTTGGCATGTGGGTAGACACTACTGGTGGAAAATTCTATGCTATGGATAGTAGGCCTATCCTAGTGATAGGATTAATGAAAGATGTAGAGGTGAAATTGGTTGCTTATCCACAAGAAACCTATAACATTGACATAACTATGATTGATACACCTCCTCAATTTGGAATTCTCTCATTGAGGCAATGGACTGCAACATTTGTAGGAAATGTATAGTTTGACTTGTCATATGCCACAAAACTAGTCAATGGTGAGGAGGTCAAGTTATATAGAGAACAAAGGATGAATCAGATTGTGGATTATGTTCCTCAAGATCAAATAAATTGTTTTTGTGATGTAGATTTAGGAAGTTTCAGAATAGAGCCTTCCCAACCTGAACTAGTGAATATTGATTCAATTGAAAAACATGTTTCCAAGAATAAACATGGTTTGTGGAAGATGTATTTTCATGGAGCATGTAGCCAGGAAGGTAATGGAGTAGGGATAGTATTTATTTCACCTAAAGGTATCGCATTCAAATATTCATTCTTTTTGACATTTTAATGTACAAACAATATAGTAGAGTATGAAGCCCTGCTAATTGGTTTGAATATGGCTATTAAACATAAGATCAAACTGCTAACTATTCTAGGAGATTTGGAATTGATTATTTCATAAGTTAGGTCAAAATATGTTGCAAAAAACAAGAGGTTAAAACAATATAGGAATGTTGTATGGGATACAATTGAATTATTTGATGATTTCTCCATTGAATGGATAGACAGATCCAAAACCTTGATGGCATATTTTCAAGCTATTGTAGCCTTGAAAATAGATGATATCACCTTGGTCGGAGTATCTTAGGTTGAATTCAAAACAAGGCCTACTATTCTTGATAATATCTATAGTTGGAAATTTTTCAATGATGACATTGATTTTATAAAGTTTCTCCATTGTATAGACCAGTATGAAGCTCAGGAGATTGACTTTAATGCATTTGCTGAGGAAGTAGATGGAAAACAGACTGTATTTGGAAAAGAGGTTTTGTAGCGTAAAACCAAAAAACTTCCCAAAGGACTTGTGGCACTAGAAAGGATATATGATGGAAATGATCATTTTCTCATGAAGTAGACACCAGTAAAGAGAGAAGATGTTGAAGAAATCAATCTAGGGATTGAATTGGCACCCAAAAAGGTATATATTGGAAAGAAAATAAGTCCAACAATCAGAAAAATGTTGATTGCATTGTTGAGAAAATACAAGCATGTCTTTGCTTGGTCTTATGAGGATCTCAAAGCATACAGAGAGCATCTTTTCCAACATGAGATTCCATTAAAACTAGATACAAAACCATTCAGGCAAAAGCAAAGACCCATCAACCCAACTTTGGAACCTATAATGCAAGAGGAGCTGGAAAAACTCAAAGATGGAGGTATTATCAAGCCCATTAGACATTCAACATGGGTATCAAACTTGGTTCCAGTAAGAAAGAAAAATGGGGATATCAGACTGTGTAGACTTCAAAAATTTAAATGTTTCCTCCCTTAAAGATAATTACCCCCTCCCAAATATGGAAGCCATATTGCACAAAGTAAGAGGATGTGAGTTATTGTCAATGATGGATGGATTCTCTAGGTATATTTAGGTCAAAGTTAAGGAGTCTGAGCAATACAAGACAACTTTTACTACACCATGGGGGACATATGTTTATGTGAGAATGACATTCGGTCTCACAAATGCAGGGGCAACTTTCCAAAGGGCCATGGATGTGGCATTTGCAGATTTGATTAATGTTATAAAGGTGGTGTATTAGGACGACCTCACTACTTATTCCAAAAGGGAATAAGACCATGTGGAACACTTGGAGAAAATATTCATCAGGGCTTTGGAATATGGTATCAATATCAATCCTAAGAAATGTCACTTTACTGTCACAGAGGGTAAGCTTTTGGGGCATATTGTATCCAAAGAAGAAATTAGAATAGACCCTGAAAGAGTAGAAGTCATAGACTAAATCCCCATTCCCAAAACTATCAAAGCCATTCAATCATTTTTTGGACAAATTAACTTTTTTTAGGAGGTTTGTGTCAAATTTTGTTGAGATCATTAAACCTATATCCAAAATGTTGAAGAAGGGAGAAAAGATAGATTGGACTAAAAAATCCCTAGAATCCTTTATATCCATCAAGAAATCCATCAAAGAAGCCCCTATTCTAAAGTCCCCTGATTTTTCTAAACCCTTCCAAATATTTTTATTTTCCTCATTCCACACTATAGCAGTTGTTATGTTACAAAATAATGATGAAGGTTATGAGCAACCTATATCCTTCTTTAGCAAATCACTGCAGGGGTCAGAGTTAAAGTATGATACTATGGAGAAACAATCCTATGCATTGGTCAAGGCAACAAAATCCTTTAGACCATATTTAGTTGGGGCTAAAGTAATTGCATATGTACCACACGCAACTGTGAAAGACATCTTGGTACAGACAAAGGTGATAGGGAAGAGATGTAGATGGATCAATAAGATCCAAGAATTTAATATGGAAATTCAGATTACCAAGTTAGTAAGGGGACAAGGTCTAGTCAAACTAATGGCAGAAGCAAACATTGAAGCTAACCAAATCTGCAACGTAGAAAATGAGGAGGGTGCAATTGCAAGCATTGAACATATTCCTTGGTACACAAACATAGTGTATTATCTCAGACACATGAAATTCCCTAAAGGATTGAATGATAATCAAAGGAGAACTCTAAAGTTGTAGGCATCCAAGTATGTATTCATAGAAGGGGATCTGTTTTGGAAAAACAGGGATGGAGTGCTATTATTGTGTCTAAATGAATCACGGGAAGAACATGTCTTGAGGGAGATGCAAGAAGGAGTGTGTGGAGGTCATTATTCTGCCAAAATGAGTGCACATAAGATTCTCAGGGCAAGCTATTACTGGCGTAAGGTTTTCAATGATTCTTTTTCATATGTAAGGAGGTGTGAAACTTTCTAGAAATTTTCAAGAAAGATGAAATATCAAGGAGCCCTACCACTTAGACCTTTGCAAGTAGAAGCCCCTTTCCACCAGTGGGGAATTGATTATATTGGGGATAGATAGGAAAATTCAAGTGGAGGGTATAAGTGGATATTAGTAGCAACTAATTATTTCACTAATTGGGTGGAGGCAATCCCAACTAAACAAGCAACAAGCAAGGTGGGTGTTGTCATAATAGTGGTTTACAATTCCTGAGAGGAACGAATTTTAGCTGAAATCACATATTTTTAGAAAATATAATGATTTAAGCCTTAAAAAGTTCCATTTTAAGGATTCCAATTGAAGAGGGTTTGATCAAATCACCTTAGATCAAACCCCCTTGGATAGAACCTCGCTAGTTTTAAACCATACCTATAAATGTGTCTCCTTTACACCTATCAAAATGCTGATAAAAAATTACTTTTGATTTAGATTTTGGGGGATCAAATAAATTCATTTAAAATTTATTTCAAATGATTATGGTATTCCTCAGAACAAGATATCCAATGAATATAATTTTAATATGTTTTGGTTTTGTTATGTATTTGTTTTTTAAGTTTTATTAAACATAGGTTTTTCATTGAAAATGAATTTCTTTGTTCTTCACATGTGGAAAAATAGAAGATTATAAAAAAAAAAAATTGAAAAATATGAGTGCACCGGATATTGAAGTCCTTGATCCAACAAAAATAAATAAAATTTTGACATATACAAAAAAGTTCACAGCGTTATCTGATGCATTATTAATCGAATTGTAATTCATTTGACTTTGAAACTTGATTAAGGAAAAAATATTCAATAAAAACTATCTAACCAAGTGGAAGCACTAGATATGAGTTACAAATCTAAATTTGAAAGAATTAGAATTTTATCCTTCATGGAAAAAAAGTTATGCATTATACAGTGTGTGTCACTTTTTAAAAATGTTGTTTTCTGAAAAAAAAATATTTTCGTGGGAAATGGAAAAAGAAGTGCAATTTGATTCCAAAAATTTTGAAAAAAATATTTTTAGAATCTTTAGACAAAATTTGATGAGACTCTAGTTTGCACCATCTTCAAATTCCTCACAGTTTAGCCGCTATAGGTGCCCGAATGTGAAGATTTAGTTAAAAATAATAATTTCAGTGTCTAGTTTGGCCAAAAATTGTAAACCACTATTATGGGATCACCCAGGTGGTAATAAATTTCCTGATGGAGAATATCATAACCAGGTTTGGTACACCAATAAGGCTGATCATACACAATGGGATGTTTTTTAGGTCTGATGAATTTAAAAAATTATGCAACACATATGGTATTACTATTTCTTATGCTGCCCCTTACCACTCACAAGCAAACGGTCAGGTAGAATCCAGTAATAAAATTCTTTTGAAAATCATAAAAAGGATACTAGATGGAAATAGGAAGGCATGGGATTCAAATTTGAGAATGGTTGTGTGGGAAGATAGGATTACTCTAAAGAAGGTGATTGGAAAGTCTCCATTTAAACTAGTGTATGGGACACAAGTCAGGATGCCATTGCAAAACCTTTTACCAATTTATAATTTCATCCTTCAGGAAGATTTAGATATTCCAGAACTAATGGAGTAAAGGATGGAACAACTTGCAGAACTTGATGAAATAAGGAGAATGGCTCAAAAGCAAAATGTGAAGTTGCAATCACAGATGAAATATATTTTTGACAAGAAAGGCAAAGATAGAAAATTTGAGGTGAATGATTTGGTACTAATGTGAATGCTAGATGTCAGGAGAAGGGAAAGCATGGAAAATTTGAAGCCTTGTGGTTAGGTCCCTTTGTTATCATTGGAAAAGGAGGGGAGGACTCTTATTATTTGCAAAACATGTCAAGTGAAGAACAAGAATTGCTAGTACATGGGAAATTTCTAAAGCACTTCCTTTCTTGAAGATAACCAGAGGATTAAGGACTGTCAGTGCATGGACAATTCTTAAAAAACCTCTTAAAATAATCTCTTTCCATGCACAGTAGTTTAGGAAATTAAGAAGGGACTAGGAATTTCCAGTACATGGACAATCCTAGAACTCCCTAATTAAAAAAAAAAAGTTTCTTTCCAAGTATAGTAGTGTAGGATCATTTCCATCTCCATCATCTTTCACTTACATTTCCATTTCATCCTCACCACATTTTCATTTTCATATCCTCTGAAGCTTGGTTTGCACCAAGAGATATTCTACATTCTTGCAATGATTGGTAAATCACTCATCCCCAACAAGAGCCGTTGTTGGAACTAGAATTTTCACAAATTTTTTTGAGGATTTCATCAATTAAAAACTAAAATTCATATTATCATTTTCATAAAAGTCACATTTTCACCATCCATAAACTCAAATTTTCCCTTTACCGCTCTATCGTTACTGCATTGGATACCTCACATAGCCCTTACATCATACCTCTCTACCGTAGCCCATTACAAAGTAGCTCGCAGTATGACAGTAAAAGGAGCTAACACTATACTTTGTCACCTTCACCCTTTACCACTATACCTCGGGTGGTCAATACAAAGCCTTCGATAGAGCGGTGCACTAAAGGACAGTAATAGGAGGAGGCACTGCGGTACCGCAAAGGGTCAAAACATAGCCTGCGGTAAAGCGGTATATTAAGGAGTACTAGGAAGACACCATGCTACCGCAGGAAAGAAAAAGGTAACCTACGGTAGAGTGGTATATTAGTATATGTATTCAAGATACACTGCGGTATTGCAAGAGAGCCAAAGGTAATGTGCGGTAGAACGGTACACAAAAGAGGGATAATGAAAACACACTGCATTACAGCAAGGGAGCGAAAAGTAACATGAGGTAGCGCGGTAAATTAGTTGTTGGGTCATTTAAAGCATACCAATCACATCAGTCAACATTGAAATATGAAACTGAGCTCAATACAACTATTTGAATTGTGTGAATTTATGAGTTGAGAGTTAATGCATCTTGGTGTTAAGAAGCACGAAGTAGGTTGAGATTTTCCATTCATAACATCTAAGAGCAAGTGCAGATGAGCTCAAAGCGCGGGAGCAAAAGGAATTCTTCAAGGTGAAATTTATCACCAAGTAAGCTCTGCTCATCACTCTTTGAATTTTATAGAAGTGGCACCAAAGAAGGCCGAAGTAGGGATTAAAAAAGATCTAGTAAACCCTCCTTGCAATCCCCATTACTTTCTCTATTACCTAGTTTAGTTGACAAAGGACCCAAGAAGGTTTTTAGAGATTTGGCTCAAGGGTGTAGAGACCCCATTGTTCCTCAGTTAGGTTGGAACCTCTACTGGTATTTCTATCGAAACAAGAATGATAAGGTTTCGACATCAAACATGTGGACCCTTCATTTAGCTAAACTAATTGTTCCAAATATTTTCATTGATATTGAGTTGATTAAAGCCCTATCCCATAGCTACCATGTGCCAACTAAAATTTCCAAGCTTCCAAATGGTGCGTGCTTAGTTGATGTCTCAAGAGGCTATTATCAAGTGTTTTAACCTCAATAAGCAAGTTGTAATAGAGGTAAATTTAGTGAAACTAGAACAGGAGTACAAGAGGTTGAGAAGAACATATAGAAGTGTGAGCTCCCCCTACATATGAAGAGGGGTGATAATAACAAAATACTCCCCACCCCTTCCTAAAAAATGGAGCCTTTCCAAGTTTTAGATTTTCAAGTTTATTTCAAAAACATTTATCATGCATTGTGTCAAGTATTGGGGGTAGATGCAGAGGAAAGTATGTTAGTGGGATTAATGAGGATGGCCATGATTATTCAACACCTTGAGTCAAATATAGAATTTTATTTTTCATTTGTAATTAAAGAGAAAATACATGAGGGTTTGGTGCAGGTTAGAGAGGCTAAGGCTCCCATTGCCTTTAGGAAGTATTATTTGTTGTGCCATTTAACCTTATATCAAAATGAAATGAAATGGACTAGAAGGATGAAGTTGTGTACACAAGAGAATGGAGTAAGACTCCCTGTACATAATTGGTGTTATATATGGGATAGCAGATGTGCAGAATTTGATTTTGTTGTGTTTCAAAATGACTTTGTTGTTAGATTGATAGTTTCCCTTGGTTACCCAACACAAAGGTTACCTGAACCTTTAATGAATATAATGAGGCTTGTAGAGTATAAGCTAGACCTTGGCTATACTCATGATTATGTTGATTGGTTCTTTATGACACAACACACTATTATCAGGGTATATGGTTGCAACCAAGCTCCACACATTTATCCAAAATTTGTACCTTGAAGGGTATGTTTTCTACAATTCATTTGGAAAATGCTTTGGATGGAGCATGATTTGATGAGGAATCAAAGAAAAGGAACATTTTTTCCTGATTTAAGAGTTTTTGAAGAATTGGCTATTGGATCTAATATATTGGAGGAATTGCAGAGGTTCATGAGGGTTAATTATCCCATCAAGTCTGGAAAGGAGAGAGTATATGACCCAAAAGGTCATATTAATATGATCAGAAGGACCTTGCTAACAAAGAGGGCCATATCTCATGAATTTGACCCTGAGGAGGATGTCATAAGGAATTCGGTATATCTTGTTGATGTAATACAAACTAGGAAAATATGGATAAATATGATGCAATGGGAAAATAGCAAGAAGGAGAAGAATAAAAGTTTCAAATGGTTTTTTGCAGATGAACCCAACTTTTTAAAACGAATATGAGAAGAGATTAGAATTGTCAAATGATGAAGTGAACAAATTGTTTATTGAGAATGTGAAGTTGAAGCAGTAGTTGCAGCAGGCTACCACAGTAAGAGGAGATGAAGTAGTTGTTTATCACCCACCTATTCAAGATGAAGATCCACAAATACAACAATTAAAAGATGAAATTGCTAAATTGAAGAAACATAACATGGAAGATTTCAAGCAGCATATCATGGAGATTCTAAGGAAGATATTGGAGCATAGAATTAGGATATTGAAGGAGAAGATAGGGGGATTACATGAAACATTTATCAATTTTATTAAAGCTTTGGAACAGATAAATGCTAACTCCCCTATCCTTGAAGAGCTCCAGAAGAGGTGGAAACCATATTATCACATACTGACTACTCTGTGCAAAGCAACACAAAGGGATCCAGATGCCCCACCAAGACTCAAACCAACACAAGAAATGGTAAAGGGTGTAATTGATGAATATAAGTATTTGGTGGATATAAGGAAAAAATTGGAAAGTAGGAGGAATGCATTTGACTCCATTAAATGCCTCTTCGACCCATCAATATTCAAAGATGACAATCAGATAAAGGGTATCAATGAGTGCAGAGAGGAGTTTGATCAGATAATTCCAAAAGGCTTGACACATGTATAGAATGATGGGGAAATCAATCTTGAAAAACTCCATACTTTAATTGATGAGATTATCATGTTGGATAGTGGATACACAAAGTTTGTGGTGGATGTTAGAAATATCCTAGATAATAGATGGAAAATTCATCTCACAAATTTTGCATTTGCACAAGAATTCAAATGGCCGAGTGATCTGACAATAAATAAGTGGCAGGAGAAATATTTGGGCTCTAATGAAGATTGATTGCAAGCATCACGAGGATAAAGTATCATACAATAAAGGCTTTGAACAGGTTGTAGGTGAGCACAGGCTTTTACTCAGAGATTAACAGATTAACACACATGTTTGTTGTTAAGTTCGTTTAGTTATGTTTATTTTCAAATTATGTTTTGTTATCAAAAGATATGTCTTTTGGTTTGAAGCTTGTTGCCTCTCGTTTAAATAAGAGAGACCAAGACCAAAAGGATTTATTAGATTAGATATAGGAGAAAGTAATAGGAAAATACGGATAGATATAATGCTCACATTTCAAAAGACCATGATGCATGTATAAATTTTGAAGAATTCAATGGAAGATATATGATTTTGCGGCCTAATCTTGGTATCAACTATTTGTTGGATTTATTCAATTATTTGGTTGTCTCCACTTTAATGCTTCTTTGTTATTTAAATTGATATATCAAGTATATATTCAATTTATCAGTGCACATTTGTTGTATTTGTGTGATATGATTAATTGGTTTCCCCAAAGGAATTAAACATTCTTCTAATATATCACAGTAATCTAGAAGTGTTAATTGGATCAATAAGAAGAGCCACATAGTTAGGTTTGTCAATCTATCTCCAATCTGGTGTTATCTGTGTTCTTGCATAATTTACTCAATTGGTTCTTTCAAGTAAAGATTAAATCCTTTTGATAAATTATAAGTACCTTATTGTGTCAGTTGGATTGATAAGTAGAGTTTGTCAATCATTTACCTACATGTTTATAGAAGTTATAAACTAATATTAATTTTCCAAGCAGTTTGAGTTATTTCCATTATAGGTCACATATTCTAGATGTTCATTGGACTCTATCCACCCAACAAGGCACTGGTCTTATCCATCTCATCATTTAGTCTTAGCCAATTCATTTTCAAAACTTGACATCTGTTAACTGAATTCCACCTTGATATTGCTTATACAATTTATACCAAATAGGTCTGCATCTCTCCACTTCCAATTTCCATTGTGGATAGATTTCCTCAGTAGGAAACACACAATTTAAGTCTGCTCCATTTGCATAGGTACACCCACCTAGGTCTGGTAGAGCCTAAAGAGAAGAAGGTTCAAATTCATTATTTGACCTTGTACGTTAGCCAAAAACATATCAAGAGCTTGGAAACCTCTTGTAGTTTCTCAACCAACATTTTTGAGAACTAACACAACTCTTGTGTCGGTCCATGTATCAAGTTTCCATGGATTTGACATTTTGTGCACCTTTTGACATATTGGAATGACTCCTCCATATTTGGCCAATAATACCCCAAATGTAGGAGTTTCTTAGCTAAAGTTAGGCCACTTGAATGTGTGCCACAGATACCCTCATGAACCTCATGTAAAGTGGTTTTAGCTTCATTATGTTCTAGACACCGAAGGAGAGTAACATCAACACCTTGTCGATAAAGCACATCAACTATTAGGGTGTGTCGAGCTGCTTGTCAGATGAAATTTCATTTTTGCTTTTGGGATAAATTGGGTGGGAGGGTATTGTCTTTCAGATAGGTGTAGATTTTCTCGTAGGTAGAAGCATTAGCCTCAGCTAGATGGTAGATGACTTGGGCTTCAAGGTTGTCATAGGATGGGTCGAACAATTGTTCCACCATGAACTCATAACAGACTCGTTTCTCAAAAATCTATAAGGGAGAAGCACTGGTAGCCATTGCATCAACAAATTTGTTGTCACCTCTAGGAATCTGCTCAAATTTTATCTCCACAAAGTACTTTTTGAAGTCATCAACCATTCTTTTATATGGCATTAATTTGTCATCTCTTGTTTGGTAATCATCATTCACCTAGTTAATGACTAGTTGTGAATCGCCATAGACATGGAACTTTGTGATCTTCCACTCGACTGCTACTTTGATTCCAATGATCAATGCTTCATATTCGGCTATGTTATTGGTGCAAGGAAACATCGGTCTATAGTACTTGGGAATGGTATGTCCTTGTGGTGAGATAAACAAGATTCTTTCACCTGATCCATGTTGTGTATAATAGCCATCAAAGTACAACATCCATTATTGTGTAGATATTGTAAGGACATCAACATCTGGAAATTCAATGTTCATTGGATGATTGTCTTGCAATGGTGCTTCATCTAGTTGATCTTCTATGACTTGACCATTGATTGTTTTTCTATACATGTACTGGATTTCAAAATCACTCAATATCATGACCCATTTAGCTAGTCTTCCTGTTAGGGCAGCTTTGCTGAGTAGATACGTTAATGGATCAATTTTAGCTATGAGTTTAATGGTGTGAGTCAGCATGTAATGTCTTAGTTGTTAGGTAGCAAATACTACCACCAAATAGGCTTTTTCAATAAAAGTGTAGTTGATCTCATAGCCATTCAAGGTCCTGTTGATATAATAGATTGCCCTTTCCTTTCCTGTAGAATCTTCCTATGCCAATAAAGCTCCCAAGGATATCTTTGTTGTTGCAATGTAGAGTATCAATTGCTTTCCTTCGATTGGTGGTACTAGTATTGGTGGTGACATCAGATATTTCTTGAGTCGATTGAAAGTTGCTTCACACTTCTCATCCCACTTGAAAGAGACATTCTTGTGTAATAAGTGGTTGAAAGGGTGAGTTTTATCAGCTAGCTGTGTGATGAACCTTCTGATAGACTAGAAGCTTCCTTGTAATGATCTGAGTTGACTAATATTTTTAGGAGGAATCTCCATGATGGATTTGACCTTTGTAGGATCCACCTCAATGCCTTTAGTTAATACAATATACCCCAAAAGTTTAGTTGATGTTACGCTGAATACACATTTCTTGGGGTTCAACCTTACATTGAATTTCTCCAGTCTAGTGAATATTTTGTCCAAAATTTCTAGATGTCCCTCCCTAGTGAATGATTTGGCCAACAAGTCATCTACATAATCCTCCATAAAAGTGTGCATCATTTCATGGAAGATGGTGGTCATTTCTCTCTGACATGTGGCTCTAGCATTTTTTAACCCAAAAGGAATTACATTCCAGGAGAAAGTGCCCCAAGGACATGTGAAGGTTGTTTTATCTTGATCTTCGGGTGCTATCTTTATTTGATTGTAACCTGAAAAGCCATCCATAAGTGAGATCATTTCATGTCTAGTTGTTAAGTCTACTATGATGTCAATGTTAGGTAGAGGAAAATCATATTTTGGGAAAGCCTTGTTAAGATCCCTAAAGTCTGTACATATCATGATGCTTTTTTCTGGTTTTGAAACTGGTACAATATTTGATATCCACTCGGCATAGTTAATAGGTTTGATAAATCCCACATCCAATAGCTTCTTTAATTCAACTTTTACCAAGAGGGCAATATGAGGGTGCATTTTTCTCAACTTTTTCTTTACTGGTTTTACCCCAGGTGGTAGTGATAAATGATGCATGATGAGTTCTGGATCTATGCCTAGCATGTCATCATAGGACCAAGCAAAGTTGATCTACCTCTTTTCAAAGAATTTAGTCAAACTGGGTTTTTTCTCCTCTATCATGGATGTCGCTAGATGCAAAGTCTTCACTATTTCAGTTGAGTTGACATTGATGGATTATGTGGGCTCAATCAGCACTGATGATCTCTCTTGATAATGCTTGGGAATAGTGTCAAATCTTCCATCTCTTGGTGCCTTAGAGAGGTTTTCACCTTGAGATACGCTCTTTGTTTTTACTTTTTTTGGATCTAATAGTGCCATTAAATGGTTTCACCATTAGATCTACTTTTGGTATTCATTTTTCAGCTAGAAGATTTGGCACTCCCCTCGTCTGAAGCTTCGTTATGAGTTTTTATGATAGAACATGTTTTAGGGTTATCAGAACAGAGGAAGTTTACGATGGCATCATCGTTCGGAAAGATGGGTATGTCAAGCAGCTCAGATTGGTCCCAGTCAATCAATTCGGGGTGTACTAATGGCATGTAATTGTTGGATTGGCTAAGGTCGGAAGGGGTAAGCATCATGATGGAAATGTCATCAAAGTGTCTGATAGGAATATCAAGGTCTATGACGTTACTCTCTTTTGAAGTATCTATCTCACTCGAAGTATGATCATCTTCACTTGAATCATCGATATGGTATGATCCAATTTCAAGTCATCTATAACCTGAGCTCTGTCCCTCCGTACGTGTTGGTGTATACTTTTGTACCACATCAATTTCCTTATCATGACAAGACTCTTCAGAGAGGTAATCTCATTCATACTCATTGGAGTTTGTTTCAGAACTATCTCTCAATTGAAGGATTCTCTCGACAACTTGTCTGGTTTCTTCTTTTGCTTCTTCCCTATACCGTAGCCCCTTCTTCTCCTTGGCATTCATTGTGATGGGTTGTATTGGTTTTATGATTCCTTCTTTTCTTTTACCAATAGGACCTTTTCCCTCATATCCCATCTTTTCCAAGATTCTCTCACCTTTTCCATACTGCTCTTTCAGTACATTTTAAGTGGATACTTGTGATTATTCTTCATCCTTGTACAACCAATTCAAAACCTCCTTGTATTTTAATTCATCCACTAAGGTGCTTGCTCTTACAAATTTTCCATCAAAAAGTGGGGTGGGTTGTGACGATTATTTCCTTGATGTTGATGGTTGCCAATATGACATAGGAGAAGATGAAAGTTGTGATAAACACAAGGATTGCTCAAATGAGTATTCCCCCATGCCTTTGTCTTTCAATTGGATCTTTTCAACTTGTTTTGATAAGGCATTGAGTTGGCTTTCATGATTCGATGGAGTAGACTCACTGATACCCTTATCTTTTGATTGGTCCTTTTTCTCCACCCACTTTGACAAGGCATTTAGTTATTTTTCACTGTTGGATGAACCAGGAGTTGTAGCTTCCCTTTTGTGTGGTACAAAATTTTCTTGGGTTGTTATGAGTGTGTTGCAATATTGGGGGTTGTTAGAATCAGCAAGAATAGTGATCTCTTGTCCATTAAAAGGAAATTTCAAACACTGGTGATATGTCGATGGTACAGCTTGCATCTCATGAATCCATGGATGTCCCAAGATTATGTTGCATGTCAACTCTTTATCCAACACTTTGCAGACTATATCTTTGACAACTGGTCCTACTTGAATTGGTAGGAAAATTAATCCTTGGGAGGATCTTTCTTCATCATCATATCTTTTATTGTGATTTTCCTTCTAGGATCAATAGCATTTTAAGAATATCCGAGTGCACAAACAATTTTTAGAGTGCAGATATTTAAACCAGCTCCTCCATCTATTAGAACACATTTGACGTTATGTTTATAGATTAAAACCTAAATGTGGAGGGAAGCGTTGTGCAGATGGGTGATGGATACATCATCATATTCAAAAAATGATAAGTAGTGCGGTGTAGTCAAGTGTCCCACCATGGTTTGAAATTGGCCAACTTCTAGATTGTTTGATACTATGGTGGCGACTAGAGCTTGTTCTAAGATTTCCTTGTGAGTGGGTGAAATCTTGAGAAGTTCTAATATGGATATTTGAGCAGGTATTTTTTGCAACTGATCAACGATGTTATATTGAGTTGTAGAGACAGCAGTAGTTGCTTTGGATGTGGAAGGGGTAGCTCCTTTCTTTGATTGCATTGATCAGTGAATTGTCTTGTTTTTCTTTTATTTTAATGACATTGATTTGGTTGTTATTTGCAGCAAGGTTGGTGATCAAATTTATTGGCACAAGGTCATTGATTTGATGTGAAGCAGTGTTGATATCGTGGTGCTAATTTTCATTTGTAGCAATGTTCCTTTGGTTCCTGATTTCAATGTCCTTGGTTTGATGTTCAACCACCTCAACACAATGAATGGTAGAATCATAAATATAGTTTACATTTTTTCCCTTGGTATTTGATGTCGAGGACTCCCCCTTTTCATATTTTGGTAGAGGGTTCTTGAATGCTCCATGATCATTGTTTGTTTGGAGTCCTTCTACAAATATGGTCTTGTTGTCAATCAAGTCTTGTATCAAGTCTTTCAATTACATGCAGTCATTGGTTTTATGCCCTTTGTTTTGATGAAAGTTACAGAAATTTGCATCATTTTGTTGGTATATGATGGTTGTGGATGTGATTTTTGTATTATGGTGTTGTCATTGATGGCAACCATAGTTATCTCTGAGGTCCACAACTTTGTATTCAGTCATATCAGAAGAAGAAGTCAAATCTGTATGTTATTGACAGTATTATCAATTGAACAGGATATTCGGTTGTGAAGTCTCACCAAATCACTTTTCTTGGTTGTGGAACAGTGAACGTGTTTCCTTGGCACATAGAGAGCATACAATTATTGAATATAGCAAAAGTACTCTTGTGGCTATAGGTCTGGTTGGACATTCTCTGTCTATTTGCTATGTCAAGCTGACTCAGTGAAATATTGTATACCGGGTGTATAAAGGTTAATTATTGTTGTTATTATCTTTTTGGTTTCTCTATTATTGGTCCCAGCTATTGTTTGGAAAACTTTCTCAGGTCCACATAGAATTTATCCATCATGTGGGCTGACTAGTTGCTAATCTTGTTAAGTTTTGTGGAAGCCAACTTGTGGCGACAAAATCTTTGTAAGTGGATATATATGTGTGTGTGTGTGTGTTCGGCCATATATTTTGGATAGGTGTGAGAGGTGTATGTGCAATTGTTGCAATTGTCTAAGAAGATATTAAGCAATTCCATGCGTAGTTTCACTTTCGCATAAAGATTTTTGTGGGCGAACTTGAGCAAAACAAGGCAGAAGTTCTTCATTAGTCATCAAGGTAGAAGTTCATCACCAGAGCTTAACTAGAGCTGTAATCAGGCATTTTTAGATGCTATTATATCAGTTCACTTTCTTTTGGAGCTATTCCAATCTCTTTTTTCAAGGCAGTGAGCCTTATTTTGAGCAGTGAGCTCTAGGTAGTGAGCCTGAATGCAAGTACATTACCCTTATGTAATATTCTCCTTGAGTATACTTATAATTACTTGTGGATTAGCCATCCACCATGGTTTTTCCCCTTACAAGGTTTCCATGTAAAAAATCATTATGTTATAGTTGTGTGGTTTCTTACTTTTTGTTTCTACATATTGTTATTAATTGAATGTGTTAGAAAAGTTAAAATAAGGATAATATAGTTAAAATTTGAAGAACACTGATTCACCCCCCTCTTAGTGTTGCTTGTTTCCAACAATTGGTATTAGATCCAGGTTCCTTGAAAGAAGCCTAATAGCTCGAGGAAAGAATATTCAATGGATACAAGCAACCTACAACAACAACTCATGGTGGCCTTAGATGACCTTGATCAATCAAAAGATGAAATCAGGGAACTATAAGAAAATTTGGAAAATGCAGAAAAGTTTATCCAAACATTAAAGGACAAGATTAGTGAATCAAGGGAGAAAATAAAGGAGTTATTTTGTCAACTTAAGAAAAAAATCAAAAGTAGTGAAGATGAACAACTTAGTCAAGTTTTGAAGGAGAAAACAGAAGAATGTGAAAAGCTTTCTCAAGAAAACGCTACCTTAAAGCATGAAACAAAATCCATCATGATGAGGATGACCAAGGAGTTGGAGGACAAAAAGAAGAATGAAGAAAAGCTTGCTCAATCCTTGGAGGAGAAATCAAAACAATGCAGTTGACTAGAGAATGAATTAGAACAAAGAAATAATAATGAAGAAGAGTTTGAAAAATAGCTTGATGATCTAAGAAATGAACTTGCTATTGCAAATGAGTTCAAAGAAAAATTCAAAGCAAGCTCAGCTAAACTGGATGAACTAATTAAAGGTTAGAGAACTAATGGTGATAGATGAGGTCTTGGATATGAAGAAGGAGAAAGTTCCAGATCCAGACAAAGGAGATTTGATAAGAG
This sequence comes from Sequoia sempervirens, assembly GCA_007258455.2. Taxonomy (NCBI): domain Eukaryota; kingdom Viridiplantae; phylum Streptophyta; class Pinopsida; order Cupressales; family Cupressaceae; genus Sequoia; species Sequoia sempervirens. The sequence goes on from VDFB02105785.1 coordinate 304,500,378, forward strand.
GAAATCTGCAAGAAGACCATTTAGACAAAGAAACCAAGCAAATGGACCCAGGAGGAATCTGGTAAGACAACCCAATGCTCAAAAATTTAATGGCTATTGCTATGCTTGCAATAAATTTGGTCATATGGCTTCCCAATGTAGTAGGATAAACACAACAAATCCATCCTTCTCAGGTCAGTGCTTTAACTATTACAAATATGGTCATAAGTCAAGTGAATGCGAATGCGGAATTGTGATGTATAACCCACATAGAGATACCAAATGTTACACATGCAATAGATTTGGACATGTTGCTAACCAGTGCATATTTAGACAAAGTCAGTGGAATAATTGGTCCAACCAAAGGAATGTTATTTGCTATAATTCCAATAAACCTAGACACATTTCTAGACCCTGTTGGAACAAAAGAGGTCCGGTAAGATAGGACGAGCAACCAAATGCTAAAGGAAAAGGAAAGATCACTAGGGATGAGATCAAGAAGAAGATGCAGAAGAAATGGGTGAGGAAGAACCCCTCTATAGATGCAAATCAACCTGCACCGGAAGCTGCTTCTAGTAATACATCCAAAAATTAACTGCAGTCTATGCCAAAGGGGGAGTTATCAAGAAAATCCTTTTAATCTCCTGCAAGTGGCTTACACATAAGTGTGGATGAATCCAATAGAAAAAAAATAAAAATTTAGTGGTTGTGGATTAAATTAGACATACCAATGAAGCTTATCAAAGCTCCACATTTGAATTGTTTTCCCCAGAATATAAAAATATGTAAATCTGTAGAATTAGAGCAAGAGCATTTAATGTGAAAAGTACAAAGTTAGTGTGATAAAAAGGGGTTTCTTTCACTTTCATTTGTCACTTTTGCATTTGAGTGAAGGAAGTTTGTAGAGCTCCTAGCGATTCCTGCATAAGTGGAAGAAAGATTCAGGCACGCGAAAGGTTTTGCGAATCATTCTTCATTTTCATCTTCAAAAGGTATTTTTAGTAAAAACCTATGAATTTGTGTTCTTCAAATCATGGCTAACCCACTGCTTGCGGAAATTAAAGATATGCCCTACCCTAAATTCAAATTGCATCCATACAAATCTGTTGAGATTGAACCCTTAGGTGTATTTTCTTCCATACCATATGGAGCATTTCATATAGAGGATGTTAGGGCTTATGTGCATGCAAGCATTTAGGATTTGGGCAGTACTCAATTGTTAGATCTCTACACTAACCATGTTGTACAAGAGGATTTCTTTGTGAAGCTAAAATTCCAAAACCTAGTCGACAAGAAATTTGCGCAATTCGCAAAATTCCCTATCTTTGAAGAGGATGATTGGGTTTGATATGTTCTAAGCAGAGTGCATGATGAATTCTTATGGTTAGACATACCCTTCAAAATTTCCAAAGAGGCAATATGTGTTGTAATGGGCTTGAGCTCGACCGATAGACTTTCAAAACTGAAATCCATAAAGAATGAAGATGTAACTAGAGCTACTAGCTCTCATTGGGACAAAAGGGCAATGACAATAGAGAATATTACCGAGATTGATGTCAAATTTGCTTCAATGATTATTGGATACAAATTTTACCACTCAAGCCGAGATAATTTAGTATCCGGAACTGCTATCTACACTGCATATGAAATGGTAAAGGAGAACATAGATTATGACTTATGTGAAGTGTTAAGAGGACAACTCTTGGATAACGTCAAGAGGATCAAGAAGGATAAGAAGAATATTTTCAAGTTCGTAAATCTGTTAATCTTCCTATATTTTTACTTCTTAGGTGAAGTGCCTAGATTCGGTAAAGTCCAATGGAGGAATGATACTCCTATTGCAATGCAAATTTGGGACATTATAATTAGTCTTGGTAAGTGGGAGGTCTGAAATACAATTCTCTGGGGACATTTCAAAAACTTTCAAAGTCAAATGCATGCTAGAGAGAGAATACCTAAAGCCATTGTAGAACACTGCAAAGATTCCATATGCTTCATGGTTGATATCGACCTATGTTACATGGAGGTTGTTGATCCTAGAACAGTTTGGATCATGTCGATGGGGCATGAGGTGGATGAAAACATCTTGATAATGTATGTTGAACATCTGATAAGCTCACCTTTTGATCCTAAAGAAGAGAGGTTCGGTACCTATGCAGAGAAAATTTTGTAAGTCCATTCAGATTTGAGAAAACCTACAAGTATCTAAAAGGTAAGGAAGGAAACCAAAAATCTTGTAGTAGATTTGGGCATTCCAGTCGAGTGACTGAGGGAAGAAGGCAATGAGAAGAAGCACAAGCTACAAAATAAAAGGAGAAGGAAAAATATGTTGGTCTGAAAACCTCATCTGCCATAGCAACAAGGAGGACTCCTACAACTCAGCCAAGTAAGGAAGAACCTTTCAGGAAAAAGAAGAAGTCGAAGAGTTCAAGAACCTATAAAGTTGCATCTGAAGAGGAGGAAGAAGGAACTGATTCATAAGAGATAGTTAGAGAATTGAAGGCAATTGGTGCTCATGCAGTTAAGCTGAATAAGAGGAAGTCCATTGAGAAAAGTAAAGGAACACAAAAGAAGCCTAGAGCTGGCCAGACCAGCATGTCAGTAGAAGAGGTTGAAAAAATTGTTGTGGATGATGGTAATTTGTAACCCTTGTGTAATCTATATGATTTCTTTGATGACTCTAGGAAGAAAACTCTAGAAGAAGCTACTGTCAAACATTTAAATGTTTTCAAAAAGACTCTAGTTGAGATCATGGCTGGCTTTCCTACAAGCCTATACAAGGTCCTAGAATCAACAAGAGAATCTGCTAGATCTGAGGAAGAAAATTTGAGAAAAAGGGTTCTTGCAGATCTATGTTCAGAAATGAGTATTGAGGAAATAGACTCAATTCTTCTGAAAATTAAAAAGCAATTCAGAACAAAATCAAGGGTCAATAAACTTATGATTTGGGATACAAAAGTAGTAATAAATGAGACTAAGGAAATTGTAGAATAATTCCTTTCAAAAGAAAAGGGAATGGAAAGTGAGAAGTTGGCAAAAGAAATTCCAATTGAAGCAGTAAATTAAGGTAATAATATTGAAGAGGTAGAGGTGGTAGGAGATGTAAATGAGAACATATTTGTTCCTGAGGACAATTTGAATCCTCCTATCCCTGAAGACATTGAAATTCTTGTAGCAGCTAAGGAGCCATTAGTAGAAATTACAGAGAGAAGGTTGTGTCTGTTGAGGAAAAGGAACCTTCACTAGTCGCCCCAGAACTTCAAACTGAACCAGTCAAGGGTAAATTGTCGGAATCCACTCCCCATAAAGGTAAATAATCTTAATTGAAACAGCTCATAGATTTGGACTCTGAATTTGATGAAAATTCAATCAATTTTTCCACTCTATCCCCCATTCAAATGATAAAAGTTTCCAAGATAGATCAAGATAAGGCAAATGAAAGAATATTGAAATCTCACATTGAGGATAGTGAGTTGTTGAAGCTTTCCTTTGAATTCCTACATAAATTGTTTCCACCACATGCTTCGGATCCATTAGGATCCACATCCGGTGAGTTGAAAAAGTTGATAAACTTTGTTGACTCCCACTTCAAATATTTTGAGGACTCAACTTTAGTCAAGGTAAGGGAAGAATTTAAAGAGGATAGACTTGGTAATCTAATCAAGTTGATAACAAGGGACATAATATTGCTAGAAACATGGGTGCAACACACTCAACAAGCTATAATTGAAGGAGGTAATATCTATAAATCCTACCTAAGTTTGTCAAAGTTTACAAGTGCTAATGAAAAGAAAATAAAGGATATTGAGCTATAGCTAGTCGCAATGTCAAATAGTTTTGATCCTTTGGCTAGCAGTATTTGCCATCAAGACTGTTAGGTGTTAACCCTCCTTGATCAAATGAAAAATATAAAGCTTGAAAATGAAAAACATCATTACTAGAGTGTGTGATCTAAGGGGATTGATTTGTACCAAGATTGAGATAATGGAAAATGCACTAAAAGAAGCAAGAAGTGTTGTTATTACCCCAGATCCTACAGGTTTGGAAACCATAGAAACATTTTCCTATCTTCTCTGTGGACACATCTCAATTTTGGAGAGCTTGAAGAGTATTTGGGATTCGACTCTTAGCGACCTGAAAAAAGGTCTTTGCAGAAATTTTTCAATTTTTGTAAGTTTCCATACAGTATGTGTACAAGTTCTACACCCCCAATTTTTTCATTGATGTCAAAGGGGGAGAGGAGGTATAGTGAAAAATATTTTAGGGGTGGGTAATATTTTTGAAGATCTACAGTATTGAAGTATTTAGTATTTTGTGTACCGGTAGCATATTATCTCTGACACTTAGTCATTTTTCACTAAGTGTTTCCATCAATTCCAAAGGGAGAGATGGTTGTGGATGTGATTTTTGTATTATGGTGTTTTCATTGATGCCAACCATAGTTATCTCTGAGGTCCACAGTTTTGTATTCATTCGTACCTAAAGAAGAAGTGAAATATGTATGATATTGAAAATATTATCAGCTGAACAGGATATTCAGTTGTGAAGTCTCACCAAATCACTTTTCTTGTTTGTGGAACATTGAACATGTCTCCTTGGCACAGAGAGAGCATACAATTATTGAATCTAGCAAAAGTACTCTTGTGGCTATAGGTACAGTTGGACATTCTCTATCTATTTGCTATGTCAAGCCAACTTAGTGAAATATTGTATACCTAATGTATAAAGGTTAATTAATGTTGTTATTATCTTTTTGGTTGCTTTATTATTGGTCCCAGCTATTGTTTGGCCAACTTGCTCGGGTCCACATAGAATTTATCCATCATGTGGGTTGACTAGTTGATAATCTTGTTAAGTTTTGTGGAAGCCGACTTGTGGCGACGAAATATTTGTAAGTGGATATATATATATATATGTGTGTTTGGCCATATCATTTGGATAGGTGTGAGAGGTGTATGTGTAATTTTTGTGATTGTCTAAGAAGAGATTAAGTGATTTCATGTGTAGTTTCACTTACGCATAAAGATTTTTGTGGGCGAACCTAAGCAGAACAGGGCAGAAGTTCTTCATTAGTCATCAAGGCCGAAGTTCGTACTAAAGCTTAACTGGAACTGTAATCAGGAATTTGTAGATGATATTATATCAATCCACTTTCTTTTGGAACTATTCCAATCTCTTTTGTCAAGGTAGTGAGCCTTATTTTGAGTAGTGAGCTCTAGGCAGTGAGCCTTAATGCAAGTGCATTCCCCTTATGTAATATTCTCCTTGAGTATACTTAGAATTCTTGTGGATTGGCCATCCATCGTGGTTTTTCCCCTTACAGGGTTTCCACATAAAAAATTGTTTTATGGTTGTGTGGTTTCTTACTTTCTATTTCTACATATTTTTATTAATTGAATGTGTTAGAAAACTTAAAAATAAGGATAATAGAGTTAAAATTTGCAGAACACTAATTCACCCCCCCCCTCTCAATTTTTCTTGTTTCCAACACATTCCACCATGGAGGCTTAACTTTTGGTTCCCAATTTCTTTCCTTTGGTAATGTTATGACTTTAGCTTCAATAAAATCATTTAATGTTGATTCTGATGATTGTCCCAAAGGTGTGAACCTTCTTCAATTTGAGGGTGCTCGATATGATGGTGTTCTAGATCTAGCATTACATTGATTTTTGTTTTGGTTCACATTTTGGTTGTTGTTTTGGTTGATGGGTGGATTTTTGTTCTGATTAGTTTTGGTGGTTGTTGTTTTCAAGTTGAATACAGGTTTTGCATTTTGGTTTTTAGTTGTGCCATCGTTGTTACCCACATTCTTGTTTCATTTCCAAAAATTTAGTTTGTCACCACTGTTGTAATTGTTAGAGGAGCTTGATGCATTGTTTTCATTGTAAAGTTTTATGACTCCTCTTTTGACCAAAGCTTCTTCAATGTTAATCCAATTTTCAATCAATTTTTCGAAGGTAGGTGGACATTGAAATTCCAATCTGTAGCTCATCTCATCATTTAGGTTATCAATAAAGATTTCTATCTTTTCTTTTTCAGGCATGGGACGAGAATACCTCACAAATAACCTTCTCCATTTTTGTAGAAAAGTGAGGAATGATTCACCCTTTTTTTGTTTCAAGTTGCAAAGGTCTTTCATTCTTATATCATGTTGGATGTTATAAGAATATTGGGTGATGAACTTGTTAACCAATTCTTCAAAGGTTTTTATTGGTGGTGCAAGTTTGGAAAACCATTCAAGGCATTGTCCACCTAAGCTACATTGGAATAATCTCATCAAATGTGTTTCTTCATGAGTAAATTCAAGACTCATGGTTCCAAATTCCCTCACATGATCTATTGGATCGGTCTTACCATTGTATTTTTCATACTTTGGAAATTCGCAATGTTTGGGAAAAGGAATTATGTGGATATCTTGATCAAAAGGATATGGAAAAATGTCTTGGATCAAGTATCGTTTTGAGGTTCCCCTTTGCATGTCAAGAATTTTTTGTTGAAGGTTTTTCATTTGATGAGTTCGGACCACCAGTTGTTTTGTATCATTTTCAGGCTTTTTGGGAGGTGCTTTCAATTGATTAACATCAAATTCATCAAGCAATTTGACACCTTGTTTAGCTAGCATTAGTAAGTGTGCGAACCCCAATCCCAATACTTGCAAAACAATAAGAACAAACACATTAGATTAGAGAATGCAAGCAAGAACAAGGATTCCCCATTAAATCCATTTACAAAGTTTAAATTAGGAAAAGAAATGAAGAACACAAAGAGAAAATGATAAAATAGAGATTGAATCCTAATTAAACTAGCAAACTCATGATCCCATGGGGGAATTGGTGCCAATTTGATGTGAAAATTGGCCCTTTCCCAATTCCTATGATGCAATATTGATGTATGTTGATGAATGATCCACTGTGATGAAGGATGGTGAGTGCTCCAAGCTAAAAACCTGCATAACCTAGCTAAGAACTCAATGGTATTGGTGAAAATGGCTAAAGATTTGAGTATAGTAACTTTGCATAAATTGTGGATGATCAAATGAGGAATGAAGCCTCTTGTTTATAGATAAGATTGAAGGATGAATGTCCAAAATAGAGCAATGTGGGGCTAACATTCAACCAATGGCAAGATGCCACTTGTCAACCTATGAGTGGATGGAGGATGTGCAAGTTTTGAGGATTGTGCCAATAAATGCCTATTTTTGAATTTTGAATTTGTTGAAATGACATGCAAGAGGGAAGAAAGAATGCATTGAATGCCACTTGGCTCAAGGAAAAGGACATGTAAGAGAGAGTAAATTCCTTGTTGGATGTACATGTCAACTTGGATTTTTGAATTAGAACTTGGAGAATATTCCTTAAAGATGCCTTGTTGAGGAAAATAGAGATTTAATAAATCAATTAAATCTATTTTCATGTGCAAGTGGTAAAAGTTGGAGGATGGGGCATGAGAGGAGATTAAATTAATCCAAGTTAATTAATTTAATGAAGATATTAAGTGATGTGACCTATTTGACTTAAATTTGTGGATTTATTTAAATCAAATATGAGAGGAATGTGATAAGAGATTAATTAAATAAAGATTTTGATTTATTTAATTAAAAGAGATGATTGTTAGATTAAACTAAATAAGGTTTTAATTTATTTAATTTAATAGATAGACTTTAGAGATTTAATCAAATAAAATTAATTATTTAATTAAATAGGATAATTAGATCAAAATGATTAATTTAATTATCAAGAAGAGGTGACTTAATTAGATAACTGGTTTATTTAATTAAGAGAGGAATATTGATGAATTTAATCAGATAGGGGTATTTGATTAAATGGTTAGACCAAAGGATGATTCAGGACAAAATGATGTTAGTAGTCAGGATCAGATGCACAATATCAATCAGTACATTTTACGTGTACATTTTGCCCCTCTTTGAAGCAATGCACTTGTTACGTTGGTTCAAAGAATAAACGATCTTGATCAAAGCCAAAATTTTCACTTTTAAAATCTTGCCCCACTACTTCCTGGCAAGAGAAAACATGCCAATATACTGCCCCCTCGAGAGATTGGACAAAAATTTCAATTTTTGGGTGATCTCGCGAAAAAAGAGAACAAGGTGCCTAACAAGTCTCAAAAGGCTCCATGACGCCAAAAACTTGTCTAAATACAATAAAATGATGTAAAACAGGCCGCAACTAGACAAAAACAAGTTCAAGGGTCCAAAAACCTAGCAAGATAGCTAATTAGGGTGAAAAAAACCCTAATTTTCAAGCTTAAAAAGGCTCTGAGGGGTCACTTTCAATTCATTTTCACACACAACCATCTAGCAACCTTGAGATTTGAGCTTTGACCTCCTGACGATATGGCACAATGACAACTCCCGATGCACATTTTTGACCGAGTCTGGACGTACCAGCGGCCACCCCGCATTCAGGCACCGGTAAGTGATCCTCACTTGAGCTTTATTTTTTGTTTGTAGCGCTCATTTAATGCTCTCAAATTCAGTCCATCTGCAGCAGCGCTACATAGCGCCACTCAAAAATCAAACTGCACCGCTCAGTGTTAGATTGTGTTGCGGCAGTGGAGTTTGGAGTTTGAAAATAAACTCCAAACTCCAATGCTGAGCTCATGGCCAGCGGGGTCAATTCCAAAGCACGACGCGGCGGTGCGCTAACAACTGGAAACTTTTCAAACTGCGCCGCTCGGAAGGAAAGTGTACCGCAGCGGTGCGCTTTCAACATTTTTGTGCACTAGCGTCATAGTTTGATAAAAATCAAACTGCAACGCCTTCACGGATTGCGACACTGGAGTGGTTTCTTGGACGCCCGGCAAAAAAAATTCAAATTTTTTAACATGATGACCCTTCCTAATGCAGGACAAGGCGAGGGAGCTCTACTCCCAAGAGCACAGGTCACAAGATTTGTTTGGTTTACTTGCGAGACCTAAGTGACAGAGATTAGGATCGACTACAAGACATGGGGTTGTGGTACATCACCTACACAACACCCATTCTCACCCACCTTGGGATGATGTCAGTGCTTGTCGAGAGATGGCACAGCGAGACCTCTTCTTTCCACCTTCCCACCGGCAAGGCCACCGTCACCTTGGAGGACATTTGGCGCATCTTGAGATTGTCGATTCATGGTTGGCATGTCATTTTTGATATAGATGAGGGGTAGAATTCCTGTCACACAGTCCTTGCCATAGAGGACGTTGTTATTTGTGAGGGGCAGATCGAGCTCGAGCGTCATAGGGCTCTGGCCCCTCCCTTCCGCTTGGTTGTTGCGATAATTATTTTAGGTCTCGTTGCCCCAGATCGACGAGGCCAGTACTTCAGTCCTAGTTAAGGACTCTGTTGGGAGAGCATGGTTATGCGTGACAGGCCTACTCACTTTACTTGGGGGCCAGTTCTTCTTGCATCATTGTATAGAGATCTTCACGAGTACGTCTACCTCGACGGCAAAGCACTCGGAGTAGGTGTGACACTCCTCCACGTATGGGCGTGGGAGCACATTATTGTCCTTCGGCCGCGGATTGTTGCAATTTCGATGGGAGTTGATGATCCACCTTGTATGGCACTACAGAGGTGGTGTGTCCTTCACACACACGAGCGAGCACGGGATTCCCTATTGGAGGAGGGTCCTAGATGAGATGCAGGTGTTCATATGGCATCTGTAAATTGGTCAGCCTAGATGGGCCGACGATGCACATCAGATATTTTATGCCCGCCAGGACCGCTTCATGTAGGGGCGAGAGCATATGATGATAGAGAGATATTTGCCCGGGCATGTGCAGCGTCAGTTCGGTGAGCCTTAGGATCGGCCAGACAATGATTATGTGGTCGTATTTTCCCACACCATGGCACAAGTTTCATGGGGGCGGTATATTCCTGCTTCTGAGGCCGTCGACAGCTTCAGACATTTGGTGGCTCGGCCATGGGCTTATGATCAGGGGCCTGCAGATCCAAGCATGACACAGGCATACAAGGATTGGTTCCGGCCTCCCCTTCATTTGACAGTTCTAGAAGCAGTCCCCGATTGGTGGAGGGTGAGAGGCAGAGGGGGAGGAAAAGCACGAAGGGATGGTGCATGAAAGGACCAGCCAACTGAGCCTCGAGTTCAGCTAGTTCAGCCAGTTCAAGCTGACGTACAAATGTAGGATCAGCAGCAGGTGTCGGCAGGTGCACCACCATAGGCTAGGGGCAAGGATCAGCCTCAGGTACAGCCTCCATGAGCATAGCTAGCAGGGCAGGTGGATCCCCGAGATACATTGATTGCACAGCTGCAGGCCTAGGTGTAGACCTTGATAAGGGAGAGAGATCAGGCGCAGACCGAGAGAGATCAGATCAGGGCCGAGAGGGATCAGGTCATACTGCAGAGATAGGTCACAGAGTTACAGGTGGCCACAGAGCTAGGCCGGAGACAACAGTTGGAGAGCATGGCAGCCTCCTCCTCTCAGGGTATAGTGTCCATTCGGTCCTACAGGGAGGCTGTCCAAGAGGCCAAGTATTATCGTATGCATTACCATGAGGCCGTACCCAAAGCAACATGGGTCTCAGAGTACTCGCAGCCGACCAGTTTCAGACTAGCAGAGGGTCACGGTGACAAAGGCAGGGGCAGCAAATAGGAGGGTTAGGTCTCCTTTTGATCAAGATGATACCATTTTTTGTGCCTTATGGGCTCCTTTTTGATAGCCCGATGGGCCTTTTTGTACTGATTGACATACATACATGTACAATGATCTGATTATTTTGTACTCTGACAGTTACATTATTGATGATACATATATGAGATGATGATTTTAATGTGATGTGATATATTCCATTTATTTATGCATGCATGAATGATTCTATTTCTATATGCTATGTAATGATGTTATGGTGTTATATTATGTATTTATGGATGCATTTATTTCTGATGATATATGCATTATGTAATGATTATGACCTAACAGATCTGTATTATGTTGTTGACTTATGATATGCAGATGTATTTATGTGATGCGTAATAATGTTGTAGTCTATTTGATGATTTGAAATGATATGGAAATGATTTATGGTGTACACGCGAAATGATATGTGAATTATGCTTATAAAATGAAATGATTATGGATGGATGTACGTTTTGCATGTAATGGATTTTTTTATGTTTCTATTTATGTTGATGTGGAATGATTTATGTAATGAAATTCAAAAAATGATTGTGATGTTATTTATGAGATGACATGGATGATTAGTGGATGATATAATGCAATGGTCATATTTTATATGATGATGCAAATGAGATGGTTTTAAGATGCTTAGAATAACAAATATTATCCTAAACATGTTAGATGTATGTAATGTATGTGATGCATTTACTATGATGCAATGCGATATATGAAATGATATGTTAATGCAAAGTGGTATGATGATGCTTAATGTAAAATGAATGTAATGTGTGTGAGTATGTATGCAATGGATTATCTATAATGCTTATGTACTTATTATGTATGATTGTGCAGTAGGTGGTAATGTGAAATGGTTATGAAATGTTTATGCAAATGAATGTTATGCGATGATTTATGTGATAAATGCAATGTGATGCAAAAAAAATGGATGCAATGCAATGAGAAAGGGATATGCTAATTTTATGGAAAATGCTTATAATACCATGTTTATATGATGATGGAAATGCAATGCATGTGTTTCCTATATGATATGTTGATGCAATATGCAATTTTTTTGTGGATGCAGGATCGATGACGATGATGATGGTGATGATGATCAACTATCATAATACCCTGTTAGTGCAATGAGCAAGAAGAAATGAAAGAGAAGAAGTCATTTCAACAAGACACAAGATGATGAATATGCAAAATGACGATGATTACTTTCCGAGGAGTTGGGATTTTCAAAGGGCCAATTTTCTTATGTTTGATGACACACGTGGTACGATGCATCAAGGTATAGAAAATCAGGATGGCATTGTACCTAGTGTGATGGAATTTGACTTGACAAACAGATAGGAGTATCCTTGTTCACACCTGACATATGGAAACCTTGCTAGGATGCACTTTAGAAGTTTCAAAACACCTCGGACCAAAACACGGAAAGGTACAACCTATCAATCCAATATTCATCAAGCTGCCCGAAACCTCCTCTATACATACCTAACAAAGCAAGTATTCACCAAGTTATATTACAAGAATGTCCAACATGCACAACAGACAAAAGATAATGATCATTGCCCCGTTCCTATTTCTCTAAATCCTCTGTTCGGATATCATCGAGAAGTCCTTGGAATGAGTGCAATAAGATAAGTCAAAAGATAAAGATAAAGTAAACAAACAAGCTGATGTTCTTCAAAACCACTAACCAAAAGGGGATGTATTTTTAAGGATAAGAACCGAAACTATTGCCAAAAGATAATGCCCATTGTAGGAAGGATACATCCTAGGACATGTTAGTGGATGGTGGCACGTCATTTCATTTATCCTAAGCGTTCCTTCAAATGATTGATATAGGACCAATTGGATGATGAGTTATCGACACAAAGAGTTGACCAATTTGTTTACGTACTGACCTAGACCTGAGACTTGACATTTTTTGAGTTTTTACTTTTGACCGGCTAGACTTGTTTCTGATTATCTTACCAAAGATTGAGGATGACTATCATTTATTATGAATGATGTTATTGCGGGTGCAAGTGAGATGAGATAGATGGATTTTTTCAAATATTTGGATTTTTTTTGGAGTTTTAAAATGTTTTTGAGGCTGTTTTTGGTATTTTTGAGATTTTCAAATGTTTTGGGGTTTTTTGAGATTTTGACCAAGAGACTAACCTAAAGACCTATCCTAGGGGCCTCGGGGGCTCATCAACAGATTAGCCTTGCCTATGTTATACACACAGAGACCATGTAGTTTGACTGATGAGTTGACCAATTTACAGATGACGATATACATGATGAAATGCCAGTTTATTATGACGGACTCCTAAAGGCCTGACCTAAGTGTCTCGGGGGATGATCAAAGATCAACCTTTCCAACGTTCAAGGCTTAGAGACCCGTATTGTGACAAGAAGACATTGTTTTTGACTTTTTGACTAAATTTTTGATCGACTTTTTGACCTATTTTGGGATTTTGATATGTTTTGATGTTTTTGGATTTTCTGATGTTTTGATGTTTTTGGGTTTTCTGATGTTTTAGGACCTTAAGGATATACACAAATCCGATCCGATGAGAACATGCCCCCAGCGCGAAGCAATAGACTACTCCAATAAAGGAAGGACAAACTGACCTTGAGGATGGGCCGAGTAGTACTAAGAGGGATCATGATACAAACACAAGACCAAGCTATGGTGCGGATGTGGGTGGATGAGTGATGGATGGAGATCTGAAAGCAATGGATGATGGAAGCGTAATGGATGGATGATGCAGAACAAGCTGTAAAGATCCTGGTGGATGGAAAGTGCTTATTTACACAAGGCACTTGTTTGTTAGGTTTTCACCAAGGTACTTGCCCAAAATGCCACCGAAGTGGTTTTCACTAGAGGACGATTTTTCTCTTTACTGTTTTTAATCCTTTTTCTGATTTTTTTGGATTTTTTGCTTTTTTGATTTTTTTGTTGTCACCAAGACACCTGTTTGCCAAGTTTTCGCCGAAGTAACCATTTTTTCAGAACATTTTCTAATTTTTGGATTTTTGGTTCTATACCTTGAAAAATTTAGGCATAAAACTTTTGAGATGAGAGCTATTCATGGGCTCTTGTAGAGTTCCCCTTGGTGTTGATAACTAATATGCCCCTGACTTATAACTTGTTGTGATATCGAATGGTCCCAACCAATTGGGTTCAAATTTTCCTTTGTTGCTTGGGTTTGGTACATTCTTTTGATTCTCCTTTAATACCAGTTCTCTGATTTGGAAAGTCCTGCTTCTGATTTTCTTATTATAGCTCCTTTTGAGTCTATTCTGATAGACTTGAAAATGATTCAAAGCATCTATACATCGCTCATCCAGTAGCTCCATCTCATTCAATCTCGATACTCGGTACTCTTCATCTGTGATGAGGTTTTACAATGATATCCTGAGTGATGGGAGCTTGATCTCAATGGGGAGTACTACCTCTGATCCGTAGACCAGGGAGAAGGGGGTGGCGCTGGTGGGTGTGTGGATACTAGTTCGATAGGCCCAGAGGGTGGGATTAAGTTGCAAATGCCAGTCACGACCTATGTCATTGACTATTTTCTTGAGGATTTTCAGAATGGTTTTGTTTGTACCTTCTGCTTGGCCATTGCCTTGGGGATAGTATGGGGTGGAGAAGCGATGTTGGATTTTGAATTTTTCGCATAAGTCGCGAACCTCCTGATTCTTAAATGGTGTCCCATTATCTGAGATAATGGCTTGTGGGACACCGTAGCAGAAAATGAGATAGTTCAGGATGAACTTTGATATCTGCTTCCCAGTTATATACGTCATGGGTATGGCTTCCACCCACTTAGTAAAGTACTTTGTTGTGGTTATGATGAATTTGTGGCCGTTAGATGAAGTGGGCGTGATTTTTCCAATGAGATCGAGTCCCCACTGCGAAAAGGGCCATGGTGTGACGATGGGATGAAGCTCTTGAGTTGGAGCATGGATGAGGTCCCCATGTTACTGACATTGTAGACACCTTCTAACATAGTCATGTGCCTCTCTTTCCATTGTGGGCCAATAATACCCCATCCTTAGTAGTTTCTTAGCTATGGTCATTCCACTCGAGTGTGAACCACAGATACAATTATGTACTTCAGTTAGAGCGGTTAATGCCTCCTCAGTGTTTAAGCAGTGCAATAAGGTTCCTTTTATGCTTCTACGATATAGGGTATCTCCTAGGATGACAAATCAGGATGCCTTTTTGACAAAGTTTTGTTTTAGGTTTGAGGGTAAGTCAGCGGGTATGACTCCTATTCGAAGGTATGTGTAAATGTCGTGGTACCAAGGATCACTAGGACCAACGATTTCGCACACAAATTCTGATTCTGGTACTTCGAATGTGGGCACGAGAAGCTGCTCTATCAAGAATTCATATTTTGGAACGTTGTGGGGGAATCCAGTAAGGATCCAATTGTTGCATGGCGTCTGCTGCTCTATTGTTGGTTCTAGGAATCTGCTCAAATGTAATCTCGATGAAGGATTCTTTGAGAGTCTCCACCAATTTCTTGTATGGAGTGAGCTTGTCGTCCTTGGTCTGGTATTCATTGTTCACTTGATTTATTATCAATTAGGAGTCTTTGTATACTTTGAGAGCTATAATGTTCCACTGCACTGCTATTCTGAGACCTATGGTTAAAGCCTCATATTCTGCAATGTTATTGGTGCAGGGAAATGCCAGTTTGTAGGACCTTAGTATGCAATCCCCTTGTGGGGTGATAAAGAAGATGCCAGCTCCTGATCCATGCTTTGTGTATGAGCCATCGAAGTATAGTTTCCAATGGTCGGCTACATTGAGATTAAAAATAGATTCATCTAGAAACTCTGAGACGAGAGGATTCTCTAAATAGATTGGTGCTTCTGCAAGTTTATCTGCGATGACTTGGTCTTTGATTACTTTTCACTCCACATATTCAATGTCGTATTCTGACAGTATCATTACCCATTTGGCCATTCTTCCAGTGAGCATTGCTTTTGACAATAAGTACTTGAGAGGGTCAATTTTGGTGATGAGTTTTATTTTGTGTGCCAACATGTAATGTCTAAATTTTTGTGATGCAAACACTACTGCTAGGCATGCTTTCTCTATGAATGAGTAGTTTAGCTCATGCCCAACCATTTTTCTTCTGATGTAATAGATAGCCCTTTCTGTTCCATTTTTGTCATGTTCAGCTAGGAGAGCTCCAAGGGTTGTTGTTGTTGTTGATATGTAGAGAATTAATGGATTCCTTGGGATTGGTGGCATTAAGACCGGTGGTGTCAGTAAATATTCTTTGATTTTATTGAATTCCTCTTCACACTTGGTATCCCATTTGTACGCTACTCCCTCGTGAAGTAGGTGAGAATATCGGTTATTTTTGTTCGCTAATTGTGCTATAAATCTTCGAATGGATTGGAGCCTGCCTTGGAGAACTCTCAATTGCTTTAATGTTTTTGGTGCCTCCATCTCGAGGATTGCTTTTACCTTTGTTGGATCTACCTCGATACCTCTCATTGACACTATATATCCTAGCAATTTTCTCGATTATATGTTGAAGATGCACTTCTTTGGGTTTAATTTGACCTTGTACTCTTCCAGCCTATCAAAAATGGCACTTAAGGTTGCTATGTGATCTTTTCTCTTTCTAGACTTGGCTAGAATGTCATCAACATAATCTTCAACCATCTTATGAATCATGTCATGGAATATCAATGTCATGGCCCTTTGGTATGTTGCTCCTATGTTCTTTAAGCTGAATGGCATCATATTCCAACAGTAAGTCCCTCATGGACAAGTGAAAGTTGTTTTATGTTGGTCCTCTTTAGCTATCATGATCTAATTTTATCCTGAGAATCCTCCATTAGTGACAGCATCTCATGTTCGGCTGTCATGTCTACTATCATGTCAATGTTTGGAAGTGGGAAGTCATCTTTTGGACATGCTTTATTCAAGTCTTTGAAGTCTGTGCAGATTCTGATGCCCCCATCGGGTTTTGACATAGGTACCAAGTTTGACACCCATTCTAGATAATCTATTGGTCGGATGAATCCTACATCTAATAGCTTTTTTAGCTCCATTTTGACTAATAAGGTGATCTGAGGGTGCATTTTTTGAAGCTTTTGTTTAACAGGTTTTGCTTCTAGATATACTGCTAAGTGGTGAACCACGATCTCTGGATCAAGCCCAGGCATATCAGCATAGCTCCATGTGAATTTTATCTGTCTTTCTCTTAGGAAGGCTACTAGGAGCTCTTGTTCCTCTGATAGTAATGACTCCACGTAGAATGTGATGTGCAGGGTTTCCTCTATTCCTAGGTTGACCGGATTGCATTTTTCTGCTAGGATTGCTGATTTTTCTTGATGAAGAGCTCTAGAAGGAATATTGAATCCCCCATCCTTGGGTGCCTCAGAGAGGTTTTCACCATTGGATGTGTCCTTTCTCTTTAATTTTTTCTGGTCGGAGAGTTACACAATTTTGTTTTCACTCAAGGACTTGGATATTATTCTTAATTTTTCACTTTTGCGACTGAGGGATTCAATCGTTTCCCCATAATAGGCATGTGTATCTAGCTCGATTATGAACCCTGCTTTGTGATCCCCACATGGAATGTTATCCCGCAGTCCCATGAATTTTGAGAGTGCCTCATCATTTTTGAATGTATTGAGAATTGGTGCTCCTCGTTGGTTGTAGTCAATGAGTTGGCGATATACTAGGTGGATCTCATGATTTTGGTGGTCTGATTCAAAAGATAGGGTGCTAATCATGAAAAGAGTGGTATCCTCAAATAGCCTAGGTGAGTTGGTCATGGTATCCTTTTCATCACTACTACTACAGACGTCAGTTATATAAAATGTGAATTTATCTATGACGCGACCTGTAGATACTGGTAAGCGTAGTTCTGCTGCGGTTGGCTCGAGAGGATTATTAACCCTTCTAACTGGAGGACTTTGGCCACGTATGGTTATACTCGAAGGGGTACATCCAAGACCAATATTTTGTATCGCTCACGTCTTTAGAATGATAGGTATTATAAGCCCATTTTTCATTTCTCCCAAGTCTTTGGTTTCTGTCATAGCCCATTGCGAGCATCATTTGCAGACCCTTACTTCCGTCATC
The DNA here is from genome assembly GCA_007258455.2 of Sequoia sempervirens. Taxonomy (NCBI): domain Eukaryota; kingdom Viridiplantae; phylum Streptophyta; class Pinopsida; order Cupressales; family Cupressaceae; genus Sequoia; species Sequoia sempervirens. Next base: position 304,518,115 of record VDFB02105785.1, read on the forward strand.
CATTGGTAAATCAGCTACTGGTTTCTCATCTTGATATATCATATGAGATGGATCTTCCTCAATAAATTCTTGGCCAAGATCTCCCCAACTTGTAAAGTTAGGATAGTCTTCAAGAGATGTTTGGGATGTGGAGGCTTCATTTATTTGCGGACGTCCCCATGATCTAGGAGATTGTGGTAACTCTCCTACCACAAAATCATTTTTAGGGATCATGTAGTTTCCACAATCGTTATCTTGGATGATGACCTTAATGTCAGAGATGATGGGAATGGTGGGAGTGACAGGTGTCTCTATTGCATAAGTGGATGTGAGAGTGGCGGGATCGATGTATGGTGTAGATGGGCCCTAGTCATTTTTTGGTACTTGGGGGATTTAATAGTACTTTGCTTCGAGGATTTTGCAATAGGAGAAGGGTTCGGGATCTCCATGGATGGTAACTTCTTGTCCCTCATGTGTGAATTTCATACATTGATGGAAATTTGACGCTACTGCCTTCATTGCATGAATCCATGGACATCCTAGGAGGATGTTATATGGTAAGTCGAGGTCTAGGACCTGACAAGTGGTTTCCATGATAGCAGGCCCTACTTGAATAGGGAGTTTGATTGTTCCCTGGGACACTCTTTCTTGATCATCATATGCTCTTATTGTGATACCCTTTCCTTTGTCGATAGTATCCTCTAAGATTTTCAATTGTTTGATGAGCTTGAGAGAACAAATATTCAAGCCCCCACCTCCATCCACCAAGACCCTTTTGACTTTGCTTTTTTGTACTATGACTTCTAAGTGGAGCGCACGATTGTGAGATGGTTGAGTGGGAAAATCCTGGTCGAAGAATGTGACGAGATTTGGCATAATGATATTTCTGACCATAGCTTGGAATTGTTCTGCATCAAGACTTGCAGGGATAGTGGATGAAGCCAGCGCTTCCTCAAGGATTTTCCTATGGGCAGATGATATTTTTAGCAACTCCATGATGGAGATTTGCATTGGCATTCTCTTGAGTTGATCAAGGATGTTATATCCATTAGGGACAGATCTAGATGCGGGGACTTTGTTTGGTTGGGATGATCCTATGATGGTAACTTTGTTGCCTCTTGCGGTGACTCCACAATCGGCATGGGTGCCTTTGATGGTGATGACTGTGCAGTATTCATCTAGGGAGGCGACAACAATTTCATACACATGATTCACATTTGTGTGGGTGCCTTTCCCCTTATCGGTGTTATTATTATTCCCTTTATTGCCATGATTAGGCATTGGATTCGTGTATATCTTAATATCTTGGTTTCCTATTGGTTGTTCTACGTTTATAATTCTTTGATCGATGAGATCTTGAATTATTTTTTTTACCCTCATACAACTGTTCATGGTATGCCCTTTGATTTTATGGAAGTCACAAAGTTGATTCTCACTATACCAAGGAGGTTTCACATCCGATTCTTGATAATTCTCATAGGTGGGCGCTTTGATGAGTTTTTCATTTATCAGCTTCTTTGTGATGACTTCTAGTGGTTCCCCCAGAGTGGTGTACTTTTGCTTGGGATACCTCTTGTTCCATTGGGGTGGTCCCCTTTGATCATTGATATTGTTAATTATCGGATTGTTGTTTGGTTGTGTTGTCTGATGATTGTTTTGGTGTTGGATTTGGATTTGTGGTGCAGGTGTATTTTGGCGAGGGGCACTGATGACCACTTCGGCATCAACAACACCATCATTAGTAACATTTTTGTTCCTTTCCCACGTTCAAGGTTTGTCATTGTAATTAGTGGGTGGGAAATTGTTTTGTTGCTCGGGGTATGAAGTTGATCCCACAAGTTGAGTCATAAGGGCTCGTTCGATGCTGAGCACCTTGGAGATCAACTGGTCATATGTGGTGATCCTTTGTACCTTGAGATGAAATTCCAAGAGGTCGTTAAGGTTGGATATAATGGTGCAAATTTGTTGTTCCTCAGGCATGGTCCACTTTCTCTGATTGGCCTTGGATTGCCATCATTATAGGAATGAAGCAAATGATTCATTCTTTCCTTGTTTCAGAGTTGAGAGTTCTTCTAGACTAACATCCATGGTAATGTTGCATGCATAATTTTTAATGAATGCGTCTATAATTTCTTGGAATTTTTTGATGCCTATAGGTAGGTGAGAGAACCATTCCATAGCATGGCCAAGAAAACTCCTAGGAAATAGCCGCATCAGATAAGTATCATTATATGCGACTTCCATGCAATGAACCTGGAATTCCCTGATGTGATCTTCACGGTTTCCCGTCCCACAATATTGTCAAAATTGGGGATCTCAAATCCCTTGGGGAATGGTTTCATCACTAGGCTCTTGTCAAATGGATAGGGACACAAGTTGCTTGGTGTTTTTGTGGTTCGACCTGATTGAAGATTGAGCACTTGTTGCGAGATCAACCTGATTTGTGTCGTTACGTCATTTTTTAGATTAGGGGGTGGGATGAAGGTGTTCTAGGGGGTTTCGATTGTGGGTTGGATGGGTGGGTTGGTTGGTGAGTTATTTGATGGTATTTTCACATTTTACTGAGCTAGGTATGCTTACACTTGTTGTTGTATGAAAAACGCTTGTTGTTGATCTTGTTGTTGTTGTGCTAGGATTGCTTGTTGTTGTGCTTGTTTTTGTTGTGCTAGGATTGTCTGTTGTTGTGCTTCTTGTTGTTCCAACAATGCTTGTTGTTGGGCTACCAATTGGGTTGCTTCTTAGTGCTCTTGATATTGTTTTATTGCTTGTTGATATGCTTGTCATTGTGCTGCTTGTTTTTGTGCAAGAAGTTGTGCTTGTGCTTGTGCTTGTTGTACTTGATAGTGGGTGTGCGCTTGATCTTGGGCTTGTGCTTGTTGGGCTTGTTGTTGCAATAGAATTTGGGCTTGGGCAGCCTTTTGTGCTTGTAATGTGACTTGGGCTGCTTGAGTGGCTTGTTGTTGTTGTTGTTGCAATAAGTCTTGGGCTTGTGCGGCCTGTTGTGCTTGCTATGCAATTTGGGCGGCTTGATCATTTTGCACTCCTTTTGCGGCTTGTTGGGAAGCTATTTGTGCAGATTTTTTCTTTTGCACTTACAGGAATGCCTTTTGATAAGCAGCTTGGTGAGAGGCTTGCAATGCCATGCTGTATTGGCTTGATAAATTGAAATTTGGTGGTGGTGGGGGTGGTGGTGGATTCGGGATGGTTTTTGTGGTGGTAGTGAGCGGTGATGTCATGTTGGTGATTTGAGTGGTGGATGGTGCTATCATGCTGGTGGTTTGAGTGGTGAATGGTGTTGTCGTGTTGGTCGTTTTAGTGGTGAATGGTGTTGTCATGTTGGTGGTTTGAGTTGTGAATGGTGTTGTTGATGTGGTTGGTCCTTGAGAGACCATGCTTTGTGATGTTAGGGGGGTGGTTGATGATGTCGCGATTCTTGTGTAGTTGTCATCTATTGTTGCGATATCGATGAAAAGTTTTAGGAGTTTGGCGTGATGTTTTGATTGGTGTTTGGAATGTTGGTTTGATTGATATTTGGTAAAGGTGGAAGCTCCAAGCCAAGTAGAGGTGTGGATAATGGTGGTAATGGTGGAAGAGGTGAAAATGTGAGGGGTGTGAGTTCTTGAGAAAATTTTATGGTGTCAAAAATGCCCCCAGGTCCGAACATGTCACCTTCCTCTTGCGAATTTGTGAGGAGAGAAGTTTGAGGTTTTGCGTGGAAGGATGATGATGATGGATCATTATGGAAAGTGAGAGGGACATTCTTATGTAATGGATTTTGGGGTATATTTTGTTCCAAAATGGTATTTTCCTCCAAGTCTTGATTATTTACAAGGGGGTGTGTTTGAATAGCATTAAGAAATGCATTTCCCTTATTGACATTAGGTTGAGTTGGAGCAAAAGATGTGATTTGCGGAATGTTTTGGGTGATGTTTTGGGATGGGGGTGTGGATGAGATGGGGAGTGTGGATTAAATTAAAGGCATAACCTCCAAAGATGGTTCCACTATAGAGTTCACGTCGAAATCAAAAGGTAATTTGGCCCCTTGCTTTGCTAGTTCAAGCATGCATAGTGAAAGGTTAAGCCTCATCATGATGTTGATGATCTTATGGTTTTCTGGATTCTAGAGCATTTTGGTTATTTCTTCATGTGACATCCCAAAGGTAAAATCTTCTCCTTGGATTTCCTCTTGTGGGTTTTGTAATGATAAGATAGTCAAAGGATTGCTTGATTCGACTGGATTCATTTCGACGTTCATTTGGCTTAGGTCACTCGAAGCGGGCATTTCTTTGTCGTCTTCCATGTTCTTCTTGTATTGAGATCTAGTTTGAACCATAAAACAAGGATCAATTTTCAAGAACATAGGAGATGAATCTCTTAATTCTTTGGATTGATCTTTACTTTATGCACAAAAAAGAAAATTTTAGGATATTTTGAGGATCAAAAGGTGATATGATGACAATGCAAGAGATGGATGATGTGGATGTTTTGATCTTTTGATAAATCTTGAGGGGGATGCTAGACTTTTGGGACTTTCAGATATGTTTTGGATTTTGATTTTTGATTCTTTGGATTGTCCTTGATTTGATTGATTTTGGTTTGCTTTGATTGAACAAATAGACCCTAAGATGTTGGATGATTATCTAAGGGGTAGATTTTCTCAAAGGATAATAATTTGAACATGTGTAGGGAGAAGGATGCATCTACCCACACCAATTCAAACAAGATGATAATTTAACCAAGCATATGAAGAAGGATGCATCTACATATACATAGCTAAACAAGATGGTTTCATAACTTTGACTAAGTATATGCAAAAGGATGCATCTACACATACCTAGCCAAAGATGATTTGATAAAGATTTCAAGGATTTTGTCTCAAGGATTTGATGATTTTGATTTTTGCCAAAAAGCCTAGCATGAAGGATAATTTCAAGATTTCTCAAAAGGTGATGATGAGATGATTTGTGTTGTGATGTTTGAAGGATGGATGAAAATAGATTTTGACTTATTTTGATCCTAAGATGAACCTAAAAAAGACACTTTGTTTACCTAAACCTCGGTATTGAAGAACATGCAATGCTTCTATAGACCTTTATAACCAAGAAGTGGTTCAATTTGAGCATACATTTCTGGATTTTGAATCAAGGACTTTTTTTTTGAAAATTTTGATGTTTCAACACATGTGAGAGTTCATTTTTTTATCTTTGCTTAGTGACTTTATTTTACCACAAACACTTTCTTTGATTAGGTTTCCAAACTAGATGTCTAGTGTCTTAATTTCTTCAAATCCCACTGTTGGAACTGTAAAAATCTGATGATCTCACATGTTAGTTTTACTCATAAACTTCCAGATTTGGTCCTACCATGTGCATTTTCCACTCATATTTTTCCCCTTTGTCCCATTGAATCCATTGAGTCATGCATATTTTACATCATGGTTCAGGTCGGCGTGACATTTTCTTTGTCTCCCCTACTCATTTTTGCTAACTTCTGTGTTTTAGGGTGGTCAACAGGACTTCTCACATGTCTCGGCGATCACATTGACAGGTGGAACCTTATCGGCATGTGTTGTGGCTATCGGGTTGAAGTCTCCCCGATCTTCTCTTGTCTTACCGACTGGTGCCTAAGTGGTCATTTCGGTGAGAGTTGGATTCCTCGGAAGGGGGTCTCAACGACTTTGTTATGTCATGCCAACCTGAAGGAGCAGAGGATGTGTATCAGTATAAGTTATAGCTATTGGTGTAAGGTCTTGGTGAGTGACCTTCGGTCTCACCAACCTTACACATTGATTTACTTTGATATACATCGCTATGAGTTGGAGGTTTTGGGCGGTGGTCTTGGCGATATGTATTTGTCTCGCCGACCACCAATGAAGGATACTTTTTGGTGTGACTTATTTACTTTGGCATGTGGTCTCGGGGTGACTATCGGTGTGACTTGGAGTCTTCTATGGGACGTCTCCTTGATTTTGCAAGGTCTGGCCAAATGGATTACGATGGTAGCTTTGTCGGTAGGGAGGTATGGTGGTCACAGCGACACGAATCTAGTGGAAGGCTTTTGGTATAGTGAAGTATTCTCTACTAGATGTCATCTCGAGGTCAAGATGTCACGGCGATATATGAAGTGAAGGGGGAACATCTCGGAGATGCTTGAAGTGGTTGATTTGATATCTCCCCGACTCGGATAGGTTACAGCAAATGAAAATAAAGCAAAAGAGCACACACGGGATGAATAGTGACTGAATTGCCTTTGGTAAGAGTTTAGGATTGTCTTCCTGACTGGTTCATTGGTGAAAAATAGAATGTAATTCCTGTGGCCGACGTGATGAATTATTTGATGACTGTTGCTGGCCGACTTGATTTGGGCCTGATTTTTGCAGTGGCTGACATGAATTTGAGGCGTTTGGTTTTTCTCATGCTGGTGTATAAGATGCACTCCAATTGTAATCAGATTTATCATTAGATTTTAGATAAAAAGCAGTAGGTAGTCAGATGGCTACAGTAGGATAATTTTCTCTTTTCAAAGACTATGTGCATGATTTCAAATGGCGGTTTCAATGAAATTCAGCTGTGTGGCAGTTTTCCTTTGGTGTCAATTGTGTGTCGAGTTCATTGAAAAGCATTGCTGAAGCTGTCTCCATGTTGATTCTTTCTGGTTATTTAAATTGAGGTAACAATTTTATTTTTAGTTTATCTATGCACATTTGTTGCATTTGTGTGTTTAATCGATTTGGTTCTCTCAAGTAGGGATTAAATCCTTTTTGGTAATCACAGTAATCAGGGAGATTCATCTGGATTATTAAAGTAGAGCTCAGTAATCATAATCTTGCATTGTTCATACAAGTTATGAACAGATCATATGCCTGCAATTCGATCTTTTTCCAAAATAAGTTGCCCATTTCTGTTTCATTTGACTCCACATACCCAACAAGGCATTGGTCTCTGCAATTTGACTATTTGAATCCATTTCAGTTTCTTTATATCCATTAATTAAGCATTCTAGGATTTAGATTAGAAGATAGTTATCAAGTTTGGTTTTATTTGTTCACTGTCATCTGCCATTGTGGACAAAGCATTTTAGAAGGATAATCACAAGTTAAGTTTGCACTATTTAGAAAGGTACACCCACCTAGGTTTAGCAGCACCTGAAGAGTAGAAGGTTTGATTGTTTCAAACCTTGTTCTGTTACCCTGAAACGTCGTGAAAGCTTGGCAACCTTTTGTGGTTCAAACCTGCATTTTTGAGAGCTAACAAATTGGCAACTCTGCTAGGGAATAACTTGAGAAAATCTGGTGGCAGACAGCCTTGCCTTATAGAGTCATACAATTTTTTTTAAATCAGGTCTTCAAATAGAGATTCATAATTGTGTAGTTTGTAGCTCCCCATCCAAGTCACACAACTAACAAATTGGCGACTCTGCTGGGGAATACATCAGAAGATTCGGTTGAAGATCATCATATAGGGTCATTGAAAAGAAAGATATATTTTGAGAATTTTCAAAAAGAGTGATTCTGCTGGGGAATAGATTAGAAATAATCATTTTCCTACTTTTGGAAAAGTAGGTGGCGACTCTAAAAAGGTTTGATAAAGAATGGAATTTGTATATGGAACGAGCGAATACATAAATGCAGGCAGGCATTGGAATCCTCAAATGCCTGATAGTACAATTGGAAATTTTCACAATGAAGGTAGTGCATATCATGCACAATAGAATATGTACCCACCTTTCCCTCCCCATCTGTACAGAACAATGATCAAGCAATTCGATCTGACAGGGCTTCAGCAGTACCCTTACCCTATGGATATGAATTGGAGAAGCTTTGTCCCTAAGTTTACAGGGAGTAACACAATCACTGCAGAGGATCATTTGAGGAGCTTCAATGATTTCATCAAGGGTTTGGATATGCCATATGAGGATTTACATATGAGGTTGTTTGTGATGTCACTTATTGAAGATGCTAGGGATTGGTTCAACAACCTACCGGTAGCTTCTATTAAATCTTTCCAAGGATTTCAGGATCGATTTCTTGAGGAATATGGAGATCTATCTGCACCAAATTGGGCTTCCCATGGGTTATTGGAGATTCAAGAAAATCAGAACTTGCAGCAAGGTATGTATCAGAACCAACAATCTAATGCTAATGAATATGTCAGAAATCTTTTGGATGCATTTTTTGGCATAAGGAAGTATGAAGGAGAAGATTTGACTTCTATGTACAATAGGATGATAAGTGTCTTCATGCAATTACCTCCTGACTATAAGCTTACAAGACCCCTTTTTGTTGCACAGTTCATAAAAGTGTGGAAGCCTGAATCAACTTATTGGTCATGGTCATCAATACAGCGTGCATGTGGTCACTTGAATAAATTCATTGATGCCATGGAGGAGATAGGGTATAAGAACACTGTCAGTGTTGATTCCAATGATTGTATTTCTGATGAGTGTAGAGAAATTGATCAAACAATGCTTCCAATAAAAGATGAGGTATGTGCAAGTCAGTATGATTCCTGTAATTGCTTGCATAGTGAAGATGAAGGTACAAGAGATCTCTCTTATATAACATATTGTGACAGGGAAAGAAGTGTGTGCTATGAGGGATCCAATGAATATTCAGATTTTGAAGATAAACCTGTAGATTTGGATCTGCAGCAAGGGGATTCTTTTACCCCTTATGTAGATCAGGATGAAGAGGCAATGGGAAATATTGATATTGAATATACAATGCCTCCAACTGCAGTTGAAAGCTACAAAGATACATTCGATGAAGAGGAGGTTTGTAAATTTGAGAATGGTTTCCAAAAATTTTCAAGCCCATTATATGATGAAGTTTTAAAAGATGATCAGATAATATTTTGCCAAGGTATGCCTGGGAAGGAATTTCAAGTATTTTTAGATCCACTTGATGTTGAGCAAAAGGTATTCTTAGATAAAAGGGATGTGTCAAGCTTTGGAACAAATGACTGTGCTAGTGATTTTTCATTCTCTGATGATCCTGGGCCTCTTTTTGATAATGACAAAAGTGATGAATATGACTGTAATAGTGAAAATGTGGAAACTTGTTTACTCAGTTGTGAGCAAATCTCTGATTTGCTGAATCTTGAATATCAAAGATATACACATGAAGGTGATCCTGAGGTTCTTTGTCTAGCTTGCATTTATTTCGACAGTAAAAGTTTTTTGTGCAATAATTCATATGTCTCTCAGTGCATTTCTCAAGTTGATGGTGAAACCTTCGAAGTTGGCCAAATGCATGTGTTTGTTCAAGAAGAGGTATGTGATTTTGAATTTTCTAATTCATGTGAAGAAGACATTTGTTTGCATACCAAGGATCATAGTGTTCCAGATTTGATTGGTTCACATATGCTTAATATTGAAGATTTGAGTCATAGGGGTATCAATGAGGTGAAAGTGGTTTCAGACAGTATTGATGTGATAGAAATTTTTATTTCTCATGAGAAGCACTTTGTTGATGAGTTTTCAATACAGCCGAGAGAATGTTTCCTAGTATACAATAGTAATGAGCAATTTCGCATTGATTATATGTATGCTTTGAATGTTGGAGATAACAGAGATTTGTCTAATGCTGAAGAATATAAATTGTTGTATACTATTGGGAATTTGGTCCAAGCTGAGCATGATGATTTTCTAAAAGCTTGCAAAGATTGCATGAATGTCTTTACGAAGAGTATGATGAACTCAGGAGAAAATCAGGTATTTGACAGGGGAAATCTTGGTCTGAGTTTTAGATCGCTCAGAACTAATGAAGCAACACAGAGGATTAAGGGTTGCCAGTGCATGGACAACTCTTATTTATCCTCTTTAAAATTATTTTCCATGCACAGTAGTTTAGGGTTCTGCTCCATCTCCACTTTGCATCCATTTTGCATTCATTTTGCACTCTTTTCCATTTCCATTCCTCCATTGCTACTCACTGGTTCATCATTTTTGGTTTGGTCTGCTCACCCATGTTTCTGGATCCTTGCATTGATTTTACACTCAATCATCCCCAAACGGAGCCACTGTTGGAACTGTAAAAATTTGATGATCTCACATGTTAGTTTTACTCATAAACTTCCAGATTTGGTCCTACCATGTGCATTTTCCACTCATATTTTTCCCCTTTGTCCCATTGAATCCATTGAGTCATGCATATTTTACATCATGGTTCAGGTCGGCGTGACATTTTCTTTGTCTCCCCGACTCGTTTTTGCTAACTTCTTTGTTTTAGGGTGGTCGGCAGGACTTCTCACATGTCTCGGCGATCACATTGGCAGGTGGAACCTTATCAGTATGTGTTGTGGCTATCGGGTTGAAGTCTCCCCGATCTTCTCTTGTCTTACCGACCGGTGCCTAAGTGGTCATTTCGGTGAGAGTTGGATTCCTCGGAGGGGGGTCTCAACGACTTCATTATGTCATGTCGACCTGAAGGAGCAGAGGATGTGTATCGGTATAAGTTATAGCTATCGGTGTAAGGTCTTGGTGAGTGACCTTCGGTCTCGCCAACCTTACACATTGATTTACTTTGATATACATAGCTATGAGTTGGAGGTTTCGAGCAGTGGTCTTGGCGATATGTATTTGTCTCGCCGACCGCCGGTGAAGGATACTTTTTGGTGTGACTTATTTACTTTGGCATGTGGTCCTAGGGTGACTATCGGTGTGACTTGGAGTCTTCTATGGGACGTCTCCCCGATTTTGCAAGGTTTGGCCGAATGGATTACGATGGTAGCTTTGTCGGCAGGGAGGTATGGTGGTCACAGCGACACGAATCTAGTGGAAGGCTTTTGGTATAGTGAATTATTCTCTACAAGATTTCACCCCGAGGTCAAGATGTCACGGTGATATATGAAGCGAAGGGGGAACGTCTTGGAGACGCTTGAAGTGGTTGATTTGATATCTCCCCGACTCAGATAGGTTACAGCGAATGAAAATAAAGCAAAAGAGCGTGCACAGGATGAATAGCGATTGAATTGCCTTTGGTAAGAGTTTACAATTGTCTTCCCGACTGGTTCATTGGTGAAAAACAAAATGTAATTCTTGTGGCCGACGTGATGAATTATTTGATGACCGTTGCTGGCTGACTTGATTTGGGCCCAATTTCTGCGGTGGCCGACACGTATTTGAGGCGTTTGGTTTTTCTCATGCTGGTGTATAAGATGCACTCCATCATATTTATCATCAGATTTTAGATAAAAAGCAGTAGGTAGTCAGATGGCTACAGTAGGATAATTTTCTCTTTTCAAAGACTATGTGCATCATTTCAAATGGTGGTTTCAATGAAATTCAGTTGTGTGGCAGTTTAGCTTTGGTGTCAATTGTGTGTTGAGTTCATTGAAAAGCATTACTGAAGTTGTCTCCATGTTGATTCTTTCTGGTTATTTAAATTGAGGTAACAAGTTTATTTTTAGTTTATCTATGCACATTTGTTGCATTTGTGTGGTTAATCGATTTGGTTCTCTCAAGTAGGGATTAAATCCTTTTCGGTAATCACAGTAATCAGGGAGATTCATCTGGATTATTAAAGTAGAGCTCAGTAATCATAATCTTGCATTGTTCATACAAGTTATGAACAGGTCATATGCCTGCAATTTGATCTTTTGCCAAAATAATGCCCATTTCTGTTTCATTTGACTCCGCATACCCAACAAGGCATTGGTCTTTGCAATTTGACTAATTGAATCCATTTCAGTTTCTTTATATCCATTAATTAAGCATTCTAGGATTTAGATCAGAAGATAGTTATCAAGTTTGGTTTTATTTGTTCACTATCATCTGCCATTTTGGACAAAGCATTTCAGAAGGATAATCACAAGTTAAGTCTGCACTATTTAGAAAGGTACACCTGCCTAGGTTTAGCAGCACCTGAAGAGTAGAAGGTTTGATTGTTTCAAACCTTGTTCTGTTACCCTGAAATGTCATGAAAGCTTGGCAACCTTTTGTGGTTCAAACCTGCATTTTTGAGAGCTAACACCCACAAAGTATGTTATATGGAAATTTGATGAATTCAAGGCAAGGGTTACCTATTGTTTAACTTTAGTAGACAAATTGAGATGTAATCCAAGTGTTTATAAACCTCTAAGGATAGAATCCCAAGGGCAAGCAATAGAATATGGATTGGGTCAATTGTATTTGTCTCCTAAAGGGTTTGAAATTTTGATGATGACATTGAAGTGTTTGTTTCCAAGATGTTTTCGAACAAGCAAAGCATTTTGTAACCAAGAATAAGTACAACCCTATGGATATGGAAGACAATATTTGTTGAGTCCCCACTTGGACAAGTCTAGCTACGCTTATCTTTAGCGAATGGTTAGATGCTTGACCCCACTGGCTCCCCTCCACAGCTCATTAATGTCATTCGGGGCAGCCAAGCATCAACACCCATGAAACTCCCATGGCATGCTTTCCATTTCTACTAAAAGACCATAAAAGTGTGGGGTAGCTTCAGAACGACTATTCTTGCACCAACAAATAGATCAAGGATTTTGAAAATTCTAAAACATGGGTTTTAATTAGGACTTTCTGTTCGTGGATATTGACCCATACGTACGGCGAGAGTCCCTTTTTAGATCCATCTTGTCGGAGCCAACCGTGTGATATTGGCGTTTATTCCAATACCCATATTTATATCTCGGTTGGAAATAATCTTGGCTTTAGAGTGTTACCGGTTGAGTCGTTCCCTTGGGTGAGTACTTTTTCCCCAAGGTAGGCCCTCTAAGATAAACAAAAGTGAGTAAAGACAATATCCGTAACTCGATCAATCTTTGTTTGCAACACAAAGAAAGAGAATGTACGCAATAATGCTCTACTCACACTCGCACAATGTTTTGTTCAATTTAAACCCAAAATGAAGTGTGGAGGTGATTGTCTTATATCAACCTAAAATCACAAAAAAAGGCCTTTTGATTCTCAAGATCGCTATAAAGCGTGAGAGAAGCGCCTACGTCCTTTTTCAATGAAGTTAGTTTAAGTAAGCCATCACGAAGACAAAGTTGCACTTGTTCATTTTAGAGCCATAAAGTAATTGTGAGTTCTTTTTAAAGCACCAAAGGACAAATGAGAGTTGTTTTGTTCAATTTTTAACCAAAAAAAAAACTCTAGTAAGTTGTATTCCTAATGTTCATTTTAAGCCTTTGCAAAAATTTGAAAAGGTTCTTTTTAAAAGCCCAAACAAAATTAGTATCCTAACCAAGAAGAGATAACAGTTTCCTAAGAGTGTTAAGCAAACACTAAAGTGTTTAAAAACACTTTGATTTTGTGAAATACCATCATCATGCTTCTCTTTCTTTTGTTTTCATTTGACAAAAGACACGTGCTAAAATGAAATTTCAATTTTTTACTCCCTGCCAGCAGCGCAACCCATGACTGCGTCGCAATTTGATTTCTCTAGCGGTGTTGTATAGCACCACTTACCAGTCAGCGGTGCTTTGTACCTGAACCAATGAGCTCAAATGCATCGCCCTTTTGCTTAGCATCACTGTTTGATTTTTTTGAAAAATCTCGTGGGTCAGATTGGTCAAGCGACGCAGTTTCAAATTCAAAATATTGGGCAGGAAGACTTCAGCGTCGCAGTTTGAATTTCCAACGGTGCTATATGGCAACGCTGGAGAACCAGCGGTGCTCAATAGCGACGTTGAACCTGTAAACAAAGAAAACGCGTGAATTTGATTTAAAAAAACATGATCGAATGTTGAGATTGCCCTCCTTCTAGCACCAAATGTGCGAACCCCAATCCAAATACCTGCAAAACAATAAGAACAAACACATTAGATTAGAGAATGCAAGCAAGAACAAGGATTCCCCATTAAATCCATTTACAAAGTTTAAATTAGGAAAAGAAATGAAGAACACAATGAGAAAACGATAAAATAGAGATTGAATCCTAATTAAACTAGCAAACTCATGATCCCATGGGGGAATTGGTGCCAATTTGATGTGAAAATTGGCCCTTTCCCAATTCCTATGATGCAAGATTGATGTATGTTGATGAATGATCCACTTTGATGAAGGATGGTGAGTGCTCCAAGCTAAAAACCTGCATAACCTAGCTAAGAACTCAATGGTATTGGTGAAAATGGATAAAGATTTGAGTATAGTAACTTTACATAAATTGTGGATGATCAAATGAGGAATGAAACCTCTTATTTATAGATAAGATTGAAGGATGAATGTCCAAAATAGAGAAATGTGGGACTAACATTCAACCAATGGAAAGATGCCACTTGTCAACCTATGAGTGGATGGAGGATGTGCAAGTTTTGAGGATTGTGCCAATAAATGCCTATTTTTGAATTTTGAATTTGTTGAAATGACATGAAAGAGGGAAGAAAGAATGCATTGAATGCCACTTGGCTCAAGGAAAAGGACATGTAAGAGAGAGTAAATGCCTTGTTGGATGTACATTTCAACTTGGATTTTTGAATTCAAACTTGGAGAATATTCCTTAAAGATGCCTTGTTGAGGAAAATAGAGATTTAATAAATCAATTAAATCTATTTTCATGTGCAAGTGGTAAAAGCTGGAGGATGGGACATGAGAGGAGATTAAATTAATCCAAGTTAATTAATTTAATGAAGATATTAAGTGATGTGACCTATTTGACTTAAATTTGTGGATTTATTTAAATCAAATATGAGAGGAATGTGATAAGAGATTAATTAAATAAAAAATTTGATTTATTTAATTAAAAGAGATGATTGTTAGATTAAACTAAATAAGGTTTTAATTTATTTAATTTAATAGATAGACTTTAGAGATTTAATCAAATAAAATTAATTATTTAATTAAATAGGATAATTAGATCAAAATGATTAATTTAATTATCAAGAAGAGGTGACTTAATTAGATAACTGGTTTATTTAATTAAGAGAGGAATATTGATGAATTTAATCAGATAGGGGTATTTGATTAAATGGTTAGACCGAAGGATGATTCAGGATGAAACGATGTTAGTAGTCAGGATCAGGTGCACAATGTCAATCAGTACATTTTACGTGTCTACAGTAAGTATTTTTCCCCATTTCTTTCAAAAATATTTTCTAAGCACTTGTGGAAATTTGGATCTTGTTCAACATTTTGGATATCTTCCTCAGTTATTTCTTCCCCTTCATTGTTGTGGATTCCATGGAAAGGATTCTCTTTAGCTTCAGCCATGTTGTTTCGAGTTTCACTAATTTTAGTTTCGATGTTTTGCATTTCAAGTTCTTTTTCCTTGAGTTTTTGCTTTTGTAACCTTGTTTGAATGGGCATACAAGTGTTATACTTTGACTAAACTTTGATCTTTGTTTAGAAGAGTGCCAAGGATTACAACTAAGTCAAATAGAATGACAAATTCTATTGATGAGACTAAGTTTGATTTGATTGTACAGCTTCATTTCGTGATGAAAGGATGATAAATCTTGATGATGAATCTAGGCTTAACAAAAAAAAATATGATAAGTTTGATGATTTAGGCACTTCGAGATGTTAGATCTAGGTTTAGATTAGATAATTCCACTTGTAGAGGTCATTTTTAACAAGTTTAGACTCTGTTGTACCTGAGGAATGATTTTGGGTTGAAAAAGATTCTAAATTTTGGTTCAAACTGTGGAACAGGGGATAAGTTTAACTCTCAGGTCTTGCATTTAATGGATGCACTAAAACAGATCCCAGATGCGCTAAAATATTTGACAAATGCGCTCAAACAGAGGATTAATGTGCTGGAAGATTGCACAAATACGCTATAAGATTGCCCAAATGTGCTAAAACAGAGGGTCGATGCACTATAAAACTACTTGAATGCGCTATAACAGAGGGTGAATGCACTAAAATATGATGTCTATGCGCTAAAATATGACTCAGATGCACTAGAAAATGAAATGAATGCACCAGAATAGTATATGGATGCGCTAAAATATGACAACAATGCACTATAACAGAGAATGAATGCGCTTATCTAGAAAAATTCAGAGGTTTTGCGACTTTGTCTGGATGTTTGGCTTTGAATTTGTGAATCTGAGTGTTTCCAAGGATATAATATTTTGACCACTGAATTTTGTTTGGTTTCCAACTTGTGAATGATGGGAATTGAATACTCAAATGGATGATTCTTGAATCAAGGTTTTCACTTCAAGTGTGTGATGTTTTGTTTGAAATTTATTTTAAAAACACATTGGTAAAACACATCAAACATGTACAACTTAAGGTCATGTAGGAAAATATTTACTGGATTCCCACTTGGATTTTACTCTAGCTGTGCCTACTTTTAGTGGATGATTAGAAGCTTGTACCCACTGGCTCCCCTCCACAACACTCACTTCTACAGGGCATCCAAGTTTCATTACCCATGAATCTCCCATGGCATACTTCTCATCCCTACTAAAAGCTACAAAAATGTGGGACAGCTTCAAAGGTTAGACCTTCTGCGCCAATAAATAGAATAAGGATTTTGGCCTTCTAAACAAGAGGTTCTAGTATAGGAATTTCGTTCGTGGGGGATCATCCACATGGCAAGAGACCATTTTTTCCCTTCTTGTCAAAACAATCCTCATGATACTTGAACTTTCCTCAATTACCCACATTTATATCCCTGTTGGAAGTCGCTTGGCTTTAGTGTGTTACCGATTGGTTCGTTCCCTTGGGTGATTACTTTTTCCCACAAGGCAGGCCATCTATGGATAAAAGAAAATAAAAGTGAATGGGTCTAGCTTTTTGGTTACCCAGTTAAGGGGAGAGCATATGCCTACCATTCATCAAGCACAGAAAATATGGTGTTCTTTAACCTTTTAATTAAGCTAGATGCCTATCTTAATCAAAAGAAAGCATTAAACAACTCCAACCCCTACATAAATCATCAATAGTTTGATAAGATTGTCTTTGACCGGCGTATCACCCACCTACAAGCAGAAAACAACAATTAGTTCTTGGGATTTTAAGATTTTGCAAATTTAAACAGATGCACTAAAACATCTAATTTATCTGCTAAAATAACTCATGTATGCACTACAAGAACTAATGAATGTGCTAAAAGAACTAATGGATGCGCTATAGTATTGACTAAAAGTGTTGTAAAACTCCCTGAATGCACTAAAATAGTTGATGTATGTGTTGGAAGAAATATCGGATGCATCGTAATAGACCTCGAATGCGCTAAAATATTTGTCATATGCGCTGAAATAAAAGTAAAATGTGCTAAAATATTTTTTAAATGCGCCGAAAGAACTCATGGTCGTGCTAAAACGTCACGTCCAGCTTGCTCACAAGAACTTTTCTAGAAATTTGTTAAAAATGGGGTTGTGCCCCACAGTGAGCACCAATTTATGTGTGTTTGAAATTAGGGTTGTTAGCAAATCAATACTAAAGCACACATATATCAATGAGATGTATTATATTAAAGATTTGAATCAAAGAACTACTCTAACTACAACAAAACAAATCTTCAAAAATGTTTCATTGTTCTCTATTCTCAAGGATTCATTAAATCATTTAGCTCTCAGATTTTATATGTGCACTATGATTATTAGAATGACAACTTGAGAAAAGAGATGTATAAAATGCACAAAATCTAAGTTCCTACATGAAATTATGTGAGAAAAGCCATGATGCTATGATAATGGTGATATTGAAAAAAGGATAATGATGCTAACTTATGTGATACAAATGCTATGATAAGAAGCTAAAATGATTCTACATATGCTCAAATAACTATTGATATGATAAACTAAAATGCAACTATAAGGCAAGAAATGAAATAAAATGCAACTATAAAGCAAGACATGATTCTAATTTAACATGATACTACAAAGCTAACTATGAACTCCAAATGCTCCAATGCTCCAAATTTATTCCTGCATAATAAGTTTGCTAAAATGTGGGATGTAAAATTTTGTATCAAAGGGTTGTATTTATAAGATTTTCAAAGCATCTTGTGATGTGGCGGCGATCGATGGTCCAGATTCAAACATGAGGGATGAATGGTGGAGATGGAAGAATCAAGAAGGATGTTCCCTTGACCAAAGACAACATGCCAAATGGATGAAGGAATAAAGTGTGTGAGAAAAAGACCATATGTTAAAAGTTTTGATTAAAAGGAAAAATAGGTTTTGAAGGGACCCGGAACCCTTTACAAAAGAGACACAAAAAGTTGCTAAGAGAATATAACAATCAACCACCACTAGCAACCCAACCAGCAAAAAACTGACCAACATAGGAGCCAAATAAAAGTAAGACAACTAACAACCAGCGGCTCCCACCAGCAAAACAAAAACAAACTAACCAACTAGAGACCAACAAAAGAAAGCAACACAAAGAAACTAGAAACTAATGAAGGCCACCCATAATTTGGCCATTTCAACCTACTGGGACTTATGTTTTTCAACCATATCCAGCAATTCCTTTTTTTTAGCATCAAAAGCTTTTTTCCACTCCACTGGCCCTCTCCCAACCAGCACCTTGTCATCAGCCTTAAGGACTTTTTTTCCCTTACCCTTAGCCACATGATCAGTCTCCATGAGTTATGAGAAGTAGACCTGCTCTTCCCTAAGCTGACTAATTTTCTTGAAAAGTGTCTCCAGGGCTTCAATGCTATTCTTTACTGAGACACGACTCACCTGCAACAAATTTTTGATATCATTATTTAAACTTGTAACTTTAGCCTTGAGGGCTTTCAGTCTATCCTTGAATTGCTCCTTGAGCTCATTATGGGAGTGTTCCAACTCCACCAATCTGTTAATGAGGATATCTGGAGCAGAGGTCTTCGGGATATTCTACAAATTTTCCTTAAGGCCCCTAATTTTAATGTTGATTATATTGAATTCCTACAAGGTCCATTTGGCCAATTTGAAGGTACCATTAGCACCCGCCCTTGCCATATGTAACAGGTAAAACATTGAAGTGTCATCCTCATCTAAGTACAAGAAATCCTCTGACAGAGGGTCAATTTTTAGGGGTTGATCAACATTTCGCTTGCCCTCACCCTCCACATTCCGCTCACCAACCTCCTTATCCAAAGAAGCCTTGTGTAAATCATGAATAGGGGAATCCTCCATAATCACAGTAGTTACGTTAGGGTTATTGCTAACCTTAGCCTTTGTAGGATCCCTAGCCGCCACATCAGACTCCTTTTTCTTCAAATTAGTCAATCTCTTCGATAGCCTTCTTGGTTTTTCAACCACATCAACCATCTTCTAGGCCCCAACCACATTAGCCCCACCAACAACACCTTTATCATCAGCCACATCCTTCATCCTAGGAGAGGACCCATCCGACCCTACCTTCATGTCTTCACTCCCAAAAATGGCCATTCTCTTGGGGGCCCTGTTAATTTTGGAACCTGCCACCTTCCTCTTCTTCAACCCCGAAGCCACACCAACCTCATTTCGTTCCACTCTTCCTCCTCATCTGACGAGGACTTTGAATTTGACGACCTAGAAAGGGCATCAAAATCTTCCCCCTTACCCATAATGGCAGGAACCAAGGTAATAGATTGAACATGCTCCATAATAAGAAAAATAAGCCCTTCATGAAGGATAAGGGCTCTCATGTTCTTTAGATGGGCATACATAGAGGACTCCAATGAAGACAAAATAAAAAAAGGAAAGGAAATGAACAAGCCATGCTTGAAATGATTAAGCAGAGTGAAGTGGTGGCCAAGAAGCACCTTAAATCTCCCCTCCAACATCACGTACCACATCATCACCTCCGTAACCCTAGCCCAGATCTTCTTCAGGGAATTCCTATCATAACCCCAATTCTCCAGCTTAACTAAATTTTTTCTTTCACCATCCTTAAAAAATTGGGTCATGGCCTCCTCATTGCTCTTTTTGTCCTTAAAAAATTTCCTACCCACACGCGACAAACCCGTAACAAAAGAAATAAAGTCCTCATTCACTTCCACCTCCAGTCCCTTCAACACAAGTTTGCGATTATGTCAAGCATAAACAAATTCAGCTGAAGCATTAGGGTCATTCCCATGTAATCTCTCAAAAAAAGGAGTAAAATTACCATGACTAAGAATGTTCCATAGCTTCTTCCTCCTTCGAATATCACCACACAAGTCTAGATCAACACAATTCTTGTCACCACCCATGGAGCCCCTAGGAGCAAACACCCAACTCTATCAGAAAATAACTAGATACAAGCCAAAGAGCCAACAAACACCCACAAAGCATGCCAAATGGGGTGAATTACAAGACCAAAAAAATCTGTATCAAATTATCCAATTCCATCAATTCTTAAGATGTTCCTAGCATTCTCAAGAATGATAGATCCCTCCTCTCATGAGTGAAATTCGCTAAGGCTAATAGGCACATTGGTGAAGCAATCAACAAGAGGGTTTCCTTCCCAATAAACATGAGAAATATGCATCTCAACACATGTTTGAAGCATGATAATTGTATCTTTGATTAGTTGATCCAAGTTCCAACTCAGGGGATGCACTCCATTCAGATAATTAATGACATTCATTGAGTTGCCTTCCACCCAAATTTTTTAATACCCTTTGCCAATGGAATAATTTATACTTATGAATGCAACCTCCATTTCCACTTGATCATTTTTTTGGTTACCCAATGGGAGTGCCACCATGGCAAGAAGTCTACCAAAAATATCTCTTAACACCCCCTACATCCTGTAGGTCCGGGATTTCCATTTGCTTCCCCATCAAAGTTAATTTTAATCCACCCTTCTGGAGGAGGTTTCCATCTGGTATTTCTCCTTGCAATAGTGCTAGCCTTGGGGTGCATGGTAGGAATCAAAGAGATTCTCCAATTAGAGATAACCTTTAATTCATAGCCAACAAGACACATAGTCAGATCACACTTCAAAGAGTCAGCTTTAATGAGAGAAAAATTCTCCAAAATAGCCCGACGAACCTTGATAAAAATACTATCAACCTTAAGCTTAGAATCCTAAAAAATCCTATTATTTCTTTCTTTCCAAAGACCCCAAGCAGTATGCGGGGCCATAAGATCCCAAAGATCCCGCAGCACAAGAGAGTAAGAAGGGAAAGACCACTGCTCAAAAAACTTAACTCAAGATTCCAGAAAAATCCATCCCACATCCTAGAGACTAAGGAATCTACTCCACAAAGCAAAAGAGTACTCGCATTCAATGAGGATATGAAAAGAATTCTCCCCATTAGCTTCACAGAGAATGCATATGTTGGGAATGGGAAACCCCATCTTACAAAGATTGCCAATCATAAGAACTTTGCCTTGCATTAACAGCCAGTAGAAAACATTAACCTTAGGAACTAGATACTTATTCCAAAGTCTCCCCCAAAATGGAAAAGAATCAATCCAACCACCATCGAACTCAAAAAGTAGAGGCCACCAAAAAATTTCCACTTGGACAAGGGGCCCAAACAACTCTATCCTATCTAGGAAACATAGGGATCTGAACACATCCAAGGAAATCCTTACACACCTTCAAAGATGAGTCCCAGGCATCAAAATTTTTCCAAGCCACATTCATAAAATAATTTGCCACCTTGACACCAAAAAACTATTGTAGAGAGGATCAATATGGGGATCCCACGGAAGGGAGATCAAAGGACAATTCCCACACCAAATTTCTTCCCAAAAAAGAATACACTTACCATTGCCCAACAACCACTTTAGACCTTTGGCAACATCTCTGCAGAGTAGAATATTCCTCTAGAAACATGATCCAGATGAAACCGTATTAGTACATAGCATATCCCAAGGCCTATCTAGCCCAAACAAGTACTTATTACATTCCAAACGGGCCCACCCTGCATCCCCATTTAGAATCCTCTAGATATTCTTAGCCAGAAGGGTCTTCTTAAATGAGTTAAGATTTCTAATTCCCAGTCCAACCCACTTCTTAGGTTTGCACACTAGATCCCAGGCAACAAGAGGAATCCTGGCTTTAGATTCCACCCCAAACCAAAGAAATATTCTCATAATCTAATCCATTTTTCCTTTGAACTTAATAGGCACTTTGAAAAGACTCATAGCATACAACGACAGGTTTTGAAGAGTGGCTACAATGAGCTATATTTTACCTGCCTGACTGAGAAGCGCACCTTTCCAGGTAGCTAATTTCCTGCTGAATTTGTCTAGAAAACCCAACCAAAATGAGTCTGGAACCTTGGAAACACACAAGGGAAGACCCAAATAAGAGGAGGGAAAATCAACATAGTTGCAAGACAAAATTCTGGCCACCTTAATTTGCAAACCTTCTGAAGTGTTAAAGAAAAAAATATGACACTTAGGAAGGTTGATCTTCTAACCCGAAGCCTTTTCATACTCATCCAACAGCTTCTTAACCGCCCTTGCTTCCTTGATAGAGGACTCACCCATCCACATAGTTTCATCGACGAATTGTTGGTGAGTAATTAGGATACATCTTGAAGAAGGTGAAAGACTACTCATCAAACCAGCCTGAAGTGCCTTCATGATATTATGACCCAAAGCCTCTGCCATCAAGATAAACAGAAGCATCGATAAAGGGTCACCCTGTCACAGCCCACTTGAGCTCCAAAATAAAGGAGAAAGGGAACCGTTCACTAGGACAGCAAACAAGAGAGATGAGATGAGCTACTCAACCAACTAGATAAATTCTTACAAAAGCCAAATCTAACCAGCACAATCAGAAGGAATTTCCAACTAACTCTGTCATAGCCTTTAAGTAAATCCAATTTCAAAAAGAACCCTGAATTTTTGGAAACAAAAATGGAATGGGAAAGTTCATGAACCGTGATAACAGAGTCAAGGATCTGTCGCCCCTTAACAAAGCCACTTTGCTAATGAGAAATCAGAAACGGTAAACATTTTTGCAGTTTAGTCGTAAGAACTTTGGAAAAAAATTTATAGATAGAGTTACAAAGGCTAATGGGATGAAAGTCACCAAAGGACATAGCATCAGAATTTTTAAGAATTAGGATGTTGAAAGTAGCATTCAGTTCCTTATGTAAAATTATAGAACCAAAGAACTCCTTAATAGCATTTATCACATCCTCAGAGACAATCTCCCAACACGACTGAAAAAATAATAAGGGAAACCCATCAGGGCCAGGAGCCTTGTTACCTTCAAAATAAAACACCACTTCCTTGACTTCCAAGGCAGAGGGGATAGTAGTCAAATCCTTATTCAATTGCTCTGACATCAAATTGGGAATAGCTTCTAGGGCTGCATCCACACTTCCTTGATCCCAAATTAGGTCATCCTTCAGGAGGTCTTCAAAAAACCTGGCTGCCACACCCCAAATATCCTTGTCAGCTGCCAACAGTGACCCATCCCAACAGATAAAAGAAATTTTGTTAGAAGCCTTATGCCTTAGGGCAGAGGTGAAAAAACTTTGAATTTCAGTCCCCTAATTTAAGTGAAATAGCTCTGGACCTTTGTCTCTAGAAATCTTCCTCCTTGGAAATAACATCATGCAATTGAGCCAAAAGACATCTTCCTGAATCTGAATATCCTCTGATAACCCCTTCGGCTGAATAGAAAGCTAAACATCATCCTTTTTTTAAGGATAGAGCTTTTAGACTCAAAAATATGACCAAACGACTCCCTATTCCACTTTTTAAGGTTCCTTTTGACAAATTTCAACTTCTTTGCAACTCTAAACATCGCACTACCATCCACATTAACTTTCCACCATCTTTCAACGCAGTTCAAAAAGAGAGGATCCCTGAGCCACATAGCTTCAAATCTGAATGGAAAATATTTCTTCCTTCCAAGCTTATCTGCAACAAAAGAAAGAGGGAAGTGATCCGACCCACAACACATAATAGAGGACAACGAACAAGCAAAGTCCACAAGCCAGGGCACATAAATTAGATCCCTATCCAGCCTAACTTGAATATTATCCTCTCCCACACGTCTATTTGACCAAGTGAAACTGGCTCCATATAGCTTAACATCAAGCAGGGCATTATCATCCATGAAAGTTCTAAGATAAAATCTACTCTCAAGATCAGCTTGAGAGCCTCCCATTTTCTCATCATCATATAATGAAGTATTGAAGTCACCCATAACCAACCAGGGAAAATCCAAGAAATTCATCCTAATGGTATCAGGACATAATAACCCAGCTACAATAACCCTAGACACAATAACCCCATCATAATAACCTAAGGAAAAAATAACCCATGGTCATAATAACCCATGGACAGAATAACCCATGTAATTTATAATATTTTTTTCTTTCTCTATATTCTTATGGGGATATTTTTTCCATGGGTTATTTTGGCTTCGGTTAGTATGACTGGGTAATTTTTTCCTTGGGTTATTGTGATTGGGTTATTTTGGTTGGGTTATTAGTCTTGTAACCATTGCAAGTATGAGTAGTTGGTGTTGTCATTGATGTCAACTAGTAATGGTTGAGATGTTATGATGATGCTTTGATTAGCTTCATTATTTTGTCATTAGTAATTACTACTGGTATCTACCTCTAGTGTTGCTTTGATAAGCTTCTATTTATGGATGTATAGCTATGTTGCAGTTGATCTGATGGTGTTGAGGAATTGTTGAAGATGATGAGAATGTGTCTTTTATGTTTTTTTTTCAAGTTTTTTTGAGAAAATTTCAATAAAAGAGGAAACAATATGTTGCAGAGGTGTTCTGGAGTATAGAGTGGCATTCTGGTTTAGCTTCACATTTATTCTATCTTGAAGATCTGCTTGTACAGTTTAAATATGTTGATCAAAGATGTTCATAGATGTTATATTCAAAATTTCTTGGTTTGGATCATTGTGCAAAGAGATTTGTGTTCACCAATGTGTGAACTGTGTTGTACTGTTGTTTGGGAGAAATGGTTTTGCTCTGCATTTCTTCACAATTTGGTTTCTGGAATTGTGGTTCTAAAAGTGTTTTGATAAGGTTCATATCTACCTTCAGTTGAATTTTTTTGTGGTTTGGTGCTCCATAGATTGATTTCTTGATTTACAATGTATGGAAGGTTGTCTAAGTGTATTGGGTGTGTACATTCTTTAGGTGAAAGTTATTGCGAAGGAATTTTTTGGATTTCAAGGTATTTATGGAATATTCCAAATTGTGATTAAGTGTTGTGTGTGTTCTACGAGTCATCTTTGGATCTAAAGAAGTGTGTACTTAAATTTTAATGGTGTTTACACAAGTTTGACTAACCTTGGTTTTTTACACTAATTATGGATTTGCTTCGGTGATTGTGGAAGCATGGCATGGTGTATATGTATGATTTGGGTCTCAATTAAGATGTGGTGTGGTCTTCTTTCATTCCTTTCTACTGTGGGGTTGATTAGTTCCAACCTAATTTGAATTTTCATGGTTGAGGTGTAAAATCTGACCTTGGAGAATGTTTTCAAGGTTGAAGAAGGTATAAATAATTTTTTTGTTGATGGAGGATTGTGTAGAGAGTGTGTGATGCAAATTACAAAATTGTGAAGTGTGAATTTGTGAAGTGTAGTGCAAGATTTAATGAGTTAGACCACTAGAAGTAGTGAGCAGAAGGTGTCTACAATATTCATAGAGGCTACGAATGTGTTGGTGATGGTGTGGTGGAATTTTCTATTGCATTGAGCTAGATTCCTTACTGTAACATTCTTCTTTCTTATTTTCTATAATCTAGTAATGAGACATTGGCAGTGAGCCCTTCTTTCTTTTGGGTAGTGAACCCTCTGAAAGTGATCCCTTTGTATTTGGTGTTGCAATTACTTTACATTGTGAGCTAATCCTCACTATGGTTTTTCCCTTCTTGGGTTTTCCACGTAAATTTGGTGTTCTATTATGCATGGCGTTAATGCGTTTTAGTTTCTATTATTTGATTTCATGTTAAATCATTCTAACAGATTAAGGGTTAATTAAGTTGATGTGGATCTAAATGTTTATGAGGGTTTTGATATTTTAATGTACAACCGATTCACCCCCCCTCTCAGTTGTCTTGTGCATTCAACAAGATTGTCACCAAGAAATAAATCTCCACCACTTGTACTCTTTCGATCATCTATGCTTCCAACCAAATTTGCATTAATGTATGCAATAAGAGTAAAAATTTTACTCTAAGGATGCCACAAAGAAAAATCCACTATATCCTTCAGATATTTGAATATAATCTTTACTTCTTTGACATGAGTCTCTTTAGGTGTAGCCTAAATTCTGGCTACCATTCTAACTACTTGCATTATATCCAGTTTGGATGCAACCACATACAATAGACAACCAATCATGCATCTATACAAGGTTTAGTCTACTAGAGCAGATTCATCATCCTTACTCAACTTACATTCAGTAACCATAGGTGTACTTACCAATTTGCAATATTCCATCTTAAACTTGCTCAACATTTCCTTAATGTACTTGTTTTGAGAAATGAATATACCTTTATCTAATTAAGAAACTTGTAAACCAAGAAATAAAGATAATTCACCAAGCATTGACATATCAAACTCACTTTGCATTGCATTCTAGAACTCCTTGCATATATCATTACTATTTCCACCAAATATAATGTCATCAATATAGACAACAACAATCAACTTGTCACTTTGTATTTTTATGTATAAATTGCTATTCATACTGCCTCTCTAGAATCCTTGTTGCTATAGATACATGTCAAACCTAGAATAACATGCTTTAGGAGCCCTTTTGAGTTCATAAAGAGTCTTCTTCAATATGCACACAAAATTTGGATTATCCGAGAATTGAAAACCTTCTAGTTGCTCAATGTAGACTTCTTCAAACTGTCCATTTAGGAATGCAAACTTCACATCCATTTGATACACTTTAAAATTCTTGAATACTGAAAGAGCCAAAAACATTCTGACAGCTTCTCGCCTTTCTATCAGAATAAATGTCTCCTCAAAATCAATTTCTTCAACCTTTAGCATATCCTTTACACACAAGTTTGGCCTTGTTCCAGATCACTTCTTCCTCTTCATTTAGCTTGTTTCTAAAGACCCACTTAGTACTAATAACATTCTTGCCTTTAGGTCTCAGGACAAGTTCCCAAGTTTCATTTTTCTTTATCTGAGATAAGTTTTCTTCCTTTGCATTTATCCATCCTTTCTCTTTGCTTGCCTCGGTATAAGAACTTGGTTCAATCTTTGTTAATAGGGTAAAATGTACCTATTCAGTTTCTCTCTCAATTCTTCTCCAGTTTTGGGTTCCACTATTCTTGTCTCCTATAATCTAATCTTTAGAATGATTTTTTTTAGCATACCTTGCTAGATTCTTTGTAATAGTGTTCTCATAATTAGCTTTAGAATCTTCATCATTGCCACGGATTGGATCTTCATAATCTTCCACTTCCAAAAAATTTGGTAGACTAAATTGTCTCATCAACTCTCACTTTTGTACTTTCCACAATCCTCTTCAGACTCTTATTGTAACATCTATATGCTTTTCTTGTCATAAAATAACTAAGAAAAATACCTTCATCATATCTAGAATGAAAATTACCCAAGTTTTATTCATGCCTTTTGATATATCATTTTCTTCCAAATATCTTGATATGTTTAACAGAAGTCGATCTTCCTCTCCATAACTCATATGGTGTTTTGTTAGACTCAGGTCTAATTTGAGCTCTGTTCATAATACATATCCAATAAATTTTCTTTACTCAACAATACATATCCGGTAAATTTTCTTTACTCAACATTTTTCTTGCCATCTCCTATACAATCCAATTCTTCCTTTCAACAACTTTATTTTGCTGTAGAATCCTAGGAGTAAAAAATTGCCTCTAGATCCCATGATTTTCATATAATTTATCATATCAGTCAAAAGTGAACTCTCCACTTTGTTTGATCTCAAAACCTTGATTGTCCTTCAAGTTTCATTCTCAACCAATGCCTTGAATGCTTTGAACTTCTCAAATGCTTATGATTTTTCTTTTAGAAAAGTAATTCAAGTCATTTTAGTGTAATCATCAATAAGCATCATAAAATACTTGTCACTTTGTAGACTCTTTGTCTTCATTGGTTCATGTAGATTTGTTTGTATCAAATCTAATGGATTTGATGTAGAATATTCCTTAGTAGGAAATATGGACTTTGTCTATTTTCCCTCATGACATGGTTTGCAGCTTGTAGACTAAGGCTTCTCGATCTTTGGCATGTCTCAAACCATTACCTTTGAGTTGATCTTCACAATTTCATCAAAATTGATGTGTCACAATATGTTGTGCCAAAGCCAAATCTCTTCTCTATGTATAGTAAGACAATTTTGTCCATTCAACTCGTTGACATGATATATATCACTGTTAGTCCTACCTCCTTTCATAATCAACTCTTTTGTACCAGAATTTTGGATCTCAAAACCATTACCACTAAATGAGAGTTGGTAACCTTTATTACACATTTGATTGACACTCAGAAGATTATGCCTTTATCCTTCAACATATAAAATATCATGAGTTTTTGTCCTACCAACATCAAGACTCAAAGTACCCTTACTAGTAATCTTAGCAATAGAATTGTTTCCAATAGTTATAGATCCTCTATCAAATTTCTTGAAATTCATGAACTTACTTTTGTTTCCAGTCATGTGACTTGAACATTCCCTATCTACAATCCACATATTATTTTCCTTTTGAGCATGTAGTGATTTATGAACTATCATGGATTTACTTGATCATTTTTCTTCTGGTATCTTCTTCTAGACTATATCTAATTCATTACTTTGATATTTTGACCTGTTTCTTCTTGTTTGCAGTAGAGGATGCCTCACAAAATTGCTTCTACAATTTCTAGCAATATATCCAAAACTGTTGCACTTGTGACATGATATTGAAATTGTACAAAGGTGCAAATGCATTACTGCTAACAAAGTTATTTCTTCTTACTAAAACTCTTCTACAATCTACAACCTTATGACCAAAATGATTGTAATTAAAATAGCAACTAGAAAAAGAATGATTAAAATTAGTATTGTACCCTTGTCCTCTTGAGGCTTTTCTTCTAAATCTTTCATTCTTTTTTTGCACAGAGATGAAACTATCATTTTGCACTTTTCTATCATTGGTTGTTGCACTTTGTTTAGACCTTGAACTTCCATAACCAATCTCTTTTTAATTCTCCTTAGTAGGCTTCACTTGTTGTTTTGTAACTTTGATATTTTTTTCATCAAAACCAATATTGATTTTGATACATGGAGATCTCTAGCTATCAATTATCTAATCCAAGATCTCAGTGCTCTTCCCAAACTTCTTCTTTAGCTAATGATTTACTTTGTCAAGATTTTTCCTTAGTGACAATTTCTTCTTCAACATTCTCATAGTACTTGTCTCTAGACAATAGCCTTTCAGTCAAAACTTCTTCAATCCTCTTTTCTTCTTTTGCTTGTGTTGGCAATTTGGTTGTCATTGATGCCAAAAGGTGACATTGATGTCAAAGTAGAGATAAGGTATGTAGTAGATCTGGATCTGGAATTATTGGTACAGGTTATTTATGAAAGGAGCATATTTTTGCAAATGTTGCAAATTTTCTCAATTGTTGCAATGTTGTCATGCAATATGGGCATATTGCAGTAGAGGGTTCATTCAGGTATCTAAAGGATTAGCTAAGGCCATATTCAACATGGGTTTTCTAAGAGATTCTCATATGTGTGGTTTATAGGTCTGGAGAGTGTTTGATAGTTCCATAATTGTTTTATAATTGCTCTTAGATAGAATTAGGGTTTGACAGATAAATGCTAGGGTTGAAGTCATGGAATTGTGAATAGGATTTCTATTTTGTTAGTGACTTCCTATTGACCATTGCAGGTTGCTTAAGTAAAAAATTAATCCTTTTGAGTCATTTGAGGAACTGGGCCCCTTCCCTAGTGTTTACCAGCCTGGAAAATATTTTTCAACTATAACACTTCCTAAGTATAACACTTAATATTTTCCTTTGGTGTGATTAATGGTTGTGATCAAGGTTTAAAGATTGATGGTGCCTGCCAGCCCATGAGGCATCTGTCTAAGTCTTGCGAGATAGTGGGAAATGATAGAGATCGATTGATGGTCAATGATCAGATGATGCATGAAGTGTTTCATGTGGGTCTAGAATCTACAAGTTGATGACATCTTATGGAAACGTGGTGATATATCGCTTGATTGCTTCACATCACTGTTGTGAAGCGAAACAAAGTGATATGATTTGCGATAAGTGATGAATTTCTAGAGATAATGGATGGTGACGAATGCTAAGGACATATGGCAACCTCTTGTTGCCCTGTCGAGGAATTGTTCTAGCCCTGTAGTATATCGGGTCTCGCATCCCCGTTGAGGATTTCTCTTAGCCCTACGATATAACGGGCTTATGAAATATTTCTATATGTGACCCAGTGATATGTGGTTGCTCCAAAGGAGATCAACAGTGGGATTTTAAAGGAACGTTCATCCAATGGTCAATATTTAAAGATGGGTGATGAACATGGTTCAAAGGATCATGGTGCGAAGTTAAGAGATTGATGACCCAAATTTGAATGTGAAGATCTCAAACAGCGAAGTCCGTGTGAACAAGGATTTTGACTGGTAACTAACGCAGTGGATAGAATTAATTGGTTCAACTGCTCCAGTGACCATATGATTGGAGATTTTATTTGTAGGTTGGCGGCACAGATTGCCATTTTGAGAGAGATCAAAATTAGATTGAATAAACAGAGAATAACATTTAATGCATATATAATTATAGGGTTTTACAGGTTGTTATTCTTAGCAAAGTATCTATATCCAAATTTAATGAGTGTGAGACTTGATGCAGAGGTTGTGTGATGAAGAAGATACCAGATAAATCCTAATAGAGAATCTATATGTGGATAAGAATCTTGAGGCAATCACTACAGGTTGATGAAGAAGATGCAAAATATGATATCAAACTTTTGACAAAGTGGGGAAGGAAGTGGAATAGCTATGAGAGAAGAGAGTTGCAAAAGTGATAGTGCATATGTTGCAAAGAGTTTCTTAGCTTCTTAAGGTAGAAAGAGAATGCACTCATATGAGAAGAGGAAGAGTAGAAGAGAATTACTAGGGTGTAGAACATTGAGAAGTTGCAAGATAGGTTGCAACATTGAACTGTAACCAAATTGTAACATCTTGAATTGTAAATCTAATAGGTGGGTTCCATCAGACATCTAGGTATATGCTTAGAGTAGGGAGTGGGTGCTTCCTTGGATTAGGTGCTCCTAAAATAGGGGATTGGTGTCTCCTTAGGTTTGATTCCCTTAAACCTTGTAATTGAACATTTAGCTTGTGAGGCTAGATTAGGACAGTAGATCCTAGCAACATTTCTCATTGTGGTTTTTCCCATATTTGGTTTTCCATGTATATCTTGTGTTGTGTGTTGATTGTGTGATGATTGTGTGTTTTCATGTTTATGTTGCTACATCTTAAGTTTCAATCTGCACATTAAGGGTTTAAGGAAGTAATTTGCATAAAGGTTTTAAGGGATGAAATTTTAATATCTACTAATTCAACCTCCCTTCTTGATAGACTATTGTGTTCCAACAATTGTTATCAAAGCCCTAGGTTCCTTCGGAGAAGCTTAATTAGCTCATGTAGGTTTTGGTATAGTGAACACAATGAGTAGTCAGTAAAGTTCTTCTACAAACAAGGCACCTCGGTTAGATGGATCATATTATGCTTTTTGGAGCATATTGATGGAGGCATATTTGGGATCTCTAGGATTTTATGTTTAGATGTCAGTGAAGAATAATTATATTCATCCTGCTACTCCTCCCACTGATGCTACAGGAAAGAAGGATTATGAGAAAAATTAAAGAGAAAGGCATGTCATTATCTGCAGTTTGTCTAGATCAATAATTGGAAAGGTTATGCATTGCAAGACTGCGCATGATGTTTGGGATAAATTAAAAAAACATCTATGAAGGAGATGACAAGGTAAAGTTGAGAAAGTTGCAAGTTATTAGAGCTAGGTTTAAAAGTTTGAAGATGACTGAAGAAGAGAAGATTGTAGATTATCTTCTAAGAGTTGAAGATGTAGTAAACTCTATTAGAGGATACAAAGGGGAGGTAAAATAAAATATCATTATACAAAAGGTTCTAAGGTCAATGGAAAACAAGTATGATCCTAATATTTTTTCAATAGAAGAATAAAGAGAAGTAGATAAACTCACTCTTGATGAGTTGCATGGAATATTCACTGCATATGAGATGAGAATTAGAGATGTCGAGCCTTCCAAGAGAGAAGCGGAATTCAAGGTTGTGAACAAGGAGAAGGATGAAGTACATAAGAAATTAAAGGCTACAACAACTACATCAAAACATGATGAGACTGATGAGGAAGAAGCAAACTTCATAAGAAGGCTAAGGAGATGATCTGGCAAGTACAAAGGTAAGTTTCCCTTCAAGTTCTTTAACTATGGTAGAATAGGTCATTTGAATAGGTCATTTTTCTTCTAAGTGCCCTTATGATATGGAGAATAACCTTGAGCAAGAAGGGGATAGAAAAAGGAAGAAAACCTATTATCCTAAAAAGAAGAGCCTATATATTCAAGAAAAAAGTGACTCATTTGATGCTAGTGATAGTTCAAGTGGTGAACAAGACTATGCTCTTGTAATGGAGGAAGAAGAGGAAGAATTTCTCTTCATGTCCAAAGATTCTAACAAACTGAAGGATGGAAAAGCTGAGGACCTTTGTGAAGAAGGTGAAGTGGAAGCAGTTGTTGATCTTAAGGGTGAAATGATTAGTACTCTAGAAGGTCTTGATGATCTAAGGGATAGGTATGCTGATCTTAAAAGGGAAAATAAGCATCTAAAAAAGTGATCTAAAAATGAGAATGATAAGCTAACCAAAGATATTGAGGAATCCAATCAGAGGGTAGTGAATCTAAAACTTCAAGTGGAGGAAGCCAAAAGAATGGAAGAAGTGATCAAATCCAAATTAGAATCTAAAATGGACAAATGTATGAAGCTTGAGGCAGAAGTACTTACTTTAAGAAAAGATTTGGAGAAATCCAAGGAGAAAGTTGAAAAGGGTTAAAGATGGAGGGAGGATCTAAGATCCTTGATGGATTATTAAGCTCACAAAAATCGTCAAACAAGGAGAAATCAAGTTTAGAGCTAGAAAAAGGAAAGAGTTCCTTTATCAATGAGTCTACAAAACTTTATGAAAGATTTAGAGTAGAAGAAAAGGATGATTCAATTGGTGATAAATCATGCAAGGAAGATATTTTTGGAGAGGAAAATAAATCTACTAAAGTGAAGAAATCTGATGGAGAGGAGTTAATTGTAGACAAAAGGAATATTCAATCAGTTCCTAATCAACAAAAGAAGAACACAAGAAGAATGGATTTTGATGGATTCACAAGAGTGCATCATCCAAGGAGACCAAGACAAAGAAGGCCCATTCATCCAACTCAAGGAAATTCCATGACAAGGTACTCATCATTTTTTTGAGTATTGTTATACTTGTAATCAATTCGGCCATAGAGCTAGGGAATGTAAAGTAGTTCCTAAAAATAGTACGGACAAAATTGTAGAACTGCAACAATTTTGGTCATTTATCTAGAAATTGTAGAACAAAATTTTTAAGACAAAATGTTCAATCTAAGAAGAAGAATAATACACCTCCAACAATGAAAAAGGAATTAAAGGTTCCCAAGAAAGAAGAAGAAAAAATTGAAAAGAAACCTAAGAAGTTGTGAAAGGAGAAAGAGCTGAATCTCACACAATCAATGATTGCACAAATAACACTGCATGCTAAAAAGAAAAATCTGTGTGTAATAGATAGTGGTTGCTCCAAGCATATGACTGGAGACAAAAGCAAATTCATTGAACTCAAGAAGTGTAAAGAGGGATCAGTTAGCTTGGGTGATAATATTGATATGAAAATTTGTGGTAAAGGAATCTTGAGCATAGATGGAAAGAACAAGACTAAATATTTTCTCTATGCTACAATATTGTGTTTAATTCAAAAGGTTGCAAGATAAGAAAGAATGGTAATACAATTGCACAAGGAGTAAGGACTGAAAGTAATCTCTATAATCTATGTGAAGTGAAAGGAAAAAAATATCTAATAGGCCAGGTAGATGAGAGTTGGTTGTGTCATAGGAGATTGGGGCATGTCAATTTTAACAATTTGGTAAAGGTAAGTTCAAAAGGACTAGTTAGACACATGCCTAAGATAACTAAGCCTACAAGAACCATTTCCAAGGAATGTCAGCAAGGAAAACAAACAAGGGTTAAGTTTCCAATAAAGGATTACTCAACTACAAAACCTTTGCAAATAGTTCATACTGATCTATGTGGTCCCACAAGGATAGGGGGACTAAAAGGTGAGAGATACTTCATGCTACTAATTGATGACTACACTAGAATGGCATGGGTAATGTTTCTTAAGGAGAATACTAAGGCTTTTGAAAAGTTTAAGATATTCAATAAATTAGATGAGAAGAAGACTAAAAGAAGAATCAAATTCTTAAGATCAGATAGAAGTGGTGAATTCACATCAAGTGAATTCATTGGATATTGTGAGAAGCATGGAATCGAATAGCAATATTATGTACCAAGAACTCCACAAAAAAATTGAGTAGTTGAAAGAAGGAACGAAAATGTTAAAGATATGGATGGAGAAATGTTGAGTGAGGAAAAATTGGTAGATACATTTTGGAGGGAAGCAATTCTCACTAAATTTTACATTCAAAATAGAACTCTAATAAGAGTAAACAGTGGTAAAACTCCATATGAACTGTGGTATGGCAAGCCTACATCTTTCAATTATTTTAAGGTGTTTGGTAGTAAATGCTATATCAAGAGAGAAGATGAGAACTTGGGGAGCTTTGATTCAAGATGTGATAAAGGAATATTTTTAGGATATTCCACCCAAAGCAAAGCTTACAGGTGTTACAACAAGAGGTTGCACAAGATTGTGGAAAGCATCAATGTCAAGGTTGATGAGAATATGAATCATGCTAAGCCCAGTAGAAATAAATTTGAAGTTGAATTAGAAGATGAAGAAGAATTTGCTATAAATGAGGGAAATGAGGAAGAAGAATGTGAAGAGGTTGAACAAGCACCTGCAAAATATATACAGAGGGATCATCTTTTTGAATATATAATTGGTAGAAAAAATGGAGTTCAGACTAGGAGAATATTAGCAAAGAACAAGGAACAAGTAAGCTTTGCTCTCCTATCTCAAATTGAGCCAAAAATCTTCACTGAAGCTAGCAAGGATGAGATTTGGATAAAGGCAATGGAAGAATAGCTAAATCAGATTAAGAACAAGACATGGGAATTGGTTCCTAGACCCCCAATAAAAAATGTAATTGTCACTAAATGGGTGTTTAGAAACAAGCTCGATGAAGACAGTGATGTTGTAAGGAATAAAGCAAGGCTGGTGTGCAAGGGGTATGCACAAGTTGAAGGTATTGACTTTGAAGAAATTTTTTCCCCTATTGCTAGACTAGAAGCAATCAGGATGTTTCTTGCATTTTCAATATATAAAGGATTTGAACTATATTAGATGGATGTTAAATCTACCTTTTTGAATGGAAACCTAGAAGAGGAAGTCTACATAGAACAACCAAAAGGATTTTAGCTGGAAGAAGATGATGATTATGTATGTAGATTAAGAAAGGCATTATATGGTCTGAAACAAATACCTAGAGCATGGTATTCCAGATTAGACCATTATATTTAGCAACAAGGATTCAAAAAGGGATGTGCAGATAGTAATTTGTTCTTTAAATCAGAAGGTGAGCACATGATTATTGTTGTTGTTGATGTGGATGACATCATATTTGGTGGTAGAAATGACAAAATGTGTAAAATATTTGCTACACATATGCAAGATGAAATTTGAGATGTCAATGTTAGGAGAGTTGTCATTTTTCCTTGGTTTACAAATAGTACAAACAGAAAATGGGATATTTATATCTCAAACTAAGTATGCTAAGGAAATTCTCAGTAAATTTGGTATGAAGGATAGTAGACTAGTTAGTACCCCCATTATAATAGGTTGTAAGTTGAGAAAATCATATGAATCATCTGATGCAAACCAGACAATGTATAGGTCAATTATTGGAAGTATATTGTACTTAACTATATCAAGGTTAGAAATAATGCAAGCAGTAAGCATAGTAGCAAGATTTCAAGCTGCACCTAAAGAGTCTCATGTCAATGTGGTAAAGAGAATTTTCAAATATATCAAAAGTACGATTGACTATGGACTATGGTATCCCAAGAGAAAATATTTTTCTTTGATAGAATATACATATGTTGATTGGGTTGGATGTGAAAATGATCGAAAGAGCACCAGTGGTGGTGCATTTTTCTTGGGAGACAAACTTGTGCCATTAATGAGAAAAAAGCAAGAATCAATCTCTCTATCCATAGCAGAAGTAGAGTATGTTGCAGTTGTAGTATGTTGTACTCAAATCCTATGGATGAAGCAAACACTTAAGGACATCAAGGAGGAGTAAAAATAACCTATCTCTATTCTTTGTGACAATTCAAGTGCCATAAACATCTCAAAAAATCCAGTGATGCACTCTAGAAAAAATCACATATCCATAAAGTATCACTTCCTTAGAGAGAAGGTTACAGACAAGGAAGTTGGCATGGAATATATTCCCACCAAAGAACAAGTAGCTAATATATTTACAAAGCCTCTTCCCAAGGAACAATTTGAGTGTCTGAGGCAGAAATTGGGAGTGATTTCTCCAACATCATATCACTAAATATCAGTGATAGGACATGGGTCTAGGGGGAGCTTCATTGGTATCTTATTTTTCCCTGGAAATGTAAGGAAAGATCAAGTCAGGTAAATATGGATTTACAAATTTCTAATGACTTCATGGTTGTAGATGGACTTAAAATTCCCTCTTTCTCTTTGAATTGTTTGTTGGAAGGGGAGCATATCCAAAGGGGGAGAAAGCTAAAAATAGACCCTTTCCAATTGATGTCAAAGCGGGAGAGAGTTGTAAATGCACAAATTTTTGAGAAAAGGGGGAGAAAGTGGAAATGATCAAGGAGTTGTTTGTTTTTAATGGTACCTATAATTGGTATCAGTTTCATTGGGTTATATCTAGTTGAGCATTTAGTTTTTCCATCAATGACAAAGGGGGATATTATTAGCAATTTGGTTGTTATTGATGCCAAAAGGTGACATTGATGTCAAAGGAGAGATAAGGTATGTACTAGATCTAGATCTGGAAGTATTTGTGCAAGTTGTTTATGAAAGGAGCATATTTTTACAAATGTTGCAAAGTTGTTCAATTTTTGCAATGTTTTCATGCAATATGGGCATATTGTAGCAGAGGGTTCTTTTAGGTATCATAAGGATTAGCTAAGGTCAGATTCAACATGGGTTTTCTATGAGCTTCTTAGATGTGTGGTTTGTAGGTTTGGAGAGTGTTTGATAGTTATAGAATTATTTTATGATTGCTCTCAGATAGAATTAGGGTTTGATAGATAAACACTAGGGGTGCAGTCATGGCGTTGTGAATAGGATTTCTATTTTTTTTGTGACTTCCTATCAGTTGTTGCAGGTTTCTTAAGTAACAACTTAAGCCTTTGGAGTCATTTAAGGAACCATCCCCCTTCCCTAGTGTTACTAGTGCGAAAAATATTTTACAACTATAACACTTCCTAAGTGTAGCACTTAATATTTTTCTTTGGTGTGATCAACGGGTGTGATCAACGTTTGAAGATTGATGGTTCTCTCTGGCCTGAGGCATCCGTCTAAGTCTTGCGGGATAGTGGGAAATAGTGGAGATTGATTGATGGTTGATGATTGTACGGAACATGAAGTGTCTCATGTGGGTCCAGAATTTGTAGGTTGACGATGGCATCTTACGAACACATAGTGATATATCACTCGATCACTTCACATCACTATTGTGAAGTGAAACAAAGGGATATTATTTGTGATAAGTGATGAACGTTGAGAGATAATGGATGGTGATGAATGCTAAGGATAGATAGCAGCCTCGCACTGCCTCGTCGAGGAGTTGGTCTAGCCTTGCGGTATAGTAAGATGGCCCCACTGAGAATTCGGCTTAGCCCTACGATATAGCAAGCTTATGACATGTCTCCATGGGACCCAATGATATGTGGTTGCTACGAAGGAGACTGATGGTGGTGTTTTAAAGGACCATTCATCCAATGGTCAGTATTTAAAGATGGGTGATGAACACGGTTCAAAGGATCATGGCACAAAGATAAGAGATTGACAGCCCAAAATTGAATGTGAAGATCTCAAACGGCTAAGTTCATGTGAACAAGGATTTCAACTAGTAACCGACACAGCAGAAAAAATTAATTGGTTCAACTACTCTAATGACCATTTGATTGGAGATTTTATTTGCAGGTCAGCGACATAGATCGCCATGTTGAGAGAGATCAAAATCAGATTGAATAAAAAGAGAATAACATTCAATGCATATCTGATTCTAGGGTTTTATAGGCTGCTATTCTTAGAAAATTATTTGTGTCCAAATTTAATGAGTGTGAGGCTTGATGAAGAGATTGTGTGATGAAGAAGATACCAGATAAATCCTAACAAATAATATGTACATGGATGAGAATCTCGAGGCAATCATTGTAGGTCGATGAAGGAGATGCAAAATATAATATCAAACTTTTGACTGAGGAAGGAATTGGAACAGTTATGAGAGAAGAGAGTTGCAAAAGAGATAGTGCATATGCTACAAAGGGTATCTAGAGCTTCTTGAGGTGGATAGAGAATGCACTATATGAGAAGAGGAAGAGCGAAGCAGAATTAGAGGGGTGCAAAACATTAAGCAGTTGCAAGATAGGTTGTAACATTGAACTATAATCAAATTCAACATCTTGAATTGTAAATATGATAGCTAGGTACCATCAAATATCTAGGTAGGTGCTTAGAGTAGGGAGTGGGTGCTTCCTTGGAGTAGGTGCTCCTAAAATAGGGGATTGATGTCTCCTTGGCTTTTGTGCCCTTAAACTTGTAACTAAACATTTAACTTGTGAGGTTGGATTAGGACAGTAGATCCTAGCAACATTTCTCATTGTGGTTTTTCCCATCTTGGGTTTTCCACGTATATCTTGTGTTGTGTGTTGATTGTGTGTTTGTATATTTATATTGCTAAATCTTAAGTTTCAATCTGCACATTAAGGGTTTAAGGAAGTAATTTGCATAAAGGTTTTAAGGGATGAAATTTTAAAATCTATTGATTCAACCCCCCTTCTCAGTAGACTATTGTGTTCCAATAGCTTGAACCTTCAGATCAATGATCATC
Source organism: Sequoia sempervirens (assembly GCA_007258455.2). NCBI lineage: Eukaryota > Viridiplantae > Streptophyta > Pinopsida > Cupressales > Cupressaceae > Sequoia > Sequoia sempervirens. The sequence goes on from VDFB02105785.1 coordinate 304,557,229, forward strand.
TTTTTTGCATTCTCAAGCTTCTAGGATAAACCATCTTTAGCCTTTACTTCCTTGACAATTCTTTTCTTTAGTCTCTTAATCTCCTTGCACTAACACAGAGTAACTTTTCCACAAGATCTACTTCTTCATCATTTTTGAAGTTCATTTCTATAACATCTTCAGTAGTTTCCATGGCCATAAATACAACCTTCTCTCTCATTTCTAGATATTTCTTCATCCTCTTCATTAGTAGAGTATCATTCCTCATTAATGAAGAAACTCTTTTGTTTCCTTTGAACTTTATTCCCTTTCTGAAATGATTTTTTCCCATACTTTTTCTCAACTTTATTAGAGTCCTTATAAGGGAACTTAGCCATAAAATGGTGTACTTCACCATAATTAAATAATTTCAAAAGTAACTTACCTTTATACTTTCCAAAACCTCTCTATAACTTTCTAATAAAATTTCCTTCCTTTGAACCTAATCCAAAATAAAAATCTAGATCAACTTACTTCTTATATGCTTTAAATGTTGCCTCTTATAGCATTTTCACTATCAAACCTCATTTCATAAGTAGTCCATATTCAATGTAATTCACCCATTTTTACAGAATTTAGATCTTTAGCTTCTTCAACAACAGAAACTTTAGAATCAAACCTTCTAGGAAAAGATATGAGTACCTTTTTCACAATCATGCTTTCTTTCAATTACTCACCAAGACCTCTAATAGAGTTGACAACTTCATTAACTCAGAGTAGGAATGTGGCCATGTTTTCTTCTTCCTTCATTTTCAAACCTTCAAATTGAGCTCTATGAGTTTGAAGCTATGCTTCTTTAACTTTTTCATCACCTAAATAGATAGAGTGTAATTTATCCCATACTTTTTTCGTTGTCCTACACTACATGACCTTCACAAACTCAAAGTTAGATAATCTACATGAAACAACATTCCTTTCCTTAGAATTATTTTCACAAGCCTTCTTTCTGGCCTGAGATGGATTTTCAGGAGTCTCATATCCATCTGCAATTGATTGCAAAATTTCAAGACCTAGGGCCATCAATTATGCTTCTATCCTTACTTTCTAAAATGCATAATTGGATCCACCAAAGAGTGGTGCCTCATTTGTAGATAATCATTCTTAATCCATCGAGTGTTTCATCCCAAATCTACTTCAACCTATTTAAGCTTCTTCAAAAGAACATATCTTTGATACCAATTGAAGGAAACATAATCTACTGAGAGGGGGGTAAATCAATAGATCAAATCAATTTAAAAATATTTACTTCAACACATATACCAATCATGAAACTTGAATCAAAACAACTACTGATAATCAAGCAATCACATAATCACACATCTCCACATGATAACACCAGATACACATGGAAACCCAAGATGGGAAAAACCACAGTGAGAATAGCTACTTGGATCTACTATCCAAATACAGACTCACAAAGAAGGAATATAATAAGGGAATTTATAATATGAAGTAGGCACCAACCTCTTAGAGACATCAATCCCCAAATGCATTTATAGGCACCAACCGACTGGAGACACCAATCCCCAATATAATGAACATATAAATCCAAAGATAAAGCTTGTGGATCTTCAACGTTGATTACACAGCTTACACAAGGTCTTAACTTGATTCAAACACTCTACTACACTATTTAAGATATTTTAATAATGTTGCATAATAATTGAGATGCTTCACATTGAGTAACACTCACTCAAACACAAGTATATTCACTCGCCACCTTCTCTTCAATTATCCTCTATCACCCACACTCACAATTGCACAAATGTATGATGAATATATACACAACATTATATTAACAATAGTCCAATTCGACTAGGGATCCACAATTAACTAGGATGAAATAAGGTGGACCTAAATTTAAATTACACAAACCATGTAACAGATTGGTCCTATAACAAATTTATTTCTGCCAAAAGAACATGATGCCATCTGCTTTCACAAGAACCTTAACCTAGACCTATTTTAGCATCCCATGTTATCTTTGAATGCCACACACTACTATCCATTGCTACACAGTTCTAAAACCACAACTGGTTAATAAATAGGCACATAGAACCTTCTTTAACTTCAAACTTTTTTCATGTTGAACATATCTTCTAGAAACTCTAGAATATAATACAACATGAGTAGACATCCTCTCCATTTAAACTGCAAAGCTAGACTCACCTTCAGGAAGGAATACTAATCATAAATGTATTGCCAAAGAAATTTCTCTACCTTGAGAAACAAACCTCCAACGTTTTGGATCAAACTTCTAGATCACTTCTATCAACATGGATAAATGTAGTATGATGTACTATAAAAAGTCCTCAACTTATTTAATAAATATAGCTAGCAATATATACTTCCACAACTCAAAATGATATGATAGTACAATTTACATTTTATTCTCACTAATCTTTTGACCATTCTCCTTTAACATCAATGAAAACCTTTGCTCAACCATATGGACCATATTGATGTTGTGGTATGGTATGTTGTCGAGGGTTTTGTGGTTGATAATGGATGTGTGGATGTTGGGGGTTTTTTTGTGATGTTTTTTGTGTGATTAGTTGTTACTAATAGTTGATGTTTTGTTGTGATTGTGGTGTTTGTTGTTGTGAGGTAATGTATTGATGGTGTTGTGGATGATGTTGTGGTATAGGAGTTTGTTGTGAGATGTATTTGTTGTGTGGTTGCATAACACACCCAATTTTTCCCCAAGAAAAATGAGGACCCCTCTCTTTTTTCTTTCACTTTGTTGAGATGAAATGGTAAGACTGGGTATTGTTTTGGTCAAATGGTTAAATTAAGGTGAAATAATAGTTTTCATCGAGTGAAATACTCAATAATTGGATTTTAAGGTAGTGAAACACTTTATTAGAAATTTTTGTTCTTGAAAGAATCAAGGTTTTCACTTTATTGCACCCCAGGTTCACTAAAGGAAGTAAGGTAAGTCATCCAAGAATAAGATATTTGCTCAATGAATCATTTTCCTCAATAGAGTCCTTTTTCTTGAATTGGGTTCACATACATTGTTAAGAGATGTGTACAACTCGAAATTGGGATTTTACCAAGAGTTGAGAATCAATAAATTTTAGTCTTATTGAATTTTTATTGTGTTTGTCCTTAGTTGAATCTAGACCTGTGTACACCTTCCATAATGGGTAGTTTTCCTAAAAAATTGGAGTCTTTAGTCAAGAAAGTCCGATATCAAAAATGGGTCAAAACAAGTGGAAATTTTGATGGAACATCTTTGAGTAGTAATGATGACAAGATATTTCCACATCCAACTTAAATTCTCGATGGGTCATCATTTCTCGAAGTATGTCAAAAGTTAGAAGATGTGCTATTGCAACACTTGCTTTGCTTTTTTAATTAAATCAAAGTGCAAAGATTGAAATCCTCATCATTAATGCCTAAACTGTCACTCTCATACTTCACCAATGAAATCAATGTATAATGATTAGTGAGTATTAAGGTGGTGAAAGCATCACATTATCATTAAGGGAAATGTACTACCTACTTTTGAATAACGTCATAACATGCTTGAGAAGACACATGTGAAGGATATTAGAGATCAAGGAGTCATTTGAGGAGGTAAAGAAAGGTAAAATATCAAAGTTCAAGAAAACATAATTGTCAATAATCAATTTCTCCATAGCTCAAGGTCACTCTCACCTAAACCAGGTATTTTTTTTAAACTAAGTTTTAAAACACTCTACATGTACTTGGTATTCGTGAAAATACAATATTTTGTCTGGTTTCACTTCAAATATGCCTCATTGTATTCTGTTAAATTGATTCAAATTGGGTAAAAGTGTATTCACTATTAATTCAAGCTCGATAAAACTGGCATCAAGAAGAAGCAAAATTAAGAGAAATTACCCTAATTGATATACAAATTTCATACAATAATCATGCATTATCAAGAAGATGCAATGAGTACACATAAAAAGGGGATTAAAGAGGAATTTGAGTTTCCTCAATCTCAAGTTACATCAACTTACAAATTGGTGACAAGTACACATTTGAGTAATTTTCATGAAAATGAGTTTATGAGAAGAACTGGATAGTCAAACACTAGCCAACAACCACAAAATATCATGACAAGTGGATTACAAATGGTTGCAGGGTTTCCCCAAGCAATGGACACCCCAAAATTGGTTTTGGAGTGCATACAATGGTATGATGTTGATAGGAAGGTAGTTTTAAAAGAAGGCAGGGTATATGTTAACTTAACCCTAGAGGGGATTTCTCAAACTTTGAGGATCCCAATTTTTAATGTGATGATTCCAATGGAGATAGGGTAATCTACAAGGGAATATGTGAACATGGAACACCAAAAAAAGAGGACCATGTTGACAACCTAGTTCAAAGAAAAGGAAAGTCCAAATACTATATCCAAGATGCCCAAAACTATACTAAGGTTTGATTTTGTTCCTAAAATTCAAGATATAATCACATTGTTGAACAAATTAGTGGGTAATCAAGATGCTAGTAAGTTCGATCCCTAGATGTATGAAATAATCAGGCATGTGAAAGATGAACCAGCTAAAATACATTGGTCCAAAGCGATCAGTGATTTTAGATAATAGGGTTGTTCTTTATGTCTTCATAGATAATATACTCATGTGTAGTGAAGTTTAATATTCAAGGCCTAAATAAGATAGGAACCTTAGACAAGAATCTAGGATAGAGGCTAGTTTACCACCATTACCCTCATATAACTGCCAAAGAATACCTAAAGAATTACTAAAGGGTTTAATGATGCATTTTCAATGAAGATAATTCAAACAATGGAAGGGGATAAAGCCAAAAAATATCTCCCTATTCACACAAGGAACTATCACTTATCATGGGTGTTGGTATATATAGTTCCCAAAGTTCACATATATCAAAATTGAAGGATTCTTAGGTTATCCATGCATGCTGCCTGAATACCCTATAGACAAAGTGCTATTGTTGGAATTTACAAGGAAATTCATGGAGTCCCATGATGCTTTCTTACAAGCTCATAAGAAGGGGAAAATTAAATTTCCTATCACTATACGGAATTATAAATGCGACACAACTAATAATTCCAAGCTCATAGAAAATGAATTATTGGCACATGGATTTGAAGAATTCATATTGAGTAGGTATAAGTATGATCCAGTTGGAAGGCTCTCCAAGCACATTAGTAAAAGGTTTGCTCATGTACCTCACCTAGAGGACTACTGGAATGATTGTGCAAATGAATGTGAAGTCAGGGAAAGAGCACATCAGATGTTGACATTAAACTAGATGATGACTATGGAAATACATAATGTCCCACTACAATTGATCGAAGATGACGGAGATGTCTTAAATCCAATATATAATTATGAGAGGATCTTTGATTAGCCCATTTAGGATCTTTACTAGAAATAACTTGAGGTCACATCCCTAGAATAAATATCCAAACCGGTTATTGAATTCAGTAAAATTTGGATTGATAGGAATATCCATATACTGAGATCCAATGGAGTGACAATCACATATCTACTTGAGAGGAAGAGAAAGAAAAAGATAATTGATGATTTGTGATATGATGATTGCTTGAGAAAGAAAATAAAAAATTGTAGAGGCTAAGGCTCTCAAAGAAAGTAGGGAAAGAACTATTGAAACCTTGAGCCAAGTATTTTTAGTAGCAATGCAACCAAAAGAACCCAACAAGGAAATTAGAGAAATCCCAAGAAATCTACTAAAAACATCAATAGGGGAATCTTCATTAGCTACATTTCCTCAAGCTGAATATCTAACTCCAAAAGGAGTAATTGAAAAACAATAGGTATATACCCAAATGAGAGGATCAATGTCTCAACCAGCAGCAACAATGTTTTCTTCTCCTCCTTCAATGGGGACTTATATGATGAGGAAAAAAAAGGGAGAGAAATACCCACTCATAGAAGAAGAGCCTAATATAACTATGGATCTAGCCATGAAATAAATAGTAAGGTTGAGTAACCTTGTAAAATAAATGCAATGAAAACAAAAACTAGAAACAACGCCAAAACCCACATTATCTATTGAAAAAGAACCTAAAATGGGGATACACCAAAACATTGTTGAAGGTCAGGGGATTACAGTGAACCCATCTTCTCAAAAGGCAGATGATTCAAAGGAAGAAAAGTTGTTGAAGTAGTGCCCCAATCCCAAGAAGAATAGTTGGGTATAGTATCTAAAGATCATATTCCCTTAGGAGAGGAGAAGGAGAGATACAAGTGGATGTAATAAATATCGAGACGGTTGTGGACTAGCCTCAACATGTGGAAACTGGAAATGACACTACTTAAGAATAGTTGCATGAAACTTTCCTAGAGGAAAGCTCAGATAAAGGTCAATGTTTTGAACCCACTAGAGCTACTAATGAAGAAAATGGAGGTACTAAATAACCCTAATGTTCCATAACATCATGAGCCACTCACACGAGGGTCACATAGAGAAGGAAATTGGGTGTAGAAGAGCCAAGACCTAGAGAAGAGGAACGAGAGCTAAGAAAGGAAAATAAAACAAACAAGGATTCATTGCACCAAGAAGGTGATCTAATTAGGGTCCCTATAGATGAAGGAGATAAAATCCATATGTCAAAAGAAGGTCTAAAATAAGTAATACTAATTGAAGACATTCCTAATTGGTTGTCCCGACAATTGTAGCCACCAATGCAAGTACAATTGGTGCCATTAGACTTCAAAAGTATAATGCAAGAGGTGGAAAAAATAAGCCTAAGGCCAAGGTCAGAGTTAGATATTCCATTAAGTGAAGTGCAGATGGTGGGAAGGTTCTATAGGTGTCTACTCCTGTAGGAGAAAAAAATAAACATGAAGCTATTTATTGAGATTAATAGATATCAATAATTAACCTAGAGTATTCATCATAAGAGGAGATAGAGGAAATGAGGATGAACCTGGAAGCAACTACTACGTGTATGAGAAAAGATAAGAAAAATAAAAATAAATTAAAGGAGCACATAGTTCAAATGTAGAGCTTCATTAGAGCCATAGCTTAACCAATTTAGTCACTAATAGAGTTGCCTTCTAACCCAGTGCTAATGTCTAAAGAAAAAGTAGATGAAATTAAAAACCTTATACACAAAGTGAATGTGTTTGACAACTGGGTAGGATACCTCATGCAACAAGGTGAATAAGTCATAAGGGAAGCCATTGGAAATTTCAAGGAAGCTTCTCATTGGCTCACAAAGTCAAAAGGGTTAATGGCCAATTGCAAAGACTGCTTAGAGAAAAATGATATAGAATTGTAGTGAATGGTAGTCATTCAAAAGATGGATACCCAACAATTATTAGAAGAAAAAGTGGTGATGGAACAAGATGTTTCGAAGTTGAAGACTTAGAAGCTACAATTGTCTTGGGAAAAGGATACTATGCTACAATACATACATGAATTAGAAAAGGTGGTCAAGAAAAGTGAGAGGATGGTGGAAAAATATTTGTACTTGTGGAAATTCTTACATAAAAACTATGTAATCTAGATGACTTAGGATAGGATGATGTTGAAGTAAAATCCTTCAAGGATATATCAGTAAGACAATTAATGATCGTGTTCAGTCATTGAGTCAAGAAGCCATAGAGGAAATGATCAAAATATGGAACCACATAGTAAAATATGAGATAAATATGATCTAGAGGAATGATGCTACAAAGAGTGTGATCAAGGAGTATGCTCAGAAAAAAATTCATTGAGAAATGATATAGAATGTCCCTAAGGGTTATATAAATAGGGTTCTAATAGCTTTTGGAGAATACAAGATCAAGAAGGGAGAAGATGAACTTATGGAAGAAATAGTTGAAGACGAGTAGAAGATATCGAGATAAAAGAGGATGTAGGCATTTGGATTCATGGTAGAATCAAAGTTTTTCCTGACTTCCAATTGTGGGTATTTTTCTCAATAAAGAAGTTTGTGCACACCAAAAGTTTGGGATTTTGAAATAAAGGTCAACATTTTATTTCTGCATCTTTTAAAGACTAAAGCAACCTAATTGTCTTTTATCCAAGATTTTCAAGCATTAGGATGTCATTAGCAGGAGTCAGTGTAAACTTTTATTTTATCTTTGGGGACCATGAATTAATATCTTCTAAGTGTAGCCTATACTCTTGTGCCACGTGCTATTTTATGATTGGCTTGTTCTCTCTAGCCATGTGCTTTTGTAACCAAATTTTGCCTTATGTTCTATAAAAGGTAGAGAATTTTTCTTTTTAAAGGACCAAAATTTGTTGAAATAATTAGACTTAAAGTTGGAACATCACCAATTTTATGTTTATTTCATATTTTTTGTTGAATTATAGTATAAAAACTTGTATTTACAATAGATATTGATAATGCTAAATTAATTGAAAGGCTATTCCAAATTGTATATATTGCATGAGCGTATGTTGTTCATTCCTATTAGAAGAGTCAATTTGTTGCACCAATTTAGGGCGCATTTTGATGTTATTTCAATTGTGAGCTATTTTTCTCTAAACTCTTGTATTATTTTGTATGTAGCTGTGAAGCATTCTGGTGAAGTAAAAAATAGTTGATGCTTGAGTTTGTTTGTTTCTCTATAAATTCATGAATAATAATTGGAAGTTACTAATTTCTTAGGCCTAATTTCTCTTAACTCTAGTTTTCTTATAGTTTTCCTCCTAAATGATTTGAATTAATGAAGTTTGAAAGGTAATGCATGTTCTATTTGTTAAGATATTTACATTAAAGAATTTTCCAAAGTCAAAGAGATTTATGAAAACCAAGAGTCCCCTTATGTTTGACAACAATTGCACAATGAACCTTGAGTGAACCTAGTAAGTCAATACCTAACATTCTTGAACCTTGGGATAGCCAAATTTTGTAGCCTAGAAATTTGGTCATTCTATCAAGATAGATAGGATTTTTTGTTTGAATAGAGAAACTTTATCTGCATATTATTGTGTGTATAACAACCACATTAATAAAATTGGTGCTAGAAGGAGATTCGTTACTTTTGAATCGGGACAAATTGGATCATCAAAGAATCATTATCAAGTCTAGGTCTAGTGATCCCCAAGTGGATCTCATGGAATTAAATAATCATGAAATAGGTCAGAGAGAAAGATTGAACTCGGTAGGTGCTACTCCTAGAAACCAAGTACTAGTCGTGCCACCTCTTGTAGTTATGACTTTCTTTAACATAGATTCCAATATAATTTATTCAATATCACGATCTTCCAAAGAATATTGAAAAGTTATGTCCAAAAAATTATTTTCATAAAGATGCCAAAGATCACTTAAGTATATTCAAGGAAACTTGTTTTAGAGCCAGAGTTCAACATGAAGATGTCATCTACAAGTTGTTTCCTTACACCTTAGGCGATGAAGTTTACCAATGGTACAAAAAATTGCCTAAGAATGTTATCAGATCATGGTAAAATATGGAGGATCAATTCCTTGCTAGATTTAGATCACTCATAGATTCTACCATACTTTATCATCAATCTTCTCAGATCAAGCAATTTGAAGGAAAAATCATACAAAAATTTAATGATAGATTTCAAAAGGAATATTCTAGACTACATGATCCTTTTCTTGTAGATGAATTAGTTTCCATTGTAGTTTATTATGTTGCATTAGATCCTTTAACTACAATGTTTGTAAAAATAAAAATGATTCCACTTGCAACTTTACTTGAAGCATATATTGTTAGTTGTGTGAAGCTAAATTTAAGAAACTTCTAATTTTGAATAGATGCTTCCAGATTTTTCCTTATTGTTTAGAAACTTCTCATTCTAAAGTTTCCTCTTTTTTATAAATATGCAAAAGCTCTCCCTTGTTTGCATGGTATTATTTTGTATTGGAAGAATTGTGAGAAGATGAAAAGAGCTTCTGATGTAATGATTTTCTGCTATAATAAAAATTGTTGATCCAGCCCCTGGTTTTTTTTTCCTCCACACTGGAGGTTTTCCACGTAAATCTATGTGTACTCTGTTTCATATCATTATGTTGTCTAATTTGTTTCATGTGGTTATTTTATTATTTTTGTTATCACATACTATGTTTTTAAATTTCATAACAGCTGGTATCAGAGCGCCAGATTGCTGGAAGTTTTCATGTTTGTAGGTTTTTTTGTTGAGCAGCATGGAGGTCACAATGAGTGACATGGAGAAGTTAAACGGGGCTAATTTTTCCCTATGAAAATCCCAAATGGAGGATATATTGATTCTGAAGGATCAGTATTTGTTGATCGAAGGAATATCAAAGAAACCCACAACGATGACAGATGAAGATTGGGAAAAGTTGTATAGAAAGGCGGTTGCAACCATCCATCAATATTTGGCTAAAAGTGTTTATTTTAATATTGTCGGAGAGAAGACAACAGCAGAACTATGGAAAAAGCTTCATGATCTATATGAGAAGAACACAGCATCAAATAAATTTTTTCTAATGAAAAAATTATACAATCTCAAGATGAAGGAGGGTGCTTCAGTAGCAGAACATTTAAATGAGTTCAACATAATTACTAGTTAGCTTGCCTCTGTTAAAATCACTTTGGATGATGAGATTAGAGCCATCTTATTAATGTGTTTGATGTCGAATAGCTAGGAGAACCTGATCATAGCTATTAGCACTTCAGCACTTGGAGGAACTCTAAAGTTTGATGATGTCAATAGCAATTTAATGAATGAGGAGTTGCGGCGTAAATAAATGACAGAGACCCAGGGAGGAGAAGCCTTAGCCCTAGCTGATCACGGTAGAAAATTTGATCGGAATTGACAAGGGCGTTCGAAGTCAAGAGGAAGATCAAAATCAAGAAGAGGCAGAAACACATGTTATCATTGTGGCAAACTAGGACACATGAAAAGAGAATTTGGAATTTGGAAGCGAGAGCAAAAGGAACAAAAACCAGCAAGTGCAAATGAAGATACTACGGCTGTTGCATCAAATGGTGAGGTATTAATTACTATTTCATATGAGGATGCATGCATTGGTACTTCTAATCATGATATTGATTGGATTTTAGATTTTGGAGCCTCCTACCATGCTACCCCAAGCAGAGAAAATTTTGTTTTTTATAAATCTGGTAATTTGGGTAAGGTTCGCTTGGGTAATAATAATTTATGTAATATTGAGGGAGTGGGAGATGTTTTAATAAAAATAGAAGATGGTTGCAGTTTATTGCTTAAACAAGTCAGGCATGTACCAGAGCTTGGAATGAATCTAGTTTCAACTGGAAAGCTAGATGATGAAGGCTGCCATATAGTATTTGGCAAGGGATGCTGGAAAATCGTAAAGGGTTCGCTAGTTGTTGCAAAGGGGCAGAAAACAAGCACTCTTTATAAATTAAAATTGAAGTTGCAGAAGTCAAATATTGCTATTGTTGTAGAGGATCCTACAGTAGATTTATGGCACAAAAGACTTGGACACATGATAGAAAGAGGCCTAAAAATACTTGCTGAGCAAAACCTTTTTCCTGGAATAAAAGGTACTGAATTTAAATTTTGTGAACACTGTATTATGGGTAGACAGAAAAGAGTGTCTTTTTTAAGGAGTAATTCAAAAAGGGATACAAAAATATTAGATTTGGTGCATTCTGATGTTTGTGGACCATTTAATATAAAATCACTAGGTGGGGCTGCTTATTTTGTTACTTTTATTGACAATGCATCAAAAAAGGTGTGGGCTTTCCCTATTAAGAGTAAGGATCAAGTTTTAGATGTTTTTCAGAAATTTCATATGGTTGTTGAAAGGGAAACTAACAAACTATTGAGATGTATTAGAATAGATAATGGTGGGGAGTATTGCTCCAAAACCTTCGAAGAATACTAGAGTAAACATGGGATAAAGCATGTAAAAATAGTTCCTCTCACTCCACAAAAAAATGGAATAGCTGAGAGAATGAATCAGACAATACTGGAGAAGGTGAGAAGTATGCTTTCAAATTCTGGTTTTCCTAAACATTTTTGGGCAGAGGTTGTCCGAACTGCTTGTTACTTAATAAACTGCTCTCCCGCAACTTCATTAGATGGAGGCATTCTCGAAAAGGTATGGGCCAGTAAGGAGTTATATTATTCTCATTTGAACGTTTTCGGTTGTGAAGCTTATGTGCACATTCCTAAAGAACAAAGGTCCAAGTTGGATGAAAAATCATTGAAATGAATTTTCTTAGGATATGCTAAAAATGAGCTAGGTTATTAGTTGTGGGATCCTCAAGAGAAAAATTATCAGAAGTAGGGATGTTATTTTTAATGAAGGACAAATGTTTTAAAATACTGACATAAGTGTGGAGATACAAAAATTTGTTGAAATTATAGGACAAGAGGAACAACAAGAAAATATGCCACCATTACAAGAAGCCACTGTTGGAAATAATGACCAGCCATTACAACATAATGGAAATGAGGAACAACAAGAAGTAGAAATTGTGCAAGAGTCATTACAAGAGATTCTAGTTTGCAGATCTGCTAGGCCTCAAAAGGTTTCACAAAGATATCCTCCCTCATATTATATTTTATTAACTGGTGAAGGTGAACCTAGTTGTTTTCAGGAAGCTTGTCAAGATGAGCATAGTAGAGAATGCAAGAAAACAATGGAGGATGAAATGGAATTTTTGCAAGAAAATAGAACTTGGGAGTTGGTAAAGCTTCCAAAAGGAAGAAAAGCTCTACAAAACAAATGGGTGTATAAGATCAAACATGAGGGTGATGAGAAGAAGAGATACAAAGCAAGGTTGGTCATGAAGGGATTTGCTCATAAAGAAGGTATTGACTTCAATGAAATTTTTTCACCTGTTTTTAAAATGTCATCCATTAGAATTATTCTTGGTCTTGTTGTTGCTCCAGATTTGGAATGTGAACAATTAGATGTAAAGACTATCTTCCTTCATGGAGAATTGGAAGAGGAAATTTATATGGAGTGGCCAGAAGGTTTCAAAATAAAAGGTAAAGAGAACTTGGTTTGCAGGTTGAAGAAGAGCCTTTATGGGTTGAAATAGGCACCTCGATAGTGGTATAAGAAATTTGATTCATTTATGTTGGGGCATGGTTTTAATAGACTAGAGACTGATCATTGTGTCTACATTAAGAGATACGACCAGGATAAATACATTATATTATTGTTATATGTGGATGATATGTTAGTTGTTGGACAAGATAAGAATATGATTAACAGGTTGAAGAAGGATTTGGGCAGCCAATTTGCAATGAAGGATTTAGGTCCAGCACAAAAAATATTGGGCATGAAGATCATTCCTGACAAAAAGAAGAAAAAATTGTGGCTATCACAAGAAAAATATATTAAGAAGGTGCTTGATAGATTTAATATGAAGGATGCCAAGCCAGTTGGTACACCCCTTGCTTCCCATTTCAAATTGAATTCCAATTCATGCCCTTGTGATGACAAGGAGAAGGAAGAAATGAAAAAGATTCCTTATGCTTCAATAGTTGGTAGTTTGATGTATGCCATGGTATGCACATGGCTAGAAATTGCACATTCAGTGGGAGTAGTTAGCAGGTTTCTTGCCAATCCAAGCAAAAAACATTGGAGGTTTTCCACGTAAATATTTGTGTACTCTGTTTCATATCATTTTTCTATCTAATTTGTTTCATGTATTTATTTTATTGTTGTTGTTATCACATACTCTATTTTTAAATTTCATAACATATACAAAATAAATGAGTGTTAACCATGAGATGAAACATGTTAGACACAGACTAGCTTTAGGTATGAGAAGTGCAATGAATAGTAACCAGATGTAGAGAAAAAATGGAGTCCCTCTTAATAACACTCCAATACTTAACCCTTTTCCTTTAGAGATTCGAAATGGGATATATACACAAAATAATTTCCCACACTAGGGGAATAATCAATCATTGATAACACATCCTAGACTTGCCATTGCAGAAATATACCCCAATGATAACTCTTTATTTACTCAAGCACAAGATAATCAACCATATAAAATTCAAGAAGATAAGGAGAAGATTAGGGAAATAATTGCTCAGCTGAAAAGGCTAACTATTGAAGCTACTTAGTTGAGGAATCAAAACTTTAATTTGTAGAGTAATAATCAAAACCAATAAAATTAGACATGCAGTGATCCTAGATCACCTAGACCATGGAATACATGACCAAACAATGAGGGAATGGCATCACCTTTATATAATGTAAATTATTTGGATAATAATCAAACGTCAAAAGTTAATATTGTCAAAATTATGTTAAAAATTTGGTTTAGAATCCATAATACTATTGCTCATGCAGAAATAGACTGTCCATAGTTTAAGACCACTTCTAATATCTTTTTAGCTACCATGTATAATAATGAATAATTTGAGTCTAATGTGTCATAGGGTAATGAAATATTTCTAGTGGGATATGATTCTATGTTGGTTTTAGGTAGCTATACATGTTCAACATCATGGGATTCTTTTGAAAATAACTCTTATGTTTGCAAAGAAAATTCAGATATGATACTAGAAACATACAATTTTCCTTATCAAGATAACGTGTCAACAATATCAAAAAGGGCATATTTATAACTTGAGGAGTAATATTACTGGTGGAAATAAACCAAAAGGACTGCTAACCATGTCAGTATCTCCTAATAATCCAAGTACACCTCCAGATGGTAAGTCAAGTAATAATCCTGACACATCAAAATCAGTTATGTAATCTTGCAATGCCCTAAATCCACCTTGGTATGGAAAAAATGGAATTGACTAAGCAAATTGTTCAAAACCCCTTTGATTAAGAAATCTTTCCTGAGTACATTAGAATACATCCCTAAAGAAGGCTTGTCAAGTAAGGAATTATCTACAAAGGATGTTACTTTAAAATAAAAAGACAAAAGTACTACCGCTTTTGTAGATGCTCATGTAGCTCTATACAAAATAAAAATAGTCACCCCCTTTTTGCTAACACTGAGGATATTTGGTAAGAATTTACATAATTGCTTAGTGGATTTTGGAGCCTCTACAAATGTTATATACCTCTTTTTTGTATGTTATACTTTAGGGTTAACCCTAGCTAGTTGATCCAAGAAGGTCACACAACTAGATAAAACCAAAGTAAATGTAGTAGGAAAAATTATTAACATTCACATGCAATTGGCATCAAATCCTAGGGTCCAACATTTTATCAATATACAAGTAGTTGAAATCCCTAATACCTATGGGATGTTGTTAAGCAGAGACTAGTCAAAAATGTTGAATGGTTATATGGCTACAAATTTCTCACATATGTGGTTTCCTTGGAGAGGAATTCCAAATCAGAGTAGAATAGGAAGGGAACCACGTATGAAACATATGATCACATAATATAACTAAAATAATGAAATACTCTATATGAATGTTGAACCAGGTGCTTACAACCTCAAAACTAAAGAAGTTTAAATAGAGGAAATTTTCATGTGTAATTTAAATATCCAAGATCAGTTTACTCCAGGGATTAATGTCTTAATTGAATCTAATTATGAATCTTACAAAGGGGAAGATGGCTTCTTAGAAATTTTTAAAAAAAATTATGATCAAACAAGCTCATAAATGTCAGATACAAAACATATCTTTAGGAGATTCGTTGTTACAAGGATGGTGTAGATTGCATAACTCATCACATTCAAAAACTAGTTGTGCAATGTGTTTGGAAATTGGAAAAAGAACTAAGAATCGGTATTATAAAAAAAAATCAACCAATGTTGAATTAAAACTAGAAGGTAATGATAGCAAATCCATGGGAACATTAAACAATAACCACAAAGATAATCTTCAAGCTAGTCATTGGGTAAAATGGAAATGAACAAAGAATGTGTCAAAGCACCATAGATCTTGAAGAAGAGAATAAGTCAATCGACTTCAAAATATCTCAAGTTTAGGAACACAGATTATCAGGCATGGACTCTTAGGTTTGATGGTTCCAAATCTAAACAAGGGATTGGGGTAGGATTTGAGTTAATACTCCCACAAGGTAAATTATGTTTGGTTGCATATAGATTTCAATTTCAATGCACCAATAATGTTGCTAAATATGAAGCCCTCACTCATGGCTTACAGTTGTTCATTAAGAAGAATGTTAAAATACTCAAAGTATTTGGAAATTATGTGCTTATTTTCAAACAAGTTGGAAAATAGTATGTCTACCATTATAAACTTCTATCTAATTATAGACATCATGTATGGGACTTGATCAAAAGCTTTAATGCTTTCAATATTATGCATATCACAACTAAAAGGTTGATGCCTTAGTTGTTGCTGCGAGCACTTTAGAACCTTTGGACATGTCTTATTTAAAAAGGTTCACTATGGAACTAGTCCAGATGCCTTTAGTACCTGATGATGTTACTAATTTATAGGTTTCTGAAGATGATTGTCATATTTTGGATTTCATCACTAATTTAGGTATATTTGAAGCTTAAATAATTGAAGAGGATGATAGGTCTAATTATGAAACCAAGGATGATAAAAAAATTAATTTGAAATATAATACCATTCCGAGAGGGATGATTGAACTAGAATGCTTGTTTGACTTAGATCAAATAACCAGACAAAACGATTTGCCTAAAATGGATGGAGGTGTTTATGAATCTTATAACCTAAGTAGTAAAATCATCACTCAAACTCTCAAAGATTACTACAAAGTCAGCTTGAACTTATGAGGATTTGAAAACCTATGACACCTCCATAATTACTCATACTATTCCTTTAAGGAAAGGAGTTAAGTCGTTTTGACATAAACAAAGGCTAGTAAATGTGTTAATTGAACCATTGATTCAGAAAGAAGTACAAAAAATATTATCTACTAGAATCATCTTCCTAATAAGGCATCCACATGGATCAAAATTTTAATATTTATGAGGAAAAATAATGGAGATTTGTGTCTATGTGTTGATTTTTGTAACCTTAACAAGGCATCAGAAAAGAATAATTATCCTTTACCATTCTTAGATGAGGTTTTAAAAATTGTTAATGGATCTCAAATGATGTCTTCTTAGATATTTTTTAGGTTACAATCAGGTAATGGTTGAAAAGGAAGACAAAATGAAAATTGGGTTTACTACCAAATGTTATGGCCCTGCAAAGCTACCCCACTAAAAAGTGAATTTCATTAAAATATCTCTGTAGGCAAGAAATCAATCGGCAAGACTTTTGGCTTCAAAACAAAAGGGAAAGTTACACTTTCTAGAACATTCTAGGGCAGTTGTTAGGTAAAATAAAAAGGGATAAGGGAAAGTTACACTTTCAAAAGTTATGGCCTTGAGAAGCTACCCCACTAAAAAGTGAATTTCATTAAAATATCTTCCTAGGCAAGAAATCAATTGGAGGGACTTTTGGCTTCAAAACAAAAAGGAAAGTTACACTTTCTAGAACATTCTAGGGTGGTTGTTGGGTAAAATAAAAAGGGATAAGTGGGGTTTGTAGAATGTGGCTCCATTAGTGCAAATTGTGGCTCCAAATAATGTATTTTGTTTTCAGAGTTGATTTTGTTGTAATGAATCAAGCCCATGAGGTTATATCATTGTAATTTTGAATATGTAATTTCATTTTCTGAAAATAATTGAAAGTGAGTTATTTTTGGTCTTGCATCTTCTGTGTCAGTATCTATTGTTGTGATTTATGTGGGTTTCGAGCAGTGGCCCTCATCAATTTGGAAGATGATTTTAAAATGTCTATTTGTTTTCTCTCTTCAAGTTTCAAATGCTAAGATGTAACGCAAGTTGAGTTTTCAATGTTTTATCTCAAGATTGTGTTGTATGGCTATGTAAGAGATACTAGTTTTGTGTCTATTTGTTTGTGCCAACATAATGTTGCATGAAGTTGTAAAAAGAGGTCATGGAAATGTTGTTTAATATCATTTAATGATTTCAATGTAATTTGCATGGTGTTATCAGATCTCTTTGGTATCGCTTGTGGTCTAGAGTTAATTTTTGTGGTTTGAGTGTTTCCTTGGCCAACTTGGTAGTTTGAGGTGTTTGCACCAAGTTTTTATCGTGTGCACTAGCATGGGATTGTGTGCAGATGTAATATAGGTCTTGCTTATCTCCTAGTTTGTTCCGCATTCAATTTCCCTTTGCCACGAATGTTTTGGAGCTGACTCATTATGGTTGTTGCACATTTCATGTTTACACATTTTAGTTTGGCCAACAAGGAGAAATTTTTTGAAGCTTGTGAAAGGTATAAATGAAGGATCAAGTTTGTGATCAAGGTGACATGTCAGGTAGTGTGTTTTTAATGTAAATGTTGAAAGCGGTGCGTTGAAGGTAGAGGAATGAGTGTGAATATGCAGAGAAGTGTTTGATGTATGCTAAAGGTAGTGAGCTGAAATTAGAATTGTATAAGTGAAGTGTTGAAGGAAATGAGATGAAAGGTTGTGTGAGTGAGTGTTGGAAAGTGAGCCAAAGTCATAAGTGCATAAGTGAGTGGTGGAGCTAGTGAGCCAAGAGCAAAGGAGTGTAAGTGAAGTGATGAAGGCAATGAGTCGGAGGCAATAGAGGTGTTGTGGAGGCAATTGAGTATCTAATTCATCAAGTATTATATTTTGTGGTTGCAACCTCTTTCTGTAAGTGTTGTAATTGGAAAGGAGTTGTAAAATTACTTTGGTTGAAGCCATAAAACTATGATTATAAATCTTGTTTATCTTTGTGAGGCTAGATTTGGATAATAGCTCTGGGCAGCTCTCATCATGGTTTTTCCCTTGTAGGGTTTTCCATGTAAATTTGGTGTTGTGTTTGTGTGCTTGTGATTTGAATGATTTATCTAGTTAAGACAGATATAAGTTTGATTGATAAATTTGAATTGGGTTAATTTGAAGGATATACTTATTCACCCCCCTCTCAGTATATATGTGTGTTCTAACACCTAAGTTGTCTGATCAACCTCATAATACAACTTGCCATAATGGTAAACATGTTCAATGTAACCAAAATGGGGTATCTAGTAGAGAGATCCTTGATCTTCTAAGAAGAACTAATGCAAATCATGTAGAAGACAACTCTTGGTGCATGGCTTACTAGTTACTCACTCTAAATAATGCATGGTTGCATAATCCTTTGACGATCCATCCAACCCTTGTTATGACTATGATGATGTTCATGATGAAATTCATGATATTAATATGATGTCAACTCAATTATGCTTTGCAAGTGGAGAATATTATTCTCCTAATGAAGGTGATATAAAAATAGATGTGAACAATAAATGTATCATAAAAGTGATACCAACAGAAAATTTTCTCTGATAATGAAGAGGAATATGTTGAAGTGCATAATGTTAAATCTTATAACCCTGATGTAAGGCTCCTAAGACCATCTCATCTTTTGATCAATGTAAATCAAGGATTATGGAGGTATTTGTTGTACATTTTTTGTAGCATATGTTTAATTAACAGCTTTTGTTCAAGTCATAGATTAAATATGTTTTTAGTCAAGTATTAAGAATATTGTTATATTAAGGATTTAAAAGTAGAACAATTGTGTGACAAATGGATGGTCTTACCATTGTAAGGAAATTATATTTTGATTACCATTGAATTTGTGTCCAGACTATTATTAGTAGAAATTTCTTATTTCAAGACTCCATAAATGGATAAGGCACAAGTCTAGGTTATTTCTTGTTCAACCTTGGAATGGATCAATCTGAAATTGAAAACAAGTTTTTACATTCTATAATTTATTTGTTTCTTTTTATTTTCACACCAATTTTAGAAAGTTTCAAAGGATTATAAAGGTAATAAGCTACATTTGAGCAATCCTCACTTGAATGTGTGAAATCGGTATCTATTATTGCATCATTTGTGTCTGGAAGTATCTTTAAATGATGTTTAGAAGGGAACCCGCCTAGGTTTTGCAGAGCCTAAAGTGTAGGGAGTATTTATTTTAAATTCTTTGTTAAGTTGGCCACTAACTTGAAATCCTTAAGCATTAGAGGTAGCTTATCTATAGAGACAATTAGATAATCAATTGGAAGAAAATAACTAACACCCATATCGAACCAAAACCTAGAGTAACATCATAGGCTTCGATAAATATATTAATATACGCAAATGTATTAGGTTTGAATCCATTTGAAATCTTAGGAAGAGCAATAGTGAACTTGTGATTGAAGTGCATGCTAGACTCTCACTCTTTCCACCTAATATTTTCTAATTCTTTGACAAGATTAGCAAGGTCTAGATTCAAGATGAACTCCTCTTCAAATGCATCCACAAGATAATTCCGCGAAGCAAAATAATGCTCAAGAAAAATTCGATACCAATACTTTTCCTTTCCATGTAGTGACCTAACAAAAATCCTCATCCACATGTCTTCATCTTCAAACTGGTATCTTTCTATGAAATCTAAAAATATATTGACATGTGCATCCTCCTCATGAAGATCATACCCATCAAACCTAGGCATTAATTTGTGGATTGAAGCTTTCATTGTTTGTCTCTCATAGTTGACCCAAGGAAGGTCAAGCTTCTGGTAAATTGGATCAAGTGGAACAATAGGGGATGGAGAAACATGTTTTCTATAACAGTAGAGTATCTATTTGATTGTATGGCCTTGATTATTTCTTCACATTGTTTTTTGAGATCCTTTAGCTCTTCTATCCTTAACTTGTTTTCAAGTATGGATGTATGTAGTTCTAAATGTAATTTTGTGTTTTGTGTTAGGCTCTATGAATAGCTTGGAAGCCCATCCTCATAGTACTCAGACATTTTATTTAGGGTTTGAATTATATGTTACATTAAATGTTGAAGTTCCCCTAGGGTAAATGCATCCATTCCAACTATCCATAGATGGTTACAACTATTTATGCAAAGTAGAGAGGAGTAGAGAAAGAATATGGTTCTTTACCAGGAAAGAAGCTATGCTTCAAATTGGAAGAAAATAGGGTACCTTATATCCAACCATGGTCAATTGATGTGTGTTCATGAAACATGAACAATAGTAACATTTTGTTCTTTGATAGTAGATTTTCCACCTCACAAAAGGAAATCCTTGAAGCTCATAAAACTCCAAGGCATAATTTTAATCCTAGGTTGCATCCACTAGTAGATTCTTCAATGTCTTCTCAACCCAACAACATTTTCATATTTTCGGCATCATTTTGTTGGTGCAAGTTGATGGGATGTCAAATTTACCTAACTACACTAAATTACTTTTTCAATAATTGTTACAAGGGTCTTTGAAATAATACCAAAATATTATCCCTGAGTTTGGTGTCATTTTGTTGACATGAGTTGATGGGTTATCAAGCTCACCCTAAAAAAAAAAGTTGTGAACCTTCTATTATTGAGGTGTTTTAGAATATATCTAATTTCCTAAGACCTAGCAACAACTAACATATTTTGGGTCCCTCCAAAACCTATTTTTCTTGTTAATCAAAAACAACTAACACATCTCTAGCAACAACACCATTTTTTGGTATAAGTTGATGGGCTGCTAACTTTAACACACAAAAAAATGTTAACAACAAACTTCTTCGAGCTACCAAGGTTCTCAAAATATTATTTTACTATTTATGTCCCCAAAAATGGTGTCATTCTATTGGATCCCAAATTTGTTTCTACACTTCTTAGAACAAGATTCTACTTAAAAGGCTAGGGTTATTGTCATGCAAATAAAATTGGCTCATCAACAAAACATGGATGCTTAAAGGTCAACTCTACAAGACTAGTGGATTACCTCTTCTATGCTTTGAGATTAACTTAGACTCAAGAGGGTGTTCATAGGGGTATAACTTTAGGTATTGAAAAGAAAACGGACAACTGAAAACAAATACAACCAAACCCAATTGTAATCTTACCCCAAATATTATCACTAGGTCAAGAGAGACTGGTTGCATATAACCCCTATATAACTTATATGACTATGAAAGCATGACCCACAAAAAATGTATCTACTAAATGATCACTTAAGAATAATTCACTAGTTATATTGATAGTCTTGGGTGCACATGAAGGACTTACTACTATGCTATTGATTTATGTTTTTAATTTGATGGTGTAAGATTGGTGTATTGTCATAAACTAGTGCCTATATATTGGACAACAAAGCCATAGCACATTGATAAAAGAAAAAACTGGAATAAAATAATGTGGAGCTATGTATTTGCATCCAACAAAGATCATAAAATTATGTAACAAAACATAATTTAGTAATCCATGGCATGGCTACATATATTCATATATGAAATGAGAGAGATCGTTACAATACTTGTAACATTTTCACAATTTTGTTACATTCATCTAACCCAATCTCACACTCATGGCAGAAAATGTGACATGAGAAAATGCTTGGTTGTGACCGAGAAATCCTCTTGAATGTACACCTAACGCCCTAGAGACATTATGCAACAAAATCCACCTACAATATTAATATTCTTTGATTCCATAGATTTGTACCTATAAAATGAATCAGAATGGCCTTGCAACTTTCTAGCATATCAAGACCACAACCAAACCAACCTCTTCAAAATTACCCAGAAAAAAATTATTTAACACTTGCAAGGTGTCAATCCCTAATCATTGCACTATAGCAACATCAAATTCCACAATTGGGAATGAATCTTGCCCAAAATGGTTGTCCTAAATCAAACAACAACAACAACATTGAATTCTAGCATGTGGGCGAGCTACTGCCATTAAAGTGAGTAGGTGAGGAGTAATGCACCACACCATTTCAAGTGTGTGCTCCTACTTGCATAATCCTTATTCTTTTGAGCACCTATTAGCACTGGATATCAACCACATAACCAATTTTTGAAAGCCTATTGAGCTCTGACAAGATTATGATAACCTTGTCGAGAGACAAAAGAGGTTTCACAACCTCTTCAACTTGACAATGCACCAACACACTTAGTCTTTATTTTTTCCTCTTTTACTACTCTACTTGACAACAAAACCAAGCAACATCAAAACCACCATCGAAAACCATTAATGGTTCATGAACCACGACAAATATTTTCTAAACAAAAAGCATGCCTTCACTTTATTTTCAATAGGTTATGAAAAGTATGCCAGGCATTAACAAGGTTGCGACAACCTTGTAAGGATCCAACACAGGTTCCCAAACTTCCTTTACACATTGACAAGCCTTTAAAAATATTGTCATCATTCTCTTCAAAAGGTTGAAAACACCTATTGGGCTTCAACGAGGTTATGAGAACCTTTTTGAGAGCCAACAAAGGTTTCAAAACCTCCTCTAATTGTTGATGCACCACTCAAAACAAGTTTTCTTCAAAGTTCTAAAACCATTGTCAAGCTCCAACAAGGTAGTGAAAAACTTGTCGACTCTTGACATAGGTTTTAAAACCCGATTACATTTCCGACACACCAATGACTTAAGATGTTTTACAATTGAAGTGATAAGATTAGAAAACCAATGTCAAACTTCGACAAGGCTATGAAAACCTTGTCGACTCTCAAAATAGATTTTGAAACCTCCAAGAGTGTCAATGAAAATTTAACCAAAAGAAAATAAAGAGGTTAGAAAACCTATGTCAAACTCTAATAAGGTTATGGAAACCTTGTTGGCTCCTAACCAAGGTTTTAGAACATCTACAAAACACCAACAACATGAAGATTTAACCAAATTTAGGCAAAAACAAGAAGTTATGAAACCTTTTTTGGAATCCAATACGGAGGTTTTAGAACCTCAATGAAGGGTCGACAAATAATAAAACACTTAGTCAAATTAGATTTTTCTCACTTAGACAATTGGCTAAAGTGAAAATGAAAGGAAAACATGGGAGAAAGAGGCACACAAACACAAAATCCCAACATTAATTATCTCAAATATATTATAAACCTAGGCCAATCAAAGGCTAAAATAAGAAGGGACTCGAGCAAAAAAAAGGTACGACAAATTTGAGTCCCAACATACGCAAGTTGTGAAATTATGCATTAAACCCCTAGTGTGTTTATTCAAGTGTGGTTGTGCATTGAATTAGTAATGTATCATTATCTTTCAATTATGCATTGGACTTTGATGTGTGTGTATTTTCAAGCATGGTTGTGCATTGAATTCCTATTGGATTGAGTATTCCCAAGGTGTTATGCAATGGATGGTATATGAAACCTATGTGCTCCCCTTGTGTGGATTATTGGTGTCTTGCTTGAGATCCTAGTTCATGTGTAATATAGGTTGTGTTAAAAATACATCCATGATCTTCTCTCTATGTAGCTCAAGGGTTGCCTAGAGTGGCATAGATATTTATTGTGTTCAATGATGATAATATGGTTGGGAGGTAGTTAACATTCCCCATTAGTCCCCTTCTTGAAAAACTCTTGGGAGCTCAAAGAGTTCTCAATTCATTATGTATTTCAAATTGAATTTCCTTCAGTTATATAAAGGTAGTACTCATGTTATCATTGTAATTTAATCTTGTATTTGATCTTGGTTTATACCCATCTATGTATTATTCAAATGTGGGCTTATAATTGCAATCTTTAATATGTTTTGTACTTTAGCTAAATACATGTCAAAGAGAGATTTTGTGATCCTAGCTTAAAATGCCTAATTATATATTATCAAACTTTTCTTATTGTATCTCGATTCATCCATGTGTGGGAGGAGATCCAACTTATATTGTAATTTGTGTATGTACCATAATTTAAGTGATTTTCACTTAGTCTTAGAAGGGATTTCACATGTTTGGGAAATACTAATTATGAGATGTAGAGATTCAATTTAGTTATGAAGTTATAATGAATCTAGAAGCAATAATTTGTTTATCATTTGAATATTATATGTAGGTAGAATCAACGATATGGTGTTGTATAGCTAACATTTTATTTAGGATTTGAAATGTTATTTTATGCTTGTTACATTGGATATATGATTTCAATACTTAATGATGTATATGTTATGATTGTGCAACTAAATAATTAGTTATGTTGTGCATTCAACACTTGTGAGAGTTAAAACCTACCATGTTTGCCTTGTGTCACATGTGGGTATCTTGGGTTGTGCTTGTGAGTAGCATATTTTGGAGGTACAGATGAATCCTCATCTTTTTGTGTTTTTTGATTGTGTAGATTTGATCATTGAGCTAGGTGTCATTGCTTGATTCAATTATTTTCCCATAATGCACTAGGATTGAGGTAGTTGTACCTTGTTTAGTGTTTAACTTGTTTGAGGCTTGTTGTGGCCTAATCCCTAATCTCATATATTGCTTTAGATGACCTTGTTTCTCACCTCATATGGTTGGGACAATGCTTTGGGTTGCTTAGGGTTGTAGGTGTGGAAAGTAGAACTTGTCCTATTTTTTCCATTTTCAATGCTAGAAAATCCTTATCTAAAAAAATATTTTGATTTGGGAAGTTAATTCTAGTGAATTCCTAGCCGACATGAGTGTAGGGTAGGAGTGCAATTGGAAGATTACAACACAAATGCACTAGTGTCTTGAATTACATTGTAGTTGGGACCCTTAGACATTGAATACTTCCCAAACTTTTTTGAGAAACGTTTCTAAATGGAAGTTGTTCCCTACAATCTATCTTGCATTCCTATCATCTCGTTTTGCAGGGATTTGTCATCCCTTGCAAGTTATCCACTCCTCTGTATGGATGTATGTGCCTTAGTATGTGATTAACTAATCAATGATTCTATTGGTTGAGACCTTGTATCTCCCAATTGACCTACCTCTTGTGGAGGTAATCCCAATGAGTGGATGTCATTCTTATGTCATCTTGGGATGTAGAATGTAGTACGTTGCTCTCATTCCAACCCTTGTGGTTGCAATAAAATGGGATCATGGACTAAAGTCCCATCTCCATCATAAAGGAAACTCTATCCTCTTTTATGAGCATTGTGGTGACTTTATCACCCAACATGATTAAGTATTTTTCTTATGTCGCCATGTTTGGTGCATCAACGATGCATATCTTAAGTGACATTGTGGTATATCATGACATCTCAAGTGCATAGGCATGCAATGTAGCATGTTGATGTCACATATACATCACAAAAAATTGCATGTTCGTTTGTGTCTATTAATGCCTTTGGTGAAAGCTTGAGGCATTACAAATTTCACATGTATGAATAAAGGTGTGCTAAAAAAACACCTTTATTCATACAAAAGCCAACTTTACAACAATAATATTATTGAAAAAAAAAAAACTTAAAAGACAATGTCCTAAATTTCGGAAGGATCAGCCTTTTTTAAGTTCTTTGACCCGAGAAACTCTCTCACCACTTGTGCTTTCTGTCAAACAAGAAATAAGATTCAAAGGTAACTGTTTCAAAAGACAAAAAAAAAAAAAGGGTCCTAATCCAGATGGCAATTCCTTGTGATATAACATCAAGGTCTCCAGGTATATGTATCGGCTATTTTATATCGTGGCATCTCTTTTATTCAAAGCTATTCAGTCGCATGCCGATGAATTTTATTCTAAGCTATTTTATACCATAGCATATCTCTGTTTTTTTATTTTGCGGCTATTTAATACTATGGCATATTTCGAAGCTATTTAATACCATGGAATATCTGTGTTTTTTATTCCCAGTTATTAAAATACCATGTGATATGTCAGTAATTTTTATGTGTTATTCCATGTCTCTTCAAACGATTGACTTTTCCTATTATCTTAAAAGAGAACCCTGCATCGATGACACTATAAATATTGCAGCAACCCCACTTTGCAGAACCGTCTCGTCTTCTCCATGCCCTATTCCACCTTAACATAACTTAATAAAGAGTTCTCGCTCTCTACAACTTTTGCCTGCTTCCCAGCACTCGTGTCACCTTAGGATTGCATCTTCAACTTTTACCCATGGATCTCGCCATCTAGTCCTCATCTTCAACTGTTTACCCATGGATCTTCCCATCTAATCGACATCTGTTACTGATGAGTCTCGCCAAATAATCGCCATCTGTTACGGCACCGACTATTTTAAGTTGTCAAATTAAAATTAAAATAAATAACCAACACAACGCACGAGACAAGAAGTCGCATGTTCACAAACATCTCCTCTGATGGCATGCAAAAAAATAATACAGGAATATAAGTAGAAAACCCCTGTAAAGTGAATCAAATGATTGAATCTCCTCGATCAAATCTTAGTACAGCCCCATATAAACTCACATGACTTAATGGGATTTTTATTTAACTCGATTAGAAATACATCTATAACTTAAATCAATAATATCCGTTACTATTTTAAGTTACTTGATCAGTCATCTTAGCAATAACTTTGTTTTATTAAAACAACCCCTCGCCGTGTTTTCTTAAAATCTCACAAAGCAACATCATTTAAGAGCTCACATATGGAATAGATCAGAGAAAATACAACCAAACTGTATTATATGAATAATATTTACGAAACAAGCTCATCAACTGTTACCTACGCAAAAGTAGACATACAACAACAAAAAATTAATGGTCCCTTGCAATTCATTATAGATGAATGATTCATAAGAATCTTGAACTCAGCTGTGATAAAACACTGGTATCTAATAGAACTTGAAAATCAAAGTATCCAGTAAACAATAATTAATAACTAGTTGGAAATGATTACTTGCTTCATTGAAACAGAAACACAACGATAATGGGCAGGAGATCAAAAAGATGATGCAAAGCAACAAAGGTCAGCGAAATGTGTTATTATACAAATAGCAAATATCAAAGATACCAAATTATTACACTAATGGGCACAACATACCCTGCATTCAATATTCACATTAAGATGTCTACCTATTCGTAGATTAACCCTCAATGCAAAATACTAGATATTTCAAGTCAAATGCATTCCATTAACAAAGAAGGTCCCGTGAGTCCCACTGAATGATAATCATTTCACTTTCAAACTTCAGCACAGCTCAAAAATTCCAAAAATTGTGACTAACACAAAACAATGACAAAAGATGTATACTAGATTGATTGTCCTGCTATTAAAATTTTTATGGTCATTATGTTCAAAGAAACAAATTCAGTACTTTTTTAACACTATCTTTCTCACATATTACATCACTTAATAATTTTAAAGCTTTGAGATTATTCCATTCTGCTTTGGTCCACCATTTTCCTTCAAGTCACTCTCGCCAGCACTGGGAGGAACATCCACCCCTGGGGAACAGTTGAAAAACCCATGTGGCTGCACAAAAATTACATGATTTTGTTCCACTTTAGTCCAAATTTTTCCAAAAATATAATATTCTGGAATGCAATAATTCGCCACTATTATGTATATATGAACATAAATAGATAAAGCCAAAAAGACAATAAAAGAGACGTTTTAAGAGATGCAACTCTAAACCAATATTTCAGAGTAATACTACAAGATTTATATATTGCATTTTTAATTAAACCTATAACTCATTTTAACTCCTAAAATTTGGCTACCTGTATATTCAAACGCAAATATAGATCTATATTTGGTCTCAAAAGTTCAAAAGCATGGGTTAACTGCAGTGTTGTGGTCCAAGATAAGCGTCAAAAAAATGGGATTGAAGATGTGATCGGCCATATTGAGAAACATGAAGTCACACTAAATTAAAACACACGAGGCCCACAATTCACCGAAACGAGTAATAATCATCAGAATATAGCCTCAAAAAGTTTTCAAAAGGCAAACATCCTGCAAGTGAAACGTAAACCTGACAACAGAGAATACAAATTGCCTACCATAAGCATAAATCCAAGCCGCTCAACAGGCATAACCGGCCAGTCCTCCAAGCGAGGGATATGAGTAACACCAAAAACATACCTGTACCACCCACACAGAGTGTCTTTTTGGTCAAAATTATACACGGAAATTTTTTAAAAAAAATTAGAACATAGATCAACATTAAAGTAGATTAATTTAAAATCTAGGGCTCTCGTATGGTAGCTACAACTGAGATTGGATGATACTTTGCAGGAGAACAAACTCTATAACAGTATAAATTGATTACCTTATAATACTAAGAATATAAAAAATACAATTAGGGGAGTTGACCGTACATGTAATATAGCTAACCTCAACTTCCCTCATCCCAAAAGATAGTATACAAGAAATAACAAACTTACAGTATATAGAGCTTTCCAGAAAATACTTTTCTAAAAAGCAAGCTTGCACTGGATTAAACCTGTCACATTCTTTATCACTAAATTTGTTATCTCCAGTACCGGTAGATACAACACCAATGGCAATCTTCTTACATTTGGTGCAGAGGAGGGTACACTGATAGTTGAAAGTACCGTATACAACACTGCCTTGATAGTTAATGGTTCAGAATGTGCAGTAAAAGAAACAATAAGCTTATTACTTCAGTAGTATGGCACACCTTTTGAGGAAGCCTTCATAATTTATAAGCTAAATATTTTCGTCTATTGCTTCCAAAAGCCAGTAGCGGCTAATCATGATAAAGGGAGCACATTTCTTCAATGAGACCTCCAGACCTCCGCCTCTTGTCAATTGAAATCCTTAACAAGAATCCTATGTTAAAAATAAACTGTTTATGGCTTACAACATAGGAGAGAAGGTATTAAAAAGTAAGAAAAACCAAAAGAAGTGGACAGTCTACATGGTATATAATTAAAATCCTTCCTCTGTATTTGGCATTATCCACTACTATTGTGTTTAATTTATCATTATCATTATCATCTAAAATTTATGTTACACGTAAACCTATCTTTTCCCCATTGTCAAAACTAGAAATGCTTCAGAACTGTTTCAAAGAACTTAGCTTCAAAACATCTGGATTAATCAATCTAGCAAAGGGACCAAATAATGGGAGCCTTGAATATAGAATAGATTCAATGGAATGAATCATAAATGGGGAAACAGAGCAAAGAATTGATGTACCATGACGCCACAAATTAACCCCACATTCTAATAGCTGATTTTAGGTTGCCTCCAGCAGTTATTTCCTTTTATGGTAATCTAGATTTTACATTTGGTTCTATTGAAAAGCCATCGGATTTGATTACAAATCCACGTTTCATTGCTTCATTCTGGAAAGAATGCAAAAATAAACAAAATTAAATAGAATAAAAACCTAGATTAGTTCAAGATCCCCTCCCTACCAAGCAGTCATGCTATAAGTATAAAGCATCCTGGTTATGGCATAGGTATCCAATCAAACTTCCCAAATCCTTAAACTATAATAGAAAGTTCCATTATATGATTTTTTCATCAGGTATCCTATGACGAGCATGTCAAGTTACCAATTCCTAAATTTTTAAAAGCTAAGAAACATCTGCAGATAGAACAATCCTTTATGATCTGATATGATATGAAGATTTTCTGATAATAAATTAGAAAATATTTCCTTTATGTGTTACTGGCCGAAAAGTAAAATTTTCTTTAAATTTGTATTTGCAGAGCATCTTGAAAGCTGTACACAATTCCCTTCGATGGAAAGGGGAATTAATTCTGTCCTATGGAAAATTGAAGGATTCTGCTGTGTTGATATTTTTCTTTCGGCTTCTCTCAAAGTGTTTACAATAAAGAAATATATATCTGAGTGAAAAGGGGTGAGTTTGTACAGTCAAATGCCCTCCAGAACCCTAAACCCTATTTTGCAAAACTTAATTTGATGTTTAATTGATGGAAAATTCATCCAATACCATTTCATACATTTACATCAGGGCAGGAAAAGCCTTCACATGATAAAGAAGTTATGAAATATGAACTGCAAATAACAAAATTCAACTGTAAAGTAAAATAACCCCACTATACTAAGATAAAAGCACTTCATGATCAATGCCTAGGGTGGACATGCTAACTAACCAGAGAACAATATCAGCCTCTTCAAGTTGTCGATTTTGCTTCACCCAGGTAAGCAATCCCTCCCCAACACGAGGATTTTGATTTGGAAATTCACCTCCAGGAAATTGTTCATCTTTGTTATACTGAGTAACCCAAAGGTTATGCTGTAAAAAGGCTGCTCGCCTAAGAAACTTAGCTTCAGACCCTGCCAATGGCAAGCAATTTGAGCCTGGTACTAGTTTATAGCCAGTCAACTGTCCTGTTCTGTTTACAGTCCTAGTGTTCCTAACCTGTAACAAATAATACACAACAATTAACACCCATCCAAAGAGAAATGCAACTTTTAAAAAATAAACAATAAACACTCGTCTAAATAGAAAATAATGCTTATGTTTGTGTTATACTTAAAATTTATAGAAAATCGGACCACAAAACCCAATACCAACAACACACTTGCAAAAGTTAGGCAATAAAATGTTAAATTGTGATATCCCATTTTGAAATCCCGTTTAATGCTTTGACTTATTATTCTTTTTACCCATCCCATTGTAATTTGGGGCATGGGATTATACTGCTTGTTATTCTATGAATAGACAATAAAATGTTAAATTGTGATATCCCATTTTGAAATCCCGTTTAATGCTTTGACTTATTATTCTTTTTACCCATCCCATTGTAATTTGGGGCATGGGATTATACTGCTTGTTATTCTATGAATAGACCACCTTGTTTTGATAATTGAATCATTGATAGTCTTTTGATTATTCAGCAGCATGCTTGATATGCATTAACGTATGATTTGATTATTCAATATTGGATTATTTGAATTATTATTTGTCTAACCAAGTGCTACTAAGGTATGTTGAGTTTATGTTGTTTCATGAACATGCAATATGGAAAGGCGAAACTAGGTTTGGCATGTGAAATGTGTAAACATCCAATTCCAGTCATGAAGCAATAAATTTGTTTTAATAAATTAAGATAATTAGAAGAAAAATTAATTAGATTTCCCTTAATGTTGCTGTGGATGTCTGGTTTAGTGGTGTCTGTCTCTAGTCTATTATGAAGACTTTGTTGCTTTTGCTTAGTATGATATGGTGGCATGTATAGGCTTTCTATGGCTACTCTAATTTTCTCTCTGGGTTTATTGCTCTCGACTGCTATGCTTGGCATTAGGCTGTTCATGTAGTTTTCTTTGCTGTTTAGTAGGGCCGGAGCCCCTTAACAGAACCTCTATATAATATATCAAAAAATTAACTAATTAGATTTCTTTTCTTTCAATAAATTAAAACGAGCTAAATTAGAATTGAATTGAAAAGTCAATGGATATTATTCTTTATTAAGTTCAATTGTGCAAACTTTATTTGATGGTAATTAAAATTAAATAAATAAAGAATTTATATTATTTTACTAGTAAAATAAAAACAAATATATTTTAGAATTAGATTCAAGATAGATATCATTAATAGATAATAGATATTAATTTTGTATTCTATTTCTCTTATTTAGAAATTATTGAAAAATTGAATTATTATATTCAATTAGAAACACAGGTGAAGTGAAGAAAGCAACTAGCTTTTCTAATTTTAGGCTTCTTGGGGAACAAACAATCGGATGAGTTTTGGGATTCAACAAAGATAAATGCTTAGAAAAGAATAGAACATTACCCATTCACAAGAGCACAAGTTTTCAACATTGAGTTTTAGCTTTCAAGTTTCAACAAGCATTGAAAGGTTAGAAGTTGATCATGAAATAATTGTTGGAATATGCTTTCAATTTGGATTTATTATATACTTGCGAGATTTATATTTGAATTTGAATTGTTGAAGGAAGGTGAATGGTGGATTTCTAGAGAGAAAAATCTAAGAGCATTCATGGAAACTAGTGATTAGGTAGATGATCAACAAACTACAAACTATAAACATGATGATGTAGGAGCATTTTACACTGATTTTGTATGAATTAGAATTGAAATCAAAACTTAATCTTAATAGCCCAGGCATGGTGAAATTAGAAAAGAGAGAAGATAATTGAAATCTTGGGAGAAGAAAATATATCAATTGGAACCTGGGAATGATTCTACTTTATTCTATTGTACTTGTGATTGATTTACTGATTTAGACCCTTTGGTGATGTAAATTTGCTGAATTGCATTGGTAATTGAGTTTCTGTAAAAAGGAGCTAATTCTAATATTGTGTCCAATTGAAGTCTTTCTACTCGATGATTTGTGTGTTTTATGATTGTTGAGTCTCTTCTTAGAGGTTCTATATGGGTCTAAGAGAAATATGAACCTAGTATCTTTTTGGGAAGCATGAATTTGATGCTTGTGTCTTTCTTTTGCTATTTTCTGATTTTGTGTGTCATATTCAGTTTTTTTGTTGATCAGAGATCAAGAGAAACCCTGTGTAACAGTCTTGAATAGAAAATTACAGAAAATCATTGAGACAAGACTGCAATTTTTAGGTCAAGACTGCACTGTTCAGGTTGAAACCACAAAACTGTCAAAATTGGCTAGAAATGAATGTTTTCTTATTTTGAGTGTTTGATTTTTTGAAAAAATCTTGTTGTTCTATCATAAAATAAGTACTTTCCTTAGGGGTTTTGAAATGGAAAAAGAATATGGGATGTAAGCTTAGATGGCAATCTAATTTTCCGTCAAAATGGAATGTTGCTAGTCTTCCATTTTTGTGTGTTATTGATGTTTTACTAATTTTGAGGTGTATGTGTCTGAGTATCCTTGTAGCGGCCGATGAGTCTGCTACTACATACTATGTCCCTTAATATATGTGTGACCAGATAATACTATTCTTGCTATATACATACCACATCACATGAGGCATAGTCATAGTGTAGAGAATAGGTCCATATATTATTTCTGCATTAGTTGTCCATCTACTACAATATGCTAAGAGATTCTCTATGTGAAGACTTATGGTCTATTGATGGATTGCAACCAACTCTACCTGGGAGGTAAAGTGCTCTGTGGGAGGCAAAGTGCTTTGTCATCATCCTTTGTACAAATGAGTCATAGACTACTTGATGGGAAATGGATCATGATGTTGCTTGAGATACCATTAGGAGTCTTGTGGTATTTATGTTAGTCCTGTAATGTGTAAAGAGACATTGTTTGGTTAGCTTTTGTATGTCCTTATGTGCGTTCTTGATGTGTGAAGACTTATGGTCTATTGATGGATTGCAACCAACTCTACCTGGGAGGTAAAGTGCTCTGTGGGAGGCAAAGTGCTTTGTCATCATCCTTTGTACAAATGAGTCATAGACTACTTGATGGGAAATGGATCATGATGTTGCTTGAGATACCATTAGGAGTCTTGTGGTATTTATGTTAGTCCTGTAATGTGTAAAGAGACATTGTTTGGTTAGCTTTTGTATGTCCTTATGTGCGTTCTTGATGTGTGTAGTTGATTCAGTACGTGAATTGTAAAGTGTTGTTAAGTCTTCTATACTTGTTTATGATGTATTGTGATGTGTTTAATAGGATTGTAAAGTGTTGTGAATGATTATTTGTTTGGTTGACGCTTTATGATTGTGGGCATATATGTTTCTGAATATGAACATGAATAAATCTAAGAAAGATGATCATTACAACTTAATAACTATTGCTTTATGGACTGAACTGTTTGTTTACTGCTTCAAGCCAAGTTCACAGTCAGGGAGGATAAATTTCATCCCATTCATATCACCTTCTGCATATGCAGTTGGATCTTAAGATGAAGTTGAATGTTTCTTGGAGTATCACTACATTGTTGGTGCATTTTATGTTCTTAAATTTAGTTTATTATTATACTGCATTATATGCACCTAGTTAGTATAAGCTCACTTTGGTAGTTGTATCAATCAGTCATGCCCATGTCTTATGCACCTGATTGACAGTTATCTATTTTTAGTTGAGTTACACCTATTATGTTAGTTCATCTAGTTATCTCTACCTATCATGCATGTCTGGTTTTAGTTGGATCCATCTATCATAAATGTCTACCTTTAGTTTCCACCATTGATGCATTGTCTTGTTCTATATAAGCATGGGCTTCTTTGTACTTTGTGATCAATATCTTTTGCACATGCATCCTTGAATAGAATAGCATTCTTCTTTCATATTGGTCTTCTGATTCTTTCTGCTTGCTTTTAGCTCTCTTGATCTTGGGCAGCTATCTTCGTAGCCAAATCTAACATACATTGGATTTTGAGCTTATTGTTATCAGCAACTATTGCATATCTGGAGTTATGGGGGGTGATGCCTATACTATTGTATATTATTCACTGGTTATAATATGATTTGGTTGTACCTTGATCTTATTGTACTTAGTGATCTTGATATTTTAATTAAATTATGGGGTTGACTTGTTATGTGAATGATTTTATATTTATCTATTTGTACTTGTACTCGCATATTATTAACATGATTATTAATTTATTAAAAACAATAAAATTTTGGGTTTGCAATTTGAGCACTGTTGCATAAACCCATCCAACACAAATCAAAACCCCGGCTGTTACCAGTCAGCTTATACACAGGACTTGCCCTTAGTTTTCAGTGTATAATGCTATTGGATTTGACGTTAAACAATATCAATATAATGACCTAAGTAAGTTTAAAGAATAATGCACAGAATTGACTGGCAAAATTGGACAAGAAACCAGAGTGTAATTTCCCCAAGGAATAAAAGTGAATGGAAATAGCTTAGCTCAACTACTAGTTGGGAACTTGGGTAAAGCAATGCTACAAATGGAAAATTGACACAAAAATGGAGGATAACAATAATTTTTCCCATCCATATTGTTCATCAATCACTTTGACGACAGCAAAAACCTCCTAAGCCATTCCTACTTCCCCAACTGATTCCCAAATGGAGTCTCTAGGCCTCCAGAAGTTTCCAGACCTCCTAAACCATTCCCACTTCCCAGCACATTCCAAATGGAGTCTCAGGTCTCCAGTTGTTTCCAGTATTGCAGCCCATATCATATAAAAGAATAAAGGTATTAATACCAAAAAGGGGAAAATAGTACTTCCCTGTATATTCCCAAATGGAGTCTCCAGATGTTTCCAGTGTTGCAACCAATATCATATAAAAGAATGAATGTATTAATACCAAAAGTGAAAAGGTGAGAATAGTTCATCTATAGTAGACATAATATGATATTCTCAAGATACCATCCCCTCCCAGATACTACTATCACTCTCTGAGGAGTAAAAATAGTTTGTAGGCTTCACTGGGCAAAAATACTATTGCTCATATGAACATCACTTACAAGAACTACATATTATTCAATCCTATACTTGTCACATTTCAACTGATAAAGTGCTTATGAATGTGAAAAATTATGGCCTTGAACAGGTTTCCTAAAACAGCGGGGCCATTGAAGATGACCAAAATGTCAGACAGAACAAGAAACAAAAGCATCCAAGAAAATCTCAAGAGTAAAAATATTAAAACAAAATCACATACATGGATTAAAGTTACAAAAAAAAAAAGACAATTATGCCAGCAATGAATTTTTTTAATGTAAACTAAAAACAAGCTCAAATGAAAAGTAATACTAGACCAGAAGAAAAAGGGCATAGTTACTCATAGCTGGAGCAATGAATCTGTTAAAACTCTTGCATCAAGAGAAAATAAAAACTTTTTATGTAAACCACTTGCACTAAGAATTTCCATGGGGTACGGAGCTCTCACAATCCAGCTGCGTGCAGTCAATGGATTACAGTCTCGCTGAGCTTGCAATTCTGTTCGTAATAACTCTTCTTTGGCATAGAATGCATTGTTGTGAATATTATTGGCGCCAGGTTCTTCAACTTCAACATTCACCTCCACAACCTACATGCAAATTTTTAATCTATTAATAAAACAACAAAAAAAGTATCATTATACAATGCATAGTGAGCAAATTATTTTTTCTCCAAAATGTTCTGACTGGAAATCTACCATTAATATATTAACCCCAGTAAAGCTAGATTTGCAGCCACTAAAAATATCATTAGTTAAGATGGCACAATCTCTTAGTATAGTCAATGACACAATACCATAAGGCGGCCCCCCAATCCTTCATATACTAAAATAATAAATTCAACACACAAAATACTCAACCTGATTCACTGCTTCACCAGGTTTGCAGTCTACAGCCATGTCCATACGAGCAACAAAAAAGTGTTGGTGCACAGGTGCATATAAGCGAGGAGCAATCATTGTTCCATACTTCCTTGTTTCACCTTGCTGTAGTGTCCCTAGACTGAGAATCCCCGTAAGTTTAACTTCTGCTTCTATTTTACCATCCTGCATTTAAAATAACAAAAAGAAATCAGCTTCAAAAAATAATAAATACCATTAATTTAGGTTATTTTCTAAAATAAGTTAAATAACTCATGTACATACACTTTTAAACATAAAGATCCTCCTTTCGATCAAGGGAACAAACATGAATAGCTCAAAAACTCTAATTTTTGCAGTGTTTGATGCATTTGCTTGTAGATTTCAAAGTTAAAAACTAATTATTAGCATTTTTTCTCAAGTCATCGGTGCTCCTATTATTTATATGCATTCTAAATTACCATTATACCTTTTGAGATTATATCATTACAAAGTATTGAGTCAAAATAAACTGAATTAAATTCTTGCAGTCCATTCTCTTTGATTCTAACTACACAACTACATGTCTGCAACTTCTTAGTTCTCCTTATTATGAATGCTTGATTCTAATGTCTAAACATCAAAATAGAAGCAACATGTTGGTCATCATGTAGAAATTAACAAGATAAGAGTGTGAAATCAAAATCTGATTAAAATTCCAAACAAAACCAAATTTATACCTGATAGAAGTGCCAAAAGAAGCCATATTCATAGTTTGCAACAGTGCATATAAAGGACACTGTTAGACGCCTAGATCTGCGAACCTCTGCTAAGCCTGTCCTCCAATCCTGATGTTTCCAAAGAATCCCGTGATCTTCCTCGTGCAAGCAGACACAATTCTCAATAGTTTCTACTCCTCCAGTAAAATTTGTGAAGTGTGCATCAAAATATTTGATATAACCCAAACAATCACACCCCTAACACAAGCAATATTATTTGTTATTAAGCATTTTTTGTGTATATTTGAGAGAAAACAACTAATTTCTCACACCTGCTATAAAACAAATGCATTTGTACAAAATTTGTAATTCTTGCTGCATTTTAGAACAGATTAAAGCAATTAGAAACATTATTCGTAAAGTTTTTTTGTATACTACCTTCTTTAAAGAATGAGCATTTTTACCCAGACCATCCTCTCCAGCATCAAACGCATTTTTCCTATAATGTGGCTCATTTGGATCCCCATAAGGAACAACCATCTCCACAAAACTCAGCCTCTGTGCAACAGATCTCCGACCTCTACTACCATCATCATATGCAACAGAGTGAATCACCAGTCCCTCCCTTGGGGTAAAACCTACCCGAAAATTCCACTGAATGTGACCGGAGATACAATGTCAGCACTGAAATCTTTTATATATTCTCACAAAATAAAAATTATGTAACACTAAGTAAAAGAGAATGAAAAAACAACTCAACCTTCTGCCACTCTACATGGAAGCCGTTGACACGGAAACTTGGTCCTTCTGATTGCACAATATGTAAAGGCTTGAGATCACTTCGATCCACTCCTCCACGAGTTTCTCCTGCAGTATAGTTTCTGAGGGGATCTGGAGGCGGCAAAGGAATTAATTTTCGATCTTCAAACTCAATCACCATCATTTTTTGCATATCAACCAAAACATGTATGCCCTCAACTGGTCGAGCATATCCATTCTCCATTGGGCAATCACTTTCAGTTCTGCAGAATATAAGTGGTCTCGCTAGCCTTCGGCTTGGTGCATCATCTTCACCATGATATCCAACACACCTGAAAAGATGATTTAAACAGGTGACATTTAATAAATGGAAAATGCTAAAGGCATTCATTCTGGTTACCATATAAGTAAAACATTTGCTATAAGAATGAAATTGCAAAGAAATGCAAAAAATAATAGACAACTTACCATGGATCCACCATTACCAGATCCATATCTTCAATGCCTCTCTTCTTCATTGCTTCCTTGAAAGGGGCATAATCCTTGACAACAGACTCACAATCAGCATACTCCATTGCATCCTGGACCAAATCCAAGAAATTTTCACAAATCACTTGTTATCCTTCAAAGCTATATTGCAACAGGCTTCACCCATGAACTTCTCAGTCTATACCTTATATAATAAATCCTTCCATGCTAAACACCATGGAAATATATTTCTAATACAAAAGAATAAACAAACAACAGATAAAAATGTAAATCAAAAAAGAAGAAATGGCAATATCAAAATAGAAGAAATGCCAATGTAAGAGACCCTCCACTAAATGGGTCCAACCTCCTATAATCAATCAATAATGACGAACAAAAAATGAGAGGTAAAATACAAGTTCCAGCTTTTTAAAAGCTCTAAAAATATTAGAAGGCAAACATGAAAACATAACGAAAGAAGAAAATAGAATGGACAAAAGAAGAATTTCATCACCAGTTCATCCTGAATGTACTGTTAATTTCTGCTCAGGAAATAGGATTTCTCACATTTTATTTATGTTATTCAAAGAAGAAGACAAACTGAAACAGTGCAGAAATCTGGTCCAATTAGTGTTAAAAAGAGTGTCATAGCAAAAAGCATATAAGGGACTAAAAATGCCAGCGGGGTTGTACTGTAATTGTAATGGGGGAAACTCATAAAAGTAGGACCCAACTTCCAATCTCCCTCATCGCAATACAGTGGCACATAGACTGAGCAAAAATTTAGCAAGGTTGTTTGTGGAAGATTGTGACATAACAAACATGGGGTATAAGCACATATGACCCAAGTACAGAATCTTAAGAATGCTTCTCATAGTCCCCAAAATGTTGGTAAGTGGTTAAAAAGTAAATGCAATAACAGGAAAATTTACACTCAGGAATTGACAGAAAGAAGTCTACTTCATAGTTGCTCCCAAGTCCTGTTAGTGTTCAGATTATGGAAGCAACAATAGAATAGAATAAAAACAAGAAGATACAAATCATAGGAGAGCTTACACTCATTCTCTGTGGTGTGCAGAAGCCCACTTCAGAGGTGATTTGAATTCCTGCTAATATTCAGATAGAAAACGTATCCAGTCAACTGATTATTCGGTGAGCGACAAGCCAAAAGTGTTTTTCTACTACAGGAGGCAAGTTATGAATACTAATTGAAAAGCATAACAGACTAAAGGGAGCTAACATCCACCTGCTTCTGGATCATGAAAGTAAGTACACATGCTGAAGTACAAGCTAATTCTATAATTCCGCTCAATTTCATAAAAACAAGGAAAAAAAATTAAGTATTCAGCTGTCTATTCCAATGAAAAATGGGATCAATAATTTACCAAAGAGTTGACCTCGTGCCATTTATGCTATATTACTTTGGCCACCAGGGCCCAATTACCTAAATATTACAGTAAGTCATTATATGCATTGGCCTTTGACATAAAGTGATAAAAAAATGCAAGAACATTTATTTAGATTTTGCCCTTGCCATATACATGAGGCAAATAAAAATTGCAAGTTATACCTTCTCAGATCATTTAACCATCATGTGTAAAAGCTGCAGAGCTGCATTGCCAGAAGCATTTAGAATTTTAAAGCATATACAAGTGGAAATGTGTCAAATGGTTATTATTCACACTTAGCAAATTAGTGTGAAATTTCACTTGAAACCTTCTGCATACACAATCCGAGGGCAGCCAAATATATCCTACGCAGTTGATTCTTGACAAATCATCACTATCCTACAGGATGTTCAGCTTCACAACTTTTTTTCACATTGCTCAATGTGTTCATGGATATTTACACAATTCCCCGAGAAATCAATGAACATGGATTGACATTAAAACAACAAATATCAAAACTTAGAGATAGCTACTTAACAATATGATAGTTCAAGGATGTCACCCACTATACAATTTACTGTAAAAATCTAAGGTCAAAACAATAATATTGACACCTGTTACATCCGGCCATTTGTAAAATCCAGCCTGTATTACAAAAACTATGAAGTCAAGAATTGTAAAAACAGACAAAGGGAAAAAGAATGTGAAGCAAACATACTACTTAAGCATAATAAAGAAGTCTTGAAACAGAACATACCAGCATCGCAAGACTAGAACCTAAATTCCATGAACATTAAATGACAAAGTGGCATGCATCTGTTCAAAAAGCCGTCACTAAAATCCCAACCAAGAAGAATTAAAGATGCATCAGAAAATAGCAAGTAACTGTATGATAATTTAGAAACATCAAGACATACCTCTAAAACTCAAATCAGGGAATGGCTTAGATCTCAAGAAAAAACCTCAATATTGCCTAAGTGTATAAAAAATATGAACTTCCCAATATTAGAACAGAAAGAAAGAAAGAAACTAATTATTTTTGTGTCTAAAGTGACCAGTGTAGGTCACTCATAAATAAATACATAGGACATACCATAGGTGGTTGTACATTTTCAACAACTCTTGATGAAATGACTTTCCCTCTATGGTGACCACCACGAGCTGCCGCATGAACCTCAGATAATTCAACAGTCCAAACACTGGTCTCATTTGAACGCTTATTATAAACAACAATCCTAGCTTGCCTAGGAGGAAGTTGACGAGGAATCACTGGACCACCTTTCGTTTTTGGAAGTAGTGAAGGTTGAAAAGGTGGAAAAAAGTAGGCATCTGCTAATGCAACAATGTGTTTGTCTGGCTCTTTAAGAACCACTTCAATAAATCGCATGCCATCCCGAACCTGGAAATGATAGAAATACTTAATTTACCATCTAAAATCTGAATGCAATTTCTGCATTTAAAGCATCTAACCTAGTATTTTACCAATGTAAATACATAAAGTTAAGATTTAAATTCTTAGTCAATAATATTCTCATCATGAAATATAAAACAACCTCCGGAGTTGCCCCAGCTGCTCTGACCGTTGTAACTGCCACAGCAATTTCAGCTGCAGATAATGGATCTAAAGGATGTTTTGTTTCAGCTCGCATCATTTGCACTCCTGTACCTACACAACAGAATTTGAGAAAAAGGACATTAGTTGCCACTCTGAATCATGCTAATATTCAAGTGCCGGTGTAACTGGTTTGTGAAGGCCTAAACATGGAGACCAACAAGTTGCCAGTTTAAGTGGGCAGACATGGAAAGCAACGATGTACTGATTTCTTCTTGTCATTCTTACCTCTTTATTATCCAATAAATTTTTTACAAGAATCTGATGGTATTTTTAGTGTGGTGACACTGACAGCACTTATGTACTGATTTCTTATAGCCATTCTTACCTCTGTATAAGCCAACAAATATTTCATTACCAGGAATCAAATAGGGCCAACAAGTTCTAAAAAAACTGTTACAAGAATAATACTCGAGCAGAAAAGCACCACACAGACAAATAATGCAAAAGATTAAAATAAAAATGCATCCTAGTGGGACA
Source organism: Sequoia sempervirens (assembly GCA_007258455.2). Lineage (NCBI taxonomy): Eukaryota > Viridiplantae > Streptophyta > Pinopsida > Cupressales > Cupressaceae > Sequoia > Sequoia sempervirens. Next base: position 304,599,398 of record VDFB02105785.1, read on the forward strand.
AGCTAAGTTACCGGGTCCTTCTGTTTTGGCCCCCATACCCGGCTGGTTCTGGTCCTGGTCCGGGTCCTTTACTAGTCTGGCCATGGGTTCACCCAGGGTCTTTCCCGGGGTGCCCGGGAAGGACCCTGGGCAAACCTGGGCCGAACCCAGCAGAACCCAGGGGGACCCAAGGGTTCCCCAAAAAAAAAGTAATGTTTTAAAACATTTTTTTATGTCAGTTAACAAAAAACAGGTAGGTAATTGGTGCAGCAACAGGAAATGTCAGCGTTTTGAAGACATTGGGTATGGTTTTCTGTTAAATGTATATGCATATGTATGTATTTATGTATGTATATGTGTATGTATATATGTATATGTATGTATATATGTTACATGTATGTATATATACATACATGATACATACATACATAAACAGGTAGGTAATTGGTGCAGTAACAGGAAATGCCAGCTTTTTGGAGACATTGGGTATGGTTTGCTGTTAAATGTATATGTATATATGTATATGTATGTATTTATGTATGTATATATCTTACATGTATGTATATATACATACATGATACATACATACATAAACAGGTAGGTAATTGGTGCAGTAACAGGAAATGCCAGCTTTTTGGAGACATTGGGTATGGTTTGCTGTTAAACGTATATGCATATGTATGTATGTGTATGTATATATGTATATGTATATATACATGTTATATGTGTATGTATGTATACATACTATATATATATATATATTCCCGTACCCGTACCCAAGGAAAAAAAATTGCCGTATCACCGTACCCGTACCCGGATCAGTAACTTAGGGTACAAGCAACAAGCAACATTTACCTGTTTAAACTGATAACATTAAGCATATGAACCTACACAAACCATGCTAAAAAAGCAGGGGCCACAGTCATACTGAAGGCCATTCAAGTTGGCTTTCAGCCATAAGAAGAAACTGTGGCCTCAATAACACAAACTTAGGGTATAAGCAACAAGCAACATTTACCTGTTTAAACTGACAACATTAAGCATATGAACCTACACAAACCATGCTAAAAAAGCAGGGGCCACAGTCATACTGAAGGCCATTCAAGTTGGCTTTCAGCCATAAGAAGAAACTGTGGCCTCAATAACACAAAAAACAATATTAAATAGCGACCCAGGGTCACACAACTGAAAACAATTGCAAGACCAAAGCAAATAGCAATACAAATGTTCTCCTCACAAATTATTTGGGACAAAACAAGAAAAAAAAAGTAAAATCAAATCCTTGGGATGGATAAAACGCATGCATTAACAAATTCTCTTTGTTATAAAACTGATATTCAACCACTTGACTTCTAACAAAGGCAACTTTTTTACAATTTCCAAATCATGAAACAGAATGCAAGCAAGCTTGAAGCCAAATTGCAAAATATACAAGAGTGTAGTACAAAGCAGAACAATAACCAAATTATCATAGAATTGATTACAAGAAGCAGAAGTCCCACAACCAAGAACAATATTATCTGCATATCCATCCTCTATTAAAAAGCAAAGAAGACTGCATTATAAGAAAAATTGATATCTTGTAGACTGTGGTCACTGCCGAAGCAACATAGATATTCCATGACTATCAAAGACATTGTTCAACGGGAGTGATAACGTCTGAAGGAAGGACTGAATATTGAGCAAAACAAAAAGCAATAAAACAAGTGAAGTTGAGAATTTAGAGATCTGCTAGACATACTCATGACCTCCAGCCAAATGTGCAATAAATATAGGTCCAGGTGTGACACAGCAAAAGATGGGGCCAAATATTGAGCAAAACAGCCAATTTAAGACCTGCTAGATATACTCGTGATCCTCAATCAAATGTAGAATAAATACAGTTCCTCTTGCTAATCTGAGGGAACCACCCTTCACAGAACCACACTTTTTACTACAATGGAAAAAATATTTAATAATGCCTGTGAGAATATTAAGAATGAGAAGCGAATACCACTTAATGGCGCTTGTGGAATCAATCAGCATGTTGACAAAAAATACAACTCCAACAACCCAATTCTGTTTGATGGTTACAGGTCCATACCTGTAACCTTTAGGAAGGAATCGCTACTGCAGTAAGAAGTTAAAACAGTCGGTAAAATAGAACATGGTAAAGTGGTCTTTTGAAGCATTCATCACATGGGCACATCTCTCTCCAAAGATAAAGAACATAACTCTGAGTAGATGCCACTGAAATACAAATTCATTCATGGACCATCTACTTCACAACATACATGTTTAACTATCCTGTCGTTACATAATAGCAACTCAAACTCTCCAACTTTTCTATTTTTTCTTAGTAAAAAAGTGCATATTAATTTCACATGCCGTAGTAGCACATCTTCAACAAGACATAGATAAGGCACAACTGCATCCCAATCAAATCATGGAAGTCACAGAAATTTCTAAAAAGAACAATACTAATTATAATTAAATTGATAAAATATGACTTCAGAATTTAGAGGGACCTCTTGGAATGTCAGTCCTCATAATTTTTATTTCCAATTATTAGACTCTGAGAATTTGTATTGCTAAAGCGCTATTTAACTAATTGTAATTCCTAGTGAGACTAAGGCCATAATAACATTACATCATTGAACGTCACGAAAGTGGCCATATGTAAGAAAAATCAGTAAGGGCCCATTAACTGCCAAAATAATGGTTAAAGCCAGGGAAACTGACAGTGAGATTAAAGATTAAAACAAAACATCTGTAGTAAAGAGTGCTGAATTCAAAATAATGGCTGACTTTTCAAAATTAATCGGCCATAACAAAAAAAAACTACAATTCTTAGACAAAAGGCGAGTAGTAGTAGATCTTAGTAGCAGAGCATGTCTTAGAACAATTACACGCATTTACTTTTATGTTGGGTTCAATATTCCCTACTGCGACAGACATATTGGAATTTGATGCATTTATTACGAATCATAAACCACAATGCAAGTCAACCAACCGAAACTTCACATAGGAACAAACTGCTTCGGCAAAATCATCGAAAACATGAAAAACAGTAATCCAAGTACCATTCACAGAGATGCAAACAATCCTAACAAGAATTTGTTTCAAAATCGCATTATACACTCACAGACTGAGAAACAAAAATCTTTAAGAGAACAAATAGGGGAAATTATATATCGAGTGATTCAAATAACAAGCCTGATCACTTGAATTATACAATTTGAAAAACACAGGTAGCACTCCTGACAAGTAAATTGACAAGTTGATTCCTTAGAAAATATTATTTTAACTATATTTTCAGACCTGCAACATAATACAACAAAACGAACCTAGACGTTGGATTATAACGGGCTTCTTAACAAAATGTGTGGCATGCAGAGCATGAATCTTTGAAAAGGTAAAAAAAACAAGGAAACCCTTCCTAAATTAAATCGTCGAGAAAGACAGTTAGCTTAATTTCAAGAAATGATGTATAAAATAACTACAAAGTTTTTTGTCTTCCCTTTTGCTCGATAAAATAGCTACAAAGTTGCTAAGGACAGTAAATATCAACTGAAACGGGAGAAAAGAATAATGAACACAAAAAATAAACAGAAAAACACTTGAATGCAAGAAACTGAAGGGCAAGATTCTTGAGAAATATATTTTTGCGAAGATCCTGTGCACACAAACTTCTAAGGGAGAAACCGGATAACGAGCGTATGAAATAACCAGCAAAACGCTTCAAACGAACAAATCCGAGCATACCTTTGAGAATCTACAACACCAAGGTTGTAGAGCTTTGTTCAAAATTGCACCATATGAGAGCCATTTATCTCATTAGCGTCAGATGATACACAAAACAGCATACGCGGATGGGATTTTCCAACCACGGAAAGAAAGTAGGTAACAAACTTCTGCGATGAGCGAGAAAACTCTAAAAGGAAACAAAATAACTAGCCAAAAGGCAGAGTGGCTGAAGATTCACCTTTGACGGCAGCAGTCTTGGAGGCGTCAGGCATTCTTGAGGCGACATTTCTCTGGCGCTGATCTCCGATGAGATCTCCCTTAACGTCGCCCCACTCCGCTGCCAGTGGCACCTCACCAGAAGCAGCCTCGCGCCGCAGTGACAGCGAGGCAGCCTGCGCTGGCACTGGCGCTGGCGCTGCCTTTGCCTTGCTTGAGATGTCAGAGGAAGGGGATGATGCGGTTGGCGAGCAGCATACCGTCGTTTTTTTCTGAGCTGAGGCCATTGTGATGGGTTTGCAAGTGCGCCGAAGCCGTCTCTCTGTCTACTTCTGCCGCTGCTGTTTTTACTATCTGACATACAGCAAGCCTCTGAACCCCCCAACGCCTTAACGCCTGGTCCGCTCCACCTTCAACACAAATCTTACTAGGCTCTGCTATGTCTCTTCCCTTTCCGATTTCTCCACGCCCTGCTCCGGATCGGATCAAAGTTCTCCTTAACCCCGCTACAAAACGAAGAAAACCACGCCTTCCTATAAAATTCGGGCTTGCATGCACACAGGATTTGAAAAAATACTCACAGCGGGCACACAGAAAATCAATGCCATAAATCTCGCTGCAACAAAACGTTTCTTTTATAATTGAATTCGAGCCCACCTTAAGGCAACGTCAATGGCGGTCTATTCATGCTCGTTAACATGCATAAATCAGAATGGAACTCTGCGCTCTTTATAATTAATTATACGTTTATCAGCAACTTATCACTAGTACCTTCCGTCCTTCCCCTGAATGCGCATGCCAGAAGCAGTTTCTAGGGGTATCCCCACCCGCCAAACCATCCTTATGGGTTGTAGGGTACCTAATTATAGATAATTTAGATCTGCTTTGTTGGGAATTTGCACTTGTTGGAGAATATACCAAATTTGATTAAAGATATCTTGTCTCCATGTTGATCGTCCCATGCCACTTGCAATTGATAAGAGCATCCTATATTCTAATGTTATATCTTGGCACTTATCATCCTCCTTTTAAATGGACATGCCTAAACTTCCAAATATCCTCGTCCTCATTTATCTCTCTCACCATTCACATTCATTCTCTCTCATTTTCATGTACTTGTAAAAACCTTATTAAAGGGGTGGGAATATAGAAAATTTTCTTGCTTGGATTTTTTTTAATGTAAGAAAGAAAAATGTAGGTCCCGCGTTTTCTTGCTTGGATTTTTATGTAAGAGAGAAAAATGTAGTTGGGTGTTTTTTTAAAAAAAATTTAAATAATATTTTTTATATAAAATTGATTTTTAATTATTATATATCACTTTCATTATAATTTGTTAGAGATCGATTATGATATGTAGATTTTTTCATTTACCATTTTAGATTGTATTTATAATTATAAATTTGATTTAAGTTAATTTTGTAATTACAAATTTAAAATTTATGATATGAATGTTCTTGATTATCTCTATCATCATTTACTATTCACTGTCATTATCTCTTTCTCTCGTTCTCATGTATTTGTAAATAGCTTATTAAGATAGAGTGGGAACATAGGAAAAAATTGTTTGAATTTTTTTTGTGTAAGAGAGAAAAAAGTAAGTTATGTCTTTTTTCTTATGTTAATTTTTTTGGAAGAAAGAAATATAGTGGTATGTTCTTTTTTCTTATGTTTTAGGTTCACTTTTATTAAAATGTTTAAAATATAATAAGTAGTTTGTAAATAATATTTTTTATAAAAATTTGATTTATAATTATCATATATATCAATTACATTATAATTTATTAAAGATTGATTATGATATGTAGATTTTGTGTTTATCATTTTAGATTGTATTTATAATTATAAATTTGATTTAAGTTAATTTTGTAATTACAAATTTAAAATTTATGATAGGGATGTGTTTGTTTATCTCTATCATCATTCACTTTCATTGTCTCTTTCTCTTATTCTTATGTATTTGTAAATCTCATTAAGGAAGGTGTGGGAATGATGTATACAAGTTCGTATGATTTTAAGTTAGTCTTTATAAAACCTAAAATCAAATACTTACAAAGCTATCCTTAACAAAAACATTACGTTGTAAGTTTGAATTCCACTAAGTGTAGCCTTATATATAGGAATTGAAATAAACAATGATGAAAAATATAATAAAATCATATATATTATTTTTGAAATGAATGTTAATGAAATGTAAGCATGCTTGAAAAAGTGAACAACTACTTTTTTTTATTAAACATAGAAATGTGTTAAGGAAAAAATTATGTTATTGCAAGTGAATTTATAATAAAAAAAACTTTTAATTGTTTTTTAATTGTTTAATAATAATGAAAACATTAGACTAACTCTTATGTAATACCAAGACTAATCCTAATGTAATAATAAGACTAATCCTAACCCTAATAATGAACAATACCCTAATTGAACCCTAACCCTAACCTTAAATTAATCTTATTTAAACTCTAACCCTAACCCTAATTTAATTGTAAACATAATTTTATAATAACCCTATTTTAAAAGTGACACTAACCTTAACCCTAATACAAACCCTAGCCCTAATACTAATTGAATCCTAACTCAAATTAAATGCAAATGTTACCCTAAAACTAATAACACGCTGGTTGAACCCTAACCCTGATACTAATTAAACCCTAAATCAAATTCAACTATAAGCTTATCCTAATACTAACTCCAACCATAACTAAACCCTAATTGTACTGTAATTAAGCACTAATTGAAATCTAACCTAACCCTAATTAAACCCTAATTTAAATCTAATTAAAATATAACCCTAACCCTAATGTAATATTAAGACTAACCCTAAATAACCACAATACTAACCCCAACCCTAATTGAATTGTAATCCTTATCCTTATACTAACCCTACTCTTAATAAAACTATAACCTAACCGTTACCATAATTAGAGATAAATTAGGGTTAGAGATATAATTAGGATTAGTATTAGGGTTAGAAGTAGAATTAGGTTTAGGGTTAGAAGTAGAATTAGATTTAGGGTTAGTTTTCAATTAGGGTTAGCATTCAATTGAATTTAATATTAACAATCCATTACATAAAGGGTTTAATTAATGTTAGGGTTCAATTAGGTTTATGAGATCTAAATCTTTGACTTATGGTTAGGGTTAGCCTAAAAGTGTGATTATTGTTCAATTAAACTTAGAGTTATGGTTCAATTAGGGTTAGAGTTCATTTAGGGTTAGAGTTACTATTGCAAATAAGATTATGAATAGGGTTATAATTATGGTTAGGGTTAGAGTTAGAATTAGAACTAGATATAAGGTTAGGGTTACAATAAAATTAGGATTAAGTTTCAATTATAGTTAGGGTTAGCATTTTGGTTCAATTAGAGTCCAATTATATAATAAAAAAAAAAAAATTTAAATTAAATATATTAATATATAATATTTTTTAAAACATAATTATTATATTATTATATATTAATAAAAAATTGTATAATTATATATTACAAAAATATTAAAAAAAATCTAATATATAATAAAATACTATTATACAATTAAATATTAATTTATTTAATGTCTTCCATCTTTTGCATAGAATATGGTAAGGAGCAACCCTATATTCTTATTTCATCCCTCTTCCAACCATAACACAAATTATAAATAATAATATATCTTATCCTAACACTAATTTTAACACCAATTGTAATTGTGTCTCCAATAGTAACATTAACCCTAATACCAAACCCAACCTTAACTCTCCCCAAATCTAACTCTGCCCCTAATACTAAACCTAATTATATTTGTAGTTGTAACCCAAACCCAAACAATAACCCTATTACAAAACCATGAACCTAACTCCAATCCTAATTCTAACCATAACCCTAATGTATGTAATATTTAATCTCTACTATATAATATAATAATTAACTATTATTAATTAAAATAATAATATTATAATATTTAATAAATTATTATTAAATTAGTAAATATTAAAAGGTTCAAGAATAGTCGTGTTTAAGATTGTTTTGTTTGCTTAGTGTTACCAACATTGTTGATAATAGAATAACTTTATATTAATCTTGAAATTTGTGAAGTTTTTGAAGTGTCCAAACAGAGAGAATAGAAAGAAAACTATCATATTAAACCAAAATTGTTTGAGGATGTTGTATTAGAGCTTACCAAATGATGTCATATGAGAGAACAACAAAACTCAAGTGGGTGGAAGGGAGAGGAGTAAAGTTTTGCATAAATTTATTAACAATAATATAATTGTGATGTTCAGATTGGAACTTATCTATTATAAGATAAAATGCTAAAGAGAAATTTGATGGATAAAATATTCTAAATTTGAA